>JASFAX010000020.1:66978993-67443609 GCA_030737875.1 Allium sativum | reverse complement strand
TTAATCACGATCATTATGGTTTTTTTGTGTTTGTTTGAGATCACTTGAAAACTACTAATATTTTGAATCTCATACACCTCTCAGATCTAAAATTATGAATCCTGTGTGATCGATTTATTGTATCTCAAGATTTACATTCGTTTAAGTGATTTAGAATAAACCACTATTTTTTGGATCATGAATTATTATTCAAGTTTGACGTAAATGGTCTGAAATTATTCTTGGCTTGTCAGAAATATTTTGGAAAATTCCTTTGAAAATCCTGTCTTGAAATTTACTCTTATTTCATGATTATTTGATTTAAATATTTGTTTGTTTAAAATCATTTGAAATTATTGATTTATTAAATCTCACACATATCTTGAATCTGAAATTAATAATCTGGTGTGATTGATTCGTTGAATCTTGAGAGTTTCATATTTCTCAAATGATTTCAAATAAATGGTATATTTATTCATTAGATTATGAATCATATTATGTGACCGTCATCTTGACAAGTCTGATTTGAATCTGTTTTTTTTTTGTGCTGCTATGATACTGTTTCACATAACTACTTGCTTTGATCGGTATGCTGCTCTGATATATGTTTTAATCTGTTGAGTTGTCTGCTTGGGCCATGTAACTAATTTTTTTATATGGGATAACCTTGTTTGTCTCCTGTGTCTTGTTACAATACTCAGAGACACCAATTGGTATCAGATGTGCAGAATTTTTGTTGTATATATTTTAATCCCTCTAATCCTGTATAGCTCTTCATATTCCTCTTGTAATTGTTTTTCAATCTTAAAATTATTTATTGATTATTCATCCAGAAATTGAAATCAATATCCAAATTGAACAGCATTTATAATTCATCAAAATTATTATTAGAATTTGAAATTGTGATGAATTGTGATTGCAGTATATTTCACAACAAGAGGAGATTTTAGTTAATTTTTTCATGATGGTTGAATATTTATTATAATATCTTTGAACTGGCAATTATTTCATGACCATATTCATTACCTATCATCCTTCTGCCATCCGCTATAATTTTATACAAATGTGGAGAGTTAAATTTTTTTTTTTTTAAAAAAAAAATCATCTTGAATAAACAATGAAAATATTTGTGATGGAATTGTTGTTATGTTATTATTCAGAATTAGTGACAACTGAAATTTTTCAATGATCTCGGTACAATTGATCATATCTCATAATATAATTAATTTAGAAATTTATTTCACAATTCATTTCTGTACCTACCACATTTCTATCATTCATATTGGTTGTATATACCAAGGAGTTTTTTTAATTCAAAGTTGAAACTGATAAAACATATAATTAATATATAAAGGTTTCTCTAACCTCATTTAAAAATCCAAGCTCTGGTCATGCATGGTTAAGAGACAACTTATGATTTAAGCTGTGACTGACTTCATTTAAAAATCCAAGCTCTGGTTATGCGTGGTCAGTGTGCTCTTAAATAAATAAATAAATAAATAAATAAAAGGGAAATATGTGCTATAAATAGAAATTAATTTGAACTTCTCCTTGGTGTTTAAAAACCAGCCTATCAATCCATATTCTATTCTATGAAATATGTTGAAATTTTATGATGCATTATGATTTGTTGATTGATAGATATTGGGATTTGAGATTATACGATTTTGTCACTTGAATTGAATTATTAATTATAGTACAAATCCATCACTGTTTTTGAACTTCATTTTTATAAAATCTTTTGAAAATATTTGAAATTCATATTTTTATAACTCTCCTCATTTTTATACAATTCATCGTAAATTCATCGTTCTACAATGTGAAATATGCCACTTGTTCTCAGAATATTATTATTTTTGTTTGACTGATTGAGATTTATGATGATCGTTCTTCCTCTTAAGCTGATATTGTATTTGTTAGTCATTGTTCATCTATAATTTAAATTCTATATCCTTTTGATGATAACAAAAGTAGGAGAATGGATTGAGATTTTGACTTATGAGTGAATATTTTATAAATATTTTAAATTTTGAAAATTCATAATTTTTCATTTCCCACATGCACAGTTATAGGGGGAGTCTCTATTGTAGGGGGGAGCTTTCAAATAGGGGGTGTTATGTTCTTTTCTGTCAAACACATTTATTGTATTCAAAATCTTTTATTTGTTTGTCATCATCAAAAGGGGGAGATTGTTGTATATAACGTAGTTGTATACACAATTATATGATTTTTGTCTAATGATAACAACCAAATATATATTATTTTAAATGTGTTTGTTATTGTACTATTATACATATTTACATCACAGACAGGAATATTATATTTATATTTAAATACGACTTTACACTTCACTGATAATTTACATTTCAATACATTTCGGTTCATATCAAGTACACAGTTCTTCTCTACAACACCACACTTAGCTTACATTCAGATTTACACCCATAAACTGATATACACTACTTGTTGTATTCATCTTCTGTCTTCGGTTTTTTCTGTCTTCTCAGCTCAGTCCAGTCATCATCTTCATACCTGTCACATACAGAAATACACACAGTACACTACAATAGAAATAAAAAATGAATACTTGCAAATAAAAAATTTATTTTTAAAATTTTATTTGCCTCGGATTTCTGGTGTGTTTCTCATCATTTTTCATGACTTGATCTGATTTATAAAACCATCAATCTATGTCTAGACAGCTTGTGATATTCACAGTGATACACTGTAAATACCACAAGGTAGACAATATGTATATACAATGCAGGGACAGGGAAATCTATTCTGGATGGCTGCATATACACACGTGTATATATATACACACGTATATATATACACACACGTGTGCACTGCCTCGCCAATCCAGTGTGCAACTGAGGAGTAGCCACGTGGACCATCTTGACCGAGTGCAACAGACAAGTAATACATGGACGAGCATCTCGAAAGAAAAACATATATACGTATATATATATATATACACACACATACGTGTATATATATACATCTATGTATACGTGCAGTATATACAGAGTCAAGCTCAACAGCATGGTCGAGCTAGTGCAAAATGGACAGTGCTACAATACACATGCAGCATCAATATAAAACAGCCCAAACATGGTGTCAACTCATTTTTCACAAGCTACGACTACACGGCAGCAAAATGGTCATAACGGTGGTGACAATCAGCTTACAACATGGAAATGCAGATGCACATGAACAGGTGCAAGTCAAAGTGGCAGAGAGCAATGAGAACAAAGTGCATATGCTACTTAGGAAACATGACAATAACTCAGTTTTAAAGCAAGAGTTTCAGCATGGAAAATCAGCTAAACAACATGGCAGATCACTCAAATATGAGTGATTTTATATGGCAAATCAGTTCAGCAATAGTGAATGGGCAAAATCAGTGAACACATGTTCATGGAAGGTAGACATAAACAACATAAATGAAGCATAGGAGAATGGCAAATCAAATCAAATCAGGAGCAGCCGAGCATAAGTTTGCAGCAATGTTAAAGAGTTCAACAAACTATATACATGCATCATGGTCAATGTTACAAAGGGTGTAGTCAACATTAAATTCTGTTCAGCCAACACAGGGAATGCAATGACAAGTGAAGCACATGCAAACTCAAGACAGTATGGCATGGAAGTATGGCTCGTGTTCATGGCACAAACAACATATATATATATATATACATATATATATATATACATATATATATATATACATATATATATATATATATATATAGCTTCATGAGGAACATGCATAACAATCTCAGCAGCATATAGATGAAGGTGCAGTGGAAACTTATTGAATACAACAACAATGCATATTCATGGTGAAGCATGTATACTAGATTATACACATGCCAGAATAGCATGTGCAACTCAGGTGATACTGAATGTACAAATGGTTAAGTGAAGTTGCAAAATGCATACACAAGTTTCATGTGCATATATCAACTCAGTCAGCATGAAATGGTGCAGACATGTTCTATCTTAAGTTTATGGCCAAGTCAAAAAAATAGAGTATGATGCTTTGTCAAGCATATGCAAGTGGGAACTCATAGAAACAAATCAAGTCAGAAATCTTGGACAAGTCAGGTTGAAGTAAAACCAATTCATGTTTCGAATTATTTCCAGAAATGAAATCAATCCAGAAATTTACTCACTTCTGTTTCGATAGAGAGCCACAGAGAGATATCCCAAGTCGAAGCATCAGAGAGCAACTACACCTTCGAAGTTCATTAGAGATTCAATCAAGGAAGTCGCAATTTCGATTTGGGTGCTATATCAGAAAACCCTAGCTGTAATGACCCGAAAATCCGGTCCAATTTGAGCTGACCAAATAACACAAGTCCAAACCAAATTGTACTGGAAAACGGGAAATTAATAGAGAGAAATTAGAGGGTGAGAATAGATAAGATAGAAACTCATAGAATAGAATAAGAAGAAGAACATCACCATCAGAGTAAACACGAATCTCACAGCGGAACGAATAAAATATAACATAACTTTTGAAATACAAACAGTATATGTATACAATAGCACTTATCAGAGTACAACACTTACAACACAGCGGAAAATAATAATAGCTATAGAATCTTGAAGCCTCCTGCTCCAAGCTCTCCAAGTGTATCTGTAAACTCCTGAACTACTTGACTACCCGTACAAATTTAGGCACCCAAGAGTTTAGGGAAAACAAAACAAAATAAACTCCAGGTCAGTCATGGGACTGGTGTGAGTAAAACAGTTTAAAACAGTTTGAACAAGTAAACGATATCTCATAAGACCACGTCGTATAACGGAACGGGTTTTTCCCTTATGAGAATCCAAAATTTCTTTATATCAAAAACATTTTGATATTATAATAATGTCTATCAACCACAATATAATAATCATCTAGCAGAAACGCTTTCATCTCACGTTCTACATATATAGTATACAATCAAAACCGCAAACATGTATTGGGTAATGGATTTCCAAGTATGACAAGGTATGGAACCACCTTCCGATCAGTGTACTCTAGGAACGATACACTGGAGTTCAACAAGAACATCTTGCAACTCAGCCACACATGACCGACCACTCATTTCGCTTGAGTGTATCGAATATATATCACCAATGGTTGGGATCAGCAACCGTTTCCCGTATAAATATATATGGGACGGCATTGATAGATTTAAGAAGCAAACGAATATTCTCTAGATAGGTGATTATACACCCTACTTCGGTGCGACCGACTTAGCTATGCTGCCTGCCCGATTTTTGTCATTTCCGGTTGTTGAGGCCAGAGGTTACGATTACTTTCCATTCATTGATAACACGATCACTTTGAATGCCACATTATCAAATCCGTTAATCATTAATTGGTTTACACAAATATTCTGGATGTTATGCTAAGGGAATAAATCCGTTGCAACCATATATATTTATACAGACCAATCCATTCGATCATTGGAAATACTTTGTCAGATATTCGTCCATTTATGTTCGTTCTGGGATTGAACGAAACCGAAGGCACTATTCAGTACATCCATCTTAGTCCATTGTTATCTAAGATTTATATACAACAGCCCTTGCACTTTACTCCGTCTTCCATTTTCTTCGGCATATTCGCAACGCTTATGCCAATACAGAGTGGTTCTTTGGATAAGAATCCAACCGGTCTCTCCATATTAACAACGTTAAAATGGTCAAACTTTGATAGTCTGTGATTTAACTATCAATGAAAACATGTCGGTGTACAAACAACGATCTAAATTCCAAATGGAATTTTCGATCCAATCATCAAAACATATATATATATATGTATATGTATATGTATATATATATCCACATTCCTTATTTTCTATGATTTAGAAAATACATTATTAACATGAGAAAACATTTCCAGTCCTCATTCACGCATCACTACCATTCCACAACTATTAGTCCCTAACTGTAAATTAGTAAGAGAACAATTCTCTAAGTATAAACCCCGAAGGCCGAAACCAACATCAGATCCACACTCAGAAAACCATTCGACTTAACTAATCTCTAGTCAGTTTCTAAAATTGTTTTAACTCTATTTGATTAACTCTTATTCGAATAACTAATATTCGATTAACTATACTTGAATAACTCTAGTTCGATTTGACTCTAATCGATTTACTCTAACTGATTAACTCTAACTGGTTAACTCTAACTGAATAACTTATTTGATTCAACTCCTTTTTGATTAACTCCTTTCGAATACTAATATTCGATTACTTTATTGATTTACAAAGATTTTCCCTTTTAACAACGTTTATCCATTTAAATAAAAAGATTTCCTTTTACCAACGTTTATTCATTTATAAAGATTTGCTTTTAGTAACGGTTCTTCACTTTAAAAAAATGTCCTTTTAACAACGTTCCTCCACTTATACTGATTCCCTTTTAATAATGTTTTCCTTTTTATAATATCCTATTTGTTTTCTAAACAAATATCCTCCTTTATAATATCCTATGAGTTTATAAATGCTTTATTTTCAAATTTATTTCCTTTTTTAAAATCGGTTGAGTTTATAAAATTCCTTAATTTCAATATACATTGAAATATTCCTTTTTACATCCCAGGGTTTCTTATGATATTTAAAATATCGAATAACAAATGATAAATATCATTCTAACACACATAACCCATAACAGATATACATCACATCATATATCACAATATATGAAAACAGAAAAATAAATGTTGAGGAATCCAGTCGGATTCCTCCAACCTGTATCCCTGTATCCACAGATGTTACACAGTATAATATACATCAATTTCATTTCAATATGAAATGTTCTGATAAACAACATCAACATATATTAAATGGTTTATATATATATATATATATATTTGTATATATATATATATTTGTGTATATATATATATATATAAATTTCAACTAGCTGACTAGCAGTTCAATCAAACAAATCAACACACAACAGTAAATCAATATCTAATAGTTCTAAAAGTACGTTATAAAAATATAACTGTTCAGAGTTGGTGAGTTTTACTCACATTGTCCGTAATCGTTAAATACGAATAACGGTCGATGGTTCTGATCATACGATTCATTCCGCTATAAATTTAGTCGAGCTCCAACCCATTTCCAGTCGTCTGTCCCAATAAAAAGAACGCAGCTGATTCCCGATCTTCCCTGTAGCTTCTTTCTTCCCACGAGTCAATATTCCGCAACTCCCACAAACAAATATCCGTCCCCTGTATTAATACTCACAAATTTTACATCACCATCCACCCCTTCTCAATGTTTTCACGCAACAGCTCCTTCACCCAACAACACAAAACTCCACTCTCTGTTCAAACAACACCCATCTACTTCCATCCCCACATCGTTCTCCTTTCATCCCCATATACTTCAGCTTCCCGTACATCTTCCCAAGTACACAAACTCCTCCCTCAAAATATCACACAAAATACAGCGTCCTATTCCTCCCATCATCCGATGGTATCAAGACACCACCGTTCACGAATTTGAACCCCCATCTGCAAAAGAACCTCGACAAAAAAAAATTTACCGACCTCCACTACTGTCGATCAACTGCGAGCATCCCACCACCGCTAGGTCCTGCACCTCACCTCCAGGTACTCACGGTAAAATGGACGACTCCCAATACTCCTCCAAATCGCCTGAAAGCACAACCCTATGCCGCGGTTCAGAAAACCCGCACCACAGGACAACGTCGAGCTCAGCAAAGCATACACGAGAGGGAAGCTCTTCATTCAGGGATTTCGAAAATATAAGATTTGGGATTTTATGATTTTTGTTGGATTTTCTTTTGAATTTTTCTTGCTGTGTTTTCGTTTGAGGGAACAAATTTCTGGCGGCTCTCTTTTGTTTGCTGTTGATAGGAAATCCCATTTAGGTTAAGGACGAAGGGTGGGTTATTTATAGGCTCACGATACTTGGACGTTAAGGGTACACGTTAGCAACTAGCTAGGCTTGTCGATTGTTTTGATTCACTTGGTTGTAAATGAAACACGGTACACTGTTGGTTGGATTTAGATGGTCTCGTGTTTTCACTCTATTGCTGTCGGCCGAAGGGTCTTATTGCTAACCTACTTGTTAAGAAAAACTTAGATGTGAAGGCAAAGGAGTCCAGACACGTCCCTGTTTGTTTAAGTTACAAAGCTTAGGACGCACGTTATATAAAGTCACGTTCACATACAGACTGTTGTCAACAGAAATAAAAGTGTCGTTGTGTTGAGGAAGGTGTCACGATTCCAGAAATATAATAATACCGGTAGTTTAACTCATTTTGTGAAACCCCAAAAATGTCGATTCAAGGTGCAAAATACTCCAAATAAAAAATTGCTTATTTAATTAATTAAAAATTACCATAAAATTCTAAAAATTAAATTATCGTTATGTCCCCAAAGAACCTTATCTAAATTCAAACCCGATCTCTAGTTATATCGAATAAACCGTTACGGTCGATAAACGATTCTATAGCGACTATTTTAAAATTTGATTTGGACATATCTCAAAATCTACACGACGAAATCCTGATTTTTCTCTTCCCCTAGAGAGATATACTCCACCAGCTCCACACGTTTCTTGTTTCACAGAAATCCGATTTAAAACGAACTCTGTATACTCAGTTGAAGTTCAAATCGCCAAATAGCGAACTGTCGCGCCATTTCGAGCTCTACTTTAATTATATTATAATTCTACGTTCAAACTGACGTCGATTGAATATATTCGTCAATATACTTCAACTCTAAGCTGAATTAAATATTAGGGATGACCCAGTTCACATTATATTGTCAATTCACAATTTCTGGTTATTTATGAATTAAATATATTATTTAATTAAATTAATTATTCCATATTATTTATTTAAACCTCTATTTAATTCAATATATCACTATTTATTAAATTAAATAAATTAATTATAATACCTCTGACAATGCGGGTCATTACACTAGCATATAAAGTAGATCGGCCGCCATTTTTCCAGAAGAAAAGAGGAATTGGGCAAAGTGATAATAAGAGAGTGGGTCGGGCTTTTTTCTTGTTAAAGGGAATAGGGTTTTTAGCTTGTTTATTTATTTGTATTGTTTTTATTTCTTTTTGGAAACCATCTATCAGTTTCTAGATCTGTAAAATCTAGGTCATTCAGTTAGGGGTTAACTGACAGTTTACTAATGTCTGTAAAACTAGGGAAAATCTGGTCTAATGGATATAGACCAGTCTAGGGTTTTGAGCATAGGGTTAGGACACGAGCAGGCGCTGCGAGTGTACATGGTCTTGTATGTGGGATCTGTTTATAACACCTAGTAGAAACCTTAGAAATGCAGCAGTAGGCAGGGTTTTGCCGAAGCTGGGTATATCTGTGTGTGATTTATTTTCTGCATTTCTGTTTCTGCTATATTCTATGATATGTTTTTTTATTATATATATCTCGTTAATTTTTTAATTCTGTTAAAAACTGTGATAAACCCTATTCACCCCCCCCCCCCCCCACCCCCTCTAGAGTTAATCTAGATCCAACATGGTGTACGTATCCTAAACTGGAGAATGAAGCGTTAGTGGAAAGGGGATTCAAGTGCTGTGTTTGCGTAAGGTACTAAAGGAGCAGGGGATGGTTTTGCGGTGACGTAGGGTAGTTCACGGTGGAGCACAGGGGTGAGAAGGGTTAGCGCGGGTAGGCTCAACAGTTGGCCGAAGGGAGGGCAGTCAGAGTTCGAGAAAAAGGGTATAGGAAGATTGAAAAAAATGATGAGAAGATTTTTGGTGGAATCGCAGAGAAGTTTCGTGAAGGGAATGTACAGGAATGTTTCAGTATTTGGGAAGAAGGCGCATGCTGTTGTTTGGGTGGAGGGAGAGTTGTCACGTGAGTTTAAGTATGGGTGGAAATGGTGGCTATGGGTAAAAAGAAAAGGGTTCATGCGAACTGATAGAAGATGGAGGAGCAGGACACATTGTACTAGTGAGGTGTTTTTAGTTTTTTCAATTAAGTATAGAGGGAGCATGGATTCTACAAATATTCGGCAATGGAGTGTATACACTGGAGGGATTATTTAGTGGTTGACGAAGGAAGAAGCTGTTCCATTTGGAGCGGGTATATTTCGTGAAATGGGAGGTCGTGGGCTTTTAAATAGAGTGACGGGCTGAGGAAAACTCGTGAGGCCCAAAATGATTTAAAGTGGAGAAAATAAATATGTGAAGGGGATGAAGAGGCGCATATGTTAAAAGGATGGAATTGGGCTACAATTGGTAAGTATAAGGCCCAAAATGTATACATATAATTTTATTTTAAATTAAATAATAATATACAACTTGTAAAATTCATATCTCGTACATCCGAATTCAGAATGAGGAGCGGTCTATCACGTTGGGGTCGTATGGACGAGGGCTACACCATGGAGCTGACTGGAAGTAATTTGGAGCTTGTTACAATTTATAGTAAAATAAATTGTCTGTCTGAATCAAGCGACAGTTATCGTTATTAACAATGATCGTCCAATGTGAGTTAAATTCACTAACTCTATCAGTTTATATTTTTATAAATATAATCTAGTAATGCTGATTGACTGCTGTGTGATGATTGTTTGGTTGAATTGCTTATATATTAGTTGAAATTACAGATAACGATATATATAAATCGTTAATCAAATATTGATTCTGTTTATCAGAATATTTCATATCGAAATGAAATCGATGTTATTATATTTTTTAACATCTGTGGATGCATGGAAACGGGTTGAAGGGACCCAGCTGGATCCCTCAATATTTATAATACTGTTCTTTTCATATATTGTAATATATGATGTGTTATATAATCTGTTGTTGATTATGTGTTATTGAATGATATTGATCATTGTTATTGGTATTTTAAATACCGTAAGAAATACTGGGATGTAGAAAAGGGGGTTTTCAAAGTGTATTTTGAAAATGAATTATTTATATAAAATCAATGGATTTTATATATAAAAGGAAAAGAATTTTATAAAAGAAAATTATAAAATCAAAGAAGAATAGAAAAGGATATATTTGTAAAACATTTACAAATAGAATAGAAAGGATATATTTGTAAAACATTTACAAATAGAATTGAAAAGGATATATTTATAAAACATTTACAAATAGAATTGAAAAGGAAATATTTGTAAAACATTTACAAATTGAATTGAAAAGGAATATTTGTAAAACATTTACAAATAGAATTGCAAAGGAAATAATTGTTGAACAAATAGAATTGAAAAGGAATATTTATTTGTTAAATAAATAGAAAAATAAAAGGAATATATATTGGGAGAATAAATAGAAGGATAAAAAAAGAATATTTATTTAGAAAATAATTAGGATATCATAAAAGGAAATATTTGGAAAGTAAGTAGGATTATAAAAGGAAATAGAGTTAATCGATTAGAGTTAAATCGAATAGAGTTAAATCGAATAGAGTTAATTGAATTAGAGTTATTCGAATATAGTTTATTCGAAGAAAGAGTTAATCGACTATGGCTATTCAAAGAAGGAGTTATCGAATATAGTTTATTCGAATAGAGGTAAAGGAGTCATCGAATATTAGTTATTCGAAAGGGTTATCGAATATAGTTTATTCGAAAGGAGTTAATAGAATATAGTTTATTCGAAAGGAGTTAATTGATAGGAGTTAATTGAAAGGAGTTAATCGGTTGGAGTTAATCCAATAGAGTTAATCGAATTAGAATTAATCAAATAGAGTTAATAGAATAGAGTTAATCAAATATAGCGAACTGATAAGAGTAAATCGATTAGAGTTAATCGAATAGTGTTAATTGAATAGAGTTAATCGAATATGGCTATTCGTAGAGAGATTTTCGAACATAGTTTATTCGAAGGAAAGAGTTATCGAATAGAGATTTATTCGAAAGAGAGTTACGTAAGGAAATTTGTTAAAGGTTTAAAAGGTGAACCTTGTCTGTTTCGAAGTTAGAAATGTTGTTCAGTTAAGGTCTAAGAGGTAGTTATACCCCAACTTGATTGACTTCGTCTTTAATTAAGGAATGGTTAAAGTTTGACAGTAAAGATTGGTTAAGTGGATTTAGTTAACGAGTATAATGGTTTGAGTGGCGTAGCGATGTTTTATTTAAAAATTTATTTAAATCCAGGGCATGAGTTTTGGAAACATTTTCCAAAAATAATCAGAGATATTTTCTGATCCTAGAAAATGAAATGTTGGATGGTAAAGAATACTGGAATGGAAGTGATACGTGAAAAAGAGATGGGAATGTTTTCCAATGTTAATAACGTATATTTTCTAAATTTAGAAAATAGAAAATGTTGAATATATGGGAACAGGAGATGAAAAATGAACTAAAGAGATAAATGTTAAATAATGTTTGATCGATATAATTTCCATCTGGAAATAATATTGTTGTTTGCACACGTGTTTTTCTTTGATAGTTAACTCACCGACTATCGAAGTTTTTGACCATTTTTCCGTCGTCGATACGGAGAGACCGGGATCAGATTCATGACCTGAAAACCACTCTGTATGGGCGTTAGCGTTGCGAATAAAATATGATCAAGATAAGTGAAGACAGAGTTATGCAAGGGCTGTTATAACGATCCTAGGTAGAAATTTCCTAACATAGATTTAAAGAATAGTGCCTTCGGTTTGCCCAGTCCCAGGACGACACTTCCATATCTGACAGAGTATATTTAATGGATCGCGTAAGCTGATCTCTTCAAACGTATTTATGTTTGGTGGCAGAGGAATTCGTTTCTCTTAGCTGTATACCCGTGGTATTTTTGGGGAAATCAATTTGTGATTTGGCGGGTATGACGATGTGATATTCAAAGTGAATAAATGTGTGATCTGTCAGAGATAAGCGTGGCCTCTAGCCTCACAACCGGGAAATGACAAAAATCGGGAAGGCAGCATGGCTAAGTGGTTGGCTGCCAATTAGGGTGTATTATCACCTATCTAGAGATATTCATTTCATTCTATAATCTGTTGTCGATGTTGTCCTATTCGGGAAACGGTTGCTGATCCCAACCATTAGTGATATGCATTCGATACATTCAAGCGTAATGTGTGGTCGGTCATGTGTGGTCGGGTTGCAAGATGTTCTTGTTGAACCCAGTGTATTCCTCTCTGGAGGTAAACTATCGGAAGGTGGTTCCATACCTTGTCATAGTTGGAAATCCATTACCCAATAAGTGCTCGCGGTTTTGATTGTATACTAATACGTAGAACGTGAGATGAAAGCGTTATGCTAGTTGATTATTTAGTTGTGATTGATATACACTATTATAATATCAAAGAGTTGATATAAAGTATTGTTTCTTTCAAAATGATTTGAAAGTTAAATCAAATTGATTTGGATTCTCATAAGGGAAAAACCTGTTCCGTTATACGGCGTGGTCTTATGAGATATCGTTATTTTTTCCAAAATGTTTTAAATTGTTTAACTTAGACCAGTCCCATGACTGACCCAGAGTTTACTTTGTTTTGTTTTCCCTAAACTCTTGGGTGCTCAAATTTGTACGAGCAGTCAAGTAGTCGGGATTTACAGACACATTAGAAGGAGCTGGAGCAGGAGGCTTCAGTAGCGTTTTTATAGCTATTGTTTATTTCCGCTGTGATGTAAGTGTTGTACTCTGATAATGTTACTGTATACATATATTGATTTTATTTCAAAGCTATGTGTCTATTATATATTGTTCGTTCCGCTGTGAGATTCGTGTTTACTCTGATGTTGTATGTTCTTCTTCTTCTTCTAGTCTAAGTTTCTATCTTATCTATTCTCACCCTCTGTTTTCTTTCTATTAATTTTCTGGTTTCCAGTGTAAAATGGGTTGGACTTGTGTTATTTGGTCAGCTCAAATTGTACCGGAATTTTAGGACAACAGACTTTGTGGTGCCTTAAATGGCAATGCATGATTATTTATGTTATGATTTGAATATGAATTTGAAAGAATTAACATGCTAAAAAAATGTTAAATTATTTGTGGTTGTTGAAAGTTGATTAAAAATCCATTTACAAGTCGAATGGCTTGTTCATATTCACCTATTGAAATAATATCGATTAGATGAAATAAATAATTTACAAAATAAATATTTATTGAAAACCCCACACGCTATTAGGAGGAAATTTGATTTACACTAATCCCAAGTGTTTAGATTGAATGTTAATCGATTGATTTACAGACCAATATATGCGTGAAATATTTATTTAAGGATTATATGGATGTAAGCACACTTTGGATGTGAACTGGATGTTTATAACTATTGTTGAATACATTTAATGTATGTAATCCATATAACTGAAATTATATGGTAATTGATTGAGTCTCATTTCAAACTAGAATAAAATGAATATTTTAATTTAATATTTAGATAACAGTTGAAGTTTGGTTTTGATGTCCGATTTTGGATGGGCACAAAGATATTAAAATTGACTAAATAGTGAAATGTGCAATTTTAAATATAAACGACTGAAACGAGTCTTCAAAGATGATTCTATATATTTTATATGATTTATAAAAAAAAATTGAATCGTTTTGATTTATAATTAAATTTTTTAAATCGAATTCGGGCTTGAATAGAATGCGTCGCACAACAGCAGTTCCCGAACGTCAACCCGTAACATCGAATTGATGCACCGGGAGATCCGACTGTCGGATTCTCCTGAATTTGGAACCGCTGGAACCGTAAGTTTAGTGGCATATTCCTTGTCATTTCTCTTTCCTTCCTTCCTACCAATCAGATTATATTTATTAAAATTACACAATAGCTCTACTAATTTTGAAACACAAATAGATTAAAATTTAAAAATTATTTCTTTACAAAGATATTTTCTGAAATCGTATTTCAAAACCTTTGAAACCCATTTTATTTTTTCCAAATAGTTTTAAAAATATAATTTCCTCGAATATAAGGCCAAGAACCCAAGTGACTACTTTTAATAAAGGTAGATTCAGATATTTGACGAAGTAATAAATGGGTATACCTCGTAAGTATATTTTCGAAATGGATACGACAAATAAACGTGACTTTTCCCGTTTTGGATCGAGCAGTGGCCTTAACTTGAACTACCAACAAAACCAAAAATCAGAAATCGCGACTATCAAGGTTGTAGCTAGATTTTTTTTCCAGACTACAAACTCGAATCAACAGAATCCACCATATATCGTCCTCATGCTCTTCACAACAAAATCGCCAACGTAATGTGGGGTAAGACAGAATTGGCTAAAAAGCCGAATTCCATATATTTCAACTCTCAATCGTTCAAAGCCCATTTTATAAAATTAGGCCCATGACTAATTTTATCATCGAAATAAATTAAAGTCAAGTAAGCAAGACGAAGAAAAACAGAAAAGAAAATTGAATTTCGTTCTCTCGCGAATCCTAATTTAACTAATTCCTCTGATCGTTTAACCTAACCTCTGACGAAAAATCAATACTCTAACACATCCAAGCATGGAGCGTGTAAATCTGGTACCTGCAATAAATGAGCATGAGCATAATCAGGGTACGATAAGATAACTCACAGCGAAAACAAAAATAGGATAAACTAGTATTAACTCAAGTAATTGCCTTTTTAATTAAGTCACTTTGTCAATACCGAGCATGAGAGAGGATGAGAAACGAAAGCCAAACTTAAACACCTGTGAGAACCCGACCTTCTCTTGAAAACCTGGGTAGTTGTAATGAGGAGGGGAGGTCCAGAACAACAAGATTCTGGTGAACATGAAATGTACAACACAGACTATAATACACAGATGTATCCCGCTATGTTCAACCCAAGATTTATGCCGACCAAGGTTAGTGATTCTAGCCTAACCTTGTAAATGTTTACGCACGACCCAACTACTCTTCACAGGTGGTGTTCCAAGCAATGATACCGAGATAAAACGTTTATGCATATATTTAGGAAGCCTTAAACCATAATTTTGCTGATTATTAGACCGAGAAGTGAACCCCTAACTGCAGAGTTCTTATATAAATATACCTTTCCATCCACTTTCCCTTTATTGTTTTCCATCTCACTATCAATGATAGATAGAATGGATTCTCCCAATCACTTAAGACCCTAGGCGAACTTATTGGTAAGCGGACTTATGGGTTGCTTAATACCTCTCGATAACTTGTTCCAGATTCTTATAAACTAGAGAGAACTAGCAGCGGGCCCTAATAGTTAAGGCTTCCTTCATTCATGCATATACCCTTGCCCCATATAAGGTGAGAGATGGTATTTTATCACTCACTATACCTCTTGCTTACCTTATTGGATAACCCCCTCAGTCACTAACTACTTCCTATGGGATAGGTAGCCATATCTAACATTTTAAGTTCTCAGATTTAGGTAGGCAATACGCACACATGCCGTTTAAGACCCCTATACTGAAAGATCTAATCCCAGGTGGACTCTTCAACCCTAGTCGCTTAAGACCCAGGAAGCGAACTACATGCGAAGGTTATCAAGTTCGTACCCCATTATCCCATAGTACCTTTCCCTATTGGGATAAAGCGGGCCACGCCATTCCGTCTTTTCCGTTTAGATACTCTTTACGGAAATATTATATGTATAAGAATTATTATCGTCACGGGTTACTATGGTTAAAATTATTTTTATATCATTAACCTACTAAGTCCTACTCTACTTTTAATTGTAAGTTCTATATCCATTCATATAAATAAGGAAAGTTATATCCTCTTTTACCCTAGGGTATTTATTTAATTACTCCCCTAATTGGACTTAGTATTTAAATGATAATCAATATCCATTAATCCCCTTATTACACCCGTTTACTTCTTATTTCTTTGTTTATTCCCTTTATGACCATCCATAACGGTCATATTTTTCTAAGGCAACCATTTATCAGTACCAAGGTATCAATTTGTTGTACCCCAACAGACAATTACTACTATTATTTATTTATTTGTTGCATGTTATTTATATACATAGATATTATTTGTGAACCAGACCTCTCACGTTAAGTTGACAATTTGTGGATGCTAGATTTGTCAGTCGGTTCTGGGCAGGCTTCTGCCACAAGTTGAACCTAAACTCATGCCTTAGTACATTCATATTTACGTATTAGACCCCTCACATTAAGCTGACCACCTGTAGATGTTGGATTTACTGATTGGTTCTGGGCAGACTTCTTCCACAAGTTAAGCTTAACCTCATGTCTAAATGCAGTTATAATTCAAATTTCCTAATTGGGGTGTACAACTTTAATCCTAATTAATTTAGGAATTGTAACCATTATCCTATTATATTTACTTTCCCAATTCAACATTGGTCACAATCGTTATTTATTTGTTTGCTGTCCCATCTATAGCAATAAATTATATTAATTGCTACAATGGTCACCACAAATATATTAATCCAATATGGATTACACTTTCATATAATTCCACAATTGAACATCATTCAAACATTCAGTACAATGTATTTACCGTTTTACGCTGATTTGAATGGATAATATGTATTTTTATATTTTTATGTTTTCGTGTGGTAAACATAGTTATCTTTTATTATTATTATTATTATTATTATTATTATTATTATTATTATTATTATTATGTTTAATGATTTGGTTTAATCAATAACCAAACATTCCTTTTTTTGCATTCAATCTAGCCAAAAGGTTTAAATCTTCCAAGAAGACCGTTAGCTGTAATTATTGTAAATTATGTCTGATTTGTGGAACAAACATATCTCAAATTCATAAGAAATATATAGGTTTATATATATTTTAAAATAGTTGATGCAAACTACGCTTAAAATGTATATTTATATTTATACGTACCTTTGCACCACTTTTCCCTTTTCAATATTTTTGCCATATCTCTTGTGAATTCAAAATAACATCTTTTTGTTCAAAAAGAGGAAAACGACATATTTACAACGATTATGCCAAAACCCAATAACATTGAATGAAAATAGATGTAGTTCTTTTGAAAATTACATTCACGCAATTTAATATTTTATACAATATTCACATAATTTATTGTTCAACACTAAAAATAGAGATCCGGAACATAGCTACATCTAAATGGTGTTTAATGAGACAGATTTCCAAATCGACAGTGTTTTGCAAAATCATAATACATTTTATAACATAATTGTAGGAAATATGTATAAATAAATTTAAGAATCCCACAATTAATATTAAGCCTAACCACGATTCATAATATACAAGTTTTAACAATGTTTATAATCAGATCTGATGGGTGTCAATCTAATTACAACAATTTGATGAACAGGTCTGGTGGAAATAGGCATAAATTTTTAGGTATAATTCAAACGAAATAAATAGGCTATTATAACTGTATTCGTAAATTTCCCACTCACCTTAAAGCATTTAAATCCAAAGTTTGAAACTTTTAGGCCTACAATTCCCAAATTCTTATAAATCTACAGTTTTTCTGAAAAGGGGATAAATTTCAAATTTGTAGATGTGTAAGAAAATAGATAGAGAGAAGAGAATCTTATTTGGAGCATCAATTAACATTCTTTCCCATTGAATATAATAATCCTCTCAATTCTATATGATTTGATTTGTTATATATGAATATATTTTTATTTAAGAAATCAGGTTAGAAAAGGGAGGAAAATGGAAGAGCTTTGTTGTTATCCAAAGATTTGTGTGGAAAAGGATGAGGCCTTACCCCTTTATTTCTAGGAGTGGAATTGGACTTGGGCCGTTAGAATCATTTTAATTAACATCCATCCATTTGTTTAAAATATATAAGAACCTAACCTTATAAAACCTAGCCGTCACTGGGCGTTCTGACGCCCAGTGGGTCGACCGCCTGGGTCGTCAAATTCCTTGTAAGTCTAGTTTTAAATAAGGTACATAATATACATGAATTTTTATTTATTTTTTTCATCCATTTTCGTATTTCATCCGTAACTTTTTTATATGCACTCGGTTCGCGAAATTCCATACATGAAAGTTGACAAGAATTCCGAGACGAACGCATTGGTTAAAGTTTTGTGGTTAAATTCCTTCGTTTGCAGAAATTCCTATTTTGAAATTCTAATAATTTATTCTTATTGCCAAAATTCCGGGCTATTACATTCTTCCCTTCTTAAAAGGAATTTCGTCCTGAAATTTTGACACCAGTAGTCCTATTGTACACAACCAATTTCTGTACATCCACTTTACAACCATGTGTATATATGCATGGTGTACCTAATGCAATTTCAACCATAAAATATGCATGCAAGATGATTCTAAATTGGATCCTCCTATATATATGCATTAAATTTTTGAAATACTTTTGAAAGTATGATGCAACACATCCTAAATATACTGTTAGTTCTATATGAATGCAAATTTTGAAAACTTTTTTCATCCATTACCTTCACACAATTTCGAATAAAAGTGTGAAGCAACCAATTTTGCATCCAAATCCTACCATCCAAAACGTCACGCAGTCTAATCATTTCCTATTTAATTTCTCCTAAACCGGAAAAAGGAAATCGAAGCGAAGAATTTTAATATTTTCTCCGCTTACAACTTTTTCATTTCCCGTCCTACAGTGAAATTTTCACCTCAGTTACCCAAATTACACCAAAAATTTCCATCTGTAGACTTTAAAGAAGGCTTAAAACAAGCTCTAAAATGTAAAATGAGTTAATTAATAACTCTCCCGCATCGTTGACAAGGTATGGAAATAGCGTTTCCAAGGCTAAAACAGCCTTTTACTGGCTGTCATTAATATTTTTATCGTATCATCGGTCCTATTGCACTGCTAAACACGTACACAAATCATCCAAACATCTTCCTTACACTATTTATGTGACCAAAAATTGAATCTTTTTACAAAAATAAATTTTCACCTAAAAACTTCTTGTGTTTATTTTGAAAATTCCTTTTTCAATACCGCTTTACTTCCATATGAGATTCGTATGAAAAACAAATTTTTGGTAATGTGCACTTTGCGTCATTCAAATCGTCCATTTTAATGTAAATAGACATTTAATATGCATAATTTGCCGTATCCAGATTTTGTGTTTTTACACAAAGCGAAATACAAAAAGTAAATTAGTTAAAAATTTGAAAGCTTTTTTTTTCAAACAACGTTTTCCAAAAACTTTAAAAATGTATTTTGCGGAAACTTAACCGATTCAAGTCACATATCAGCGAAGAAGGAAGTCAATCACGGAAAAATGCCAAAAACTGAAATCACACACAGAAGGCCAAAATATATTTTAGCTTAAGGAACGATGATTTATTTATACGCCCGTGACGAAAAACAACACAGAACCTGTCCTTTGCTAAAATTCATTCAACATAGAATTCTATTCTTTCTAGCCCTAAGACAACTCTTAGTTTAGATAAGAAAAACAGAATGTCAATCAAACAGGCATGCGTGGATGACTTAAGTATTTCAACGTATAAATCTCATTAACCTAAGTCGTGCGATTTTAAAGGCAACAAACACTAACCGTTACAAACACGAATCACCACAAAACCAAGAACCAAATGCTGGAAAGGGAAAACAACAAAGACGACAACAAAATAACAACACCGAACTCCTAAAGCAATTGCTATAAACAACGAGATGCCTTGCTCCGCGACTGGAGCTCAAACCATTTTTATGATCTTTGATTAATCACATCATGGTAGTAAAAATGCTCAATCTCGTGCTATAAACACAGATGGTGTTGTTGGAGGTATCCACATCACAATCTCTTCTAAGAGAGAATTCATGATGAAAAAAGAAACCTACCACAAAACTGCTCCTCATGGAATCCAGCAAATATTGTCTAAGGACAAAATGGATAGGCGAAATTATAGAAAATAACTCCATGACAATCGGCTGAATCGAATATGATGCGACACTAAATGATGGTTACGCCATCGATCAAAAAAAAGATTAATTTTGGCATCATGAGACAAATCTAGTCATAACGTCCCATTTATAGAACGATGTGTTAAATGGGTCACACATCTACATAGGCAGTTCAAACATAAATCTTTGAACATAAAAACCGACATTAAGAAAAAGAGATTTGCCGCAAAATCTCTAAAGTCGTTCAAACAAAAGACCATATAAGTTCGCGTAAAACACGGATGCCTCTAAGATCTCATCTTGATTCTCTTTAGAAAAACCATCCAAATATGGTTTAATCTTCATCTCCGAAACGACGATCACCTTCGAAAGAACCTATTCCAACAAGGTATAACAAAGGCGAATGTAGCACAAACAATAATCATATTCTAAGATCTCGAAGCAATGGATCAGTGCAAGTCCAACTGCCACAACAAATTTTCTTAGACCCAAAATGATGGGACCTTTTTGCTCATTCTAATATAACCAAATGATATTTCCCAAGGATGAGACTTAAACGGTATAAGTTAGATCGGATAGCGCAATTAGGTATCATGGACTGAGAAATGATCGAAGAGAAGAAAGTAGATCTTGGAGTACTAGTATGGTAAGATCTAATGCGCAAACAAGCACAGAAAAAGAGGTGACGAAGCGACAACAAAGAAAGAAAAGGACAAGAATATGGTTTGGCATATGAGAAAGGAAGGACGAAAAAAGGAAGTTAAGGGGGGTAATTTGGACGCAGCTTTTCTGGTTGAGCCCTAGATTCAAGTTGCAATAAAACTCATCAACTAGTTGACCATTCTTGCATAACGCTAGATGGTCAACTATTAGATGGGCTTCGGACAAAGATTGAACCTTTACCTTATTAGGACGGATTACATCTTGCGTTATCTTTTAAGATTTAATGCAATCCGAAAAATAATTATCCTCGTCATGATGGTATCAAAACCGTATTCAAATTCTGAACCAACTCCAAGGATTTATAGTCTCAACAACGATGATGCGACTACACAATGAACGAACGCATTCCAAAAATAATTCAGCTAGAAATCTGTAATGTAAATTAAAACGGATTTTCCCCTTACCTAGCTGACAACAAGCAGACGATTCACAAAATCAAATACCCCAAAAATCAAGATGAAGGATTTTCCTTAGCCTTTCCAAAGAAAATTTTAAAACTTTTCAAAAGTGGAATTCATTTTAATCTAACGGTTTCGTATTCAAAAATCCATTTTATTATTATTTATATTCTAGTTTATACTACAAACTGAAAAACCATTTTGTGTTAAAAAATGTTGGAGCGTCAAGATCTTTAACTGTGATAATTTCGATAAATTACACAATATATATAGGGAGAAGGATACCAAAAATCATAAGGAATGGATATTTATTATCTTAAGTTTAGTGGCATATCCTTGTCATTTCAAATTCCTTCCTTCCTACCAATCGGATTATATTTATTAAAATTACATAATAACTCTACTAATTTTAAAACACGAATAGATTAAAATTTATAAATTATTTCTTTACAAAGATATTTTCCGAAACCGTATTTCAAAACCTTTGAAACCTATTTTATTTTTTCCAAATAGTTTTAAAAATAAAATTTTATCAAATACAAAGCCAAGAACCCAATTGAATACTCTTAATAAAGGTTGATTCAAATATTTGACGAAGTAATAAATAGGGATACCTCATAAGTATATTTCCGAAATGGATACGACATACAAACGTGAACTTTTCCCATTTTGGATTGAGCAATGGTCTTAACTGGAACTACCAACAAAACCAAAAACCAGAAATCGCGACTATCACGGTTGTAACTAGATTTTTTTTCCATACTCCAAACCCGAATCAACAAAATCCACCATATGTTGTCCTCATGCTGTTCACAATGAAATCGCCAATGTACTGTGGTGTAAGACAGAATTGGCTAAAAAGACGAACTCAATATATTTCAACCCTCAGTCGTTCAAAGCCCATTTTATTAAATTAGGCCCACAACTAATTTTATCGTCGAAATAAATTTAATTCGAGTGAGGGAGACGAAGAAAAATAGAAAATAAAATTGAATTATGTTCTCTCGTGAATCCTGATTTAACTAATTCCTTTGATCGTTTAACATAAGCTCTGATATCAAATGTAACACCTCACACTTTTATTTGCCCAAATTTCGACGAAAAATCAAAAATCGAACAATCTAAGCATGGAGCGTGTAAATCTGGTATTTGCAATAAATGAGCATGAGCATAATAAGAGAAGGATAAGATAACTCACAGCGGAAACAAAAATAGGATAAACTAGTAGTAACTCAAGTAATTATCTTTTTAAAGTAAGTCACTTTGTCAATACCGAGCATGAGAGAGGACGAGAAATGAAAGCCAAACTTAAACACCTTTGAGAACCCGACCTTCGTTTGAAAACCTTGGGGGTTGTAGTGAGGAGGGGGTCAGAACAACAAGATTCTGGTGAACATGAAATGTACGACACAGACTATAATACATAGATGTATCCTGCTTGGCTCAGCCTAAGATTTATGCCTACCAAGGTTAGTGATTCTTGCCTAACCTTGTATATGTTTACGCATGACCCTACTACTCTTCACACAGTAGTGTTCCAAACTATGATACCAAGATAGAACGTTTATGAATATATTTAGGAAGCCTTTGAACCATAATTTAGCTAATTATTAGACCGAGAAGTGAACCCCTAATTGCAGAGTTCTTATATAAATATACATTTCCATCCACTTTCCCTTTATTGTTTTCCATCTCACTATCAATGATAGATAGAATGGATTCTCGGGATCACTTAAGACAGTAGGCGGACTTATTTGTCGCTTAATACCTCTCAATACCTTGTTCCACATTCCGATAAACTAGAGAGTACTAGCTACGAGCCTTACTAGTTAAGGCTTCCGTCATTCATGCATATACCCTTGCCCCGTATAAGGTGAGAGATGGTATTTTAACGCTCGCTATACCTCTAGCTGACCTTATTAGATAACCCCATAGTCGCTTACTTCTTCCTATAGGATAGGTAGCCAAATTTGATGTTTTAAGTTTCCAGGTTTGGGTAGGCAATACGCACACATGCCGTTTAAAACACCTATACTGAAAGACCTATTCCCAGGTGGACTCTTCAACCCTAGCCGCTTAAGGCCCCGGAAGCGGACTACACGTGAAGGTTATCAAGTTCATACCCCATTAGCCCTTAGTACCTTTCCCTATTGGGATAAAGTGGGCCACGTTACTCCGTCTTTTCCATTTAGTTACTCTTCACGGAAATATTATACGCATAAAAATTATTATCGTTACGGGTTACTATGGTTAATAATATTTTTATATCATTAACGTATTAAGTCCAACTCTACTTTTAATTGTAAGTTCTATATCCATTAATATAAATAAGAAAAGTTATATCCTCTTTTACCCTGGGATATTTATTTAATAACTTCCCTAATTGGACTTAGTATTTAAACAGTAATCAATATCAATTAATCCACTTATTACACCCATTTACTTTTTGTTTCTTTATTTATTGCCCTTTATGACCATAACGGTCATATTTTTCTAAGGCAACCATTTATCAGTCCCAAGGTATCTATTTGTTGTACCCAATAGACAATTACTATTCTTACTTATTTATTTGTTGCTTGTGATATATATATATATATATATATGTGTGTGTGTGTGTGTGTGTGTGTGTGTGTTATTTGTGAACCAGACCTCTCATGTTAAGTTGACCACTTGTGATTGTTGGATTTTCTGGTCAATTCCAGACAAGCTTTTACCACAAGTTGAACTTAACCTTGTGCCTTGATACATTTATATTTACGCATTAGACCCCTCACATTAAGCTGACCACCTATGGATGTTGGATTTGCCGTTTGGTTCTGGGAAAACTTCTTCCACAAGTTAAGCTTAACCTCGTGTCTAAATGCGGTTATAATTCTAATTTCCTAATTGGGGTGTACAACATTAATCCGAATTAATTTAGGAATTGTAACCATTATCCTATTATATTTACTTTCCCCATTTAACATTGATCACAATTGCTATTTATTTATTTGCGGTCCCATTTATAGCAATAAATTATATTAATTGCTACAATGGTCACCACAAATATATTAATCCAATATGGATTACATTTTCATATAATTCAATAATTGAACATCATTCAAAAATTCAATACAATGTACGTTTCACCGTTTTACCTAATTTGTATGGATAATATGTATGTTTATATTTTTATGTTTTCATGTGGTCAACGTGGTTATCTTTTATTATTATTATTATTATTATTAAGTTTAATTATTTTGTCTAATCAATAACCAAACATTCCTTTTTGCATTCAATCTTGCCAAAAGATTTAAATCTTCCTAGAAGACTATTAGCTGCAATTATTGTAAATTATGCCTGATTTGTGGAATAGACATATCTCAAATTCACAAGAAATATATAGGTTTATATATATTTTAGAATAGTTGATGCAAACTATGCTTAAATATGTATATTTATATGTATGTTTGCACCACTTTTCCCTTTTCAATCTTTTTGCCATATCTCTTGCGAATTCAAAATAACATCTTTTTGTTCAAAATGTGGAAAATGGCATATTTACAACGATTAAGCCAAATCCCAACAACATTGAATGCATAAAGGTATAATTCTTTTAAAAATTACAATCACACAATTCAATCTTTTATCCAATATTCACATAGTTTATTATTCAACACTGAAAATAAAGATCTGGAACATAGCTACATCTAAATGGTGCTTAGTGAGACTGATTTCCAGATCGATAGTATTTTGCAACATCACAATACATTTACAATATAATTGTAGGAAATATGTATAAATAAATTTAAGAATCCCATAATTAATATTATGCCTAACCACGGTTCACAATATACAAGTTTTAACAATGTTTATAATCAGATCTGATGGGTGTCAATCCAATTACAACAATTTAATGAACAAAACTAATGGAAATAGGCATAAAATTTTAGTTCTAATTCAAACGAAATAAATAGGCTATTATAACTGTATTCATAAATTTCCCACTCACCTTAAAACATCCAAATCCAAAGTTTGTTCCTTTTAGGTCTACAATTCCCAAATCCTTATAAATCTACTGTTTATCCGAAAAGAGGATAAATCTCAGATCTGTATATGTGTAAGAAAATAGGAAGAGAGGAAAGAATCTGATTTGGAGCATCAGTTCACATTCTTTTCCATTGAATCTGGTAATCCTCTCAATTCCATATGATTTGGATTTGATTTGTTGTATATGAATATATTTTTATTTAAGAAATTAGGTTAGAAAAGGGTAGAAAATGACAAAACTTCGCTGATGTCCACAGATTTGTATGGAAAATAATGAGGCTTTACCCCTTTATTTATAGAAGTGGAGTTGGCCTTGGGCCGTTAGATTCATTTTAATTAACATCTGTCCATTCGCTTAAAATATATAAGAACCTAATCTTATGTGCAAGTTGACATCCTCTTAACCCATGACAAAGTTATATGCTAAGATTTGGTTAAACCCATGATATTTGTGATGGATCTTCCCTTTATTATGTCATGAAATGAGAACGATTTACGTGGGGAACGATGGGGTTAATAAATATGTTAATAAAAGTATGATTGGGTATGATTAAGCATACCATAAAAAAATAAATTAACAAAAGTGGGAATTTACCTATTGAATTAGGTCTACCCCATGGGAATTTACCTATTGAGTTAGGTCTACCCATGTTATGAAAAATGTGTAATTAATTAGGGATAATTAATTATGGGGGTGATTAATTAGGTGTAATTAATCAACTAAGACACGAGGTTGGACCCTTTTGTAGCGGAAGTCTGCCCGGAACCAACCGGCCATCCAGCGGCTACAAATGATTGGCCCAATGTGAGAGGTCTTAGTCATAAATTAAATACGTGATTAAAGTAAAGACACGAGGTTAGACCCTTTTGATGACAGAAGTCTGCCCGGAACCAACCGGCATATCCAGCAGTCATAAAAGACGGTCTAATGTGAGAGGTCTTTATGAGGTCATGATCTTAATTAATTAATTAAGAAACACTTAACCATATTAGCATGTAGAGGGACATGAGGGGTTAAGTGGGTGCCTTGGGTGGCATGTGGAAATCTAGTGGTTGCCTTGGGTGGCAATAGAAAATACGATTAGAATACTTAACCAAAGTGGAAACATGTAATTAAACATGATTAAAGGGTTAAGTGGGATGCACTAGAAAAAGGGACAAGCTTAGGTGGGTAGCTTGTGGGGGCCCATTTCAACCAGTAACCCATATGTATCTTATTGGGCTCGACCCATGTCGAGGACGGGACACGCGTACTGGGCTTGACTATAAGAGGCCAAAACGGGTTAGCGGTGGCAACGCAAGTCCAACGGGTTTCATATGCGTGTGTGGACCCGGGCTGGTAGGTAAGACGTTGTTGCATCGTGTAGATATAAGCCGTGCACCGTTAATTATATCGGGTTGCCACTTTGGGGAGTGATACACCCCACTGTGGGGCCGGCACGGGTATCTACGGTAGGGAGCCGATCATTTGGGAGTAGTGGTTACACCTAGTGGAGATAGGGGCAGACGGCACCTATGTAGTCAGCTAGGGGTATACGAGACTACTGGGAAATTTTCTAAGTCCTTGGGAGGGATCAACCTTTAAGTAGAAATGACTGGTGTGGTGCAGTGTAGTAATTATCCTTGGGTGGATAAATGCGTCTTTACAGTTATCTTAGTTATCCTATGTCTACCAAGCTGCTTAGTGTAGCCATTCATCCCCAGACATTACCGTATGTCAAGTTTATGTCTTCTCTGGTTACTTTAATGATTGTATTGTTAAAGTTATAGGACTCGCTCAGACTTATGTCTGACCCCGTTGTTTTTATCTTTTTCCTAACCCTCAGGTTCTCAGAGTGGGCCCAGCACGAGTGGGCTTTGATCAGGCTGCTTTTATTACTCTCTTGGAGCTTGGACCCTAGATGTAGAGCTCAGTTTTCCCTTTTCTATTATGGCTATCAGTTCATGTATTGGGATTATGTATTTTTATTTAGCAGGATCGATATTTGTACTTGACTTCTATTATGGTTTTGTGATGTAACCAGACATGTTTTATTTTCCGCTGCAATTGAAATGATGTTTTAAATTTTCAAAGTATTACTTATATCTGTCTTGCTGTAATTACTCTGTTCTATATTCACTCAAAATACTCCACCGATGTTATGGCATTCCCTTAGAGAGTGACCATAGCGGGCGTGGGGTGTTACACGTGGTATCAGAGCAAAGGTTACCGGAACAGATAAAATTTTTAGAAAACTATTTTTTTCTAAAACATTTTTTGGAAGAGATATTATCAAAAACATGTCTTTTAAGAGAAAAGTTTTTGAAAGAAAAGCATAATCCCCAATAGCCATATCTATATCCTTCGAATTCTCCATTTTGAATCTTTCCTTTTTCGTTTCAGCATGGCTGAGGATCTTAACTTTCCGGAGGGTGTGATGGTACCAGTATGGTATAGGAGATTGATGGAGGCTAGGGCCACCACTGCGGGTCCAGCAAATGTTCCTCCACCAACCGTAGCACTCGATCTTCCTCCTCCCCCTCCTCCTCGCACGGTTACTTTTGCTAAGACTTGCAAGGAATTTAAAGCTATGGGAGGGAAACCTTTTCAAGGATCTGAAACTTTTGTGGAGGCTAGAGATTGGCTTAAGGAGGTGGAAGAGTTGATAGATATCTTTGAGATGGAAGAAGGAAAGAAAGTCAAGTTAGCTGCTTGGTTAATGAAAGGAGAGGCCTCATTCTGGTGGGAGGTCACTAATGGATAACGCCCCGTTGACTCTTGGGCGGATTTTAGGCAAAGATTTGTGGCAAAGTTTCTCTCAAGGGCGGAAGAAAACTTGTATATGGAAAGATTCTTGACCCTAAAGCAAGGAAATCTCTCAGTGAAAGAATATGTCAACAAGTTTAATCAATTGGCAAGGTTTGGCCTAGACATGGTGAATACACCGGAGAAGAAGGCTTTGAGGTTCGTGAAAGGCTTGAATGAACCGATGAATGGGTTGGCTATGACTCATATCCCTATGGGGTCCACCTTTGAGAAGCTAGTTGACATGGCACTCATGCATGAAGAAGAGAAGGGTCCCAATGCCAATAAGGCACCCGAGAAGAAGGGAGATCAAAAGAGACATCGGCAACAACAACAAAACAAAGGTGGGAAAGGCAATGGTGGCAAGGGCAAGAAGAAGAAGTGTTTCAATTGTGGGACACCTGGCCACCTAAGCAAGGATTGTCGCAAGAAGAAGAAGACTGGCTGCTTCCACTGTGGCGAAGCAGGGCATCTAGTGAAAGACTGTCCTAAGAAAGGGCAAAGGACGGGGTCTACCTCAGGAGGACAGGTGCAAGCTCTTATGGCACCGGGTCAGGCTAGGGGGCAAGTACAGGCTCTCGCGGTTCCACCGATTCAGGAAAGAGGTAGAACTATTTCCGTTGAAAGTCTGGTTTTTCTATTTGATCATCCTGTCCGTACATTGTTTGATTCTGGCGCATCGCATTCGTTTATCTCATCATCATTAGTTGAGTCACTGCACTTAGACACCAGTCTGGTAGATGATCCCTTGGTTGTTTCAAACCCAATTGGGGGCTCCACTTATTTGTCCATGATATGTTTGGGTTTGAAGATTTCTATACTTAGCATTGAGTTTAGATGTGATGCTTTTGTGTTGGGCTTCACGGCTATGGGTTGATTTTGGGCATGGACTGGTTATCCAGTAATGGTGCTGTTCTTGATTGCGAAAGGAGAGTTGTTAGGCTCATGACCCGCTTGGGTAACAGTCTCGAGATTTCTTATAATCCCATGGATTCTGTTATGCTAAGTTATCTTGAATCGCTTGACGCTTCGGTCGAGAGTTTGCAATCTGTTAGAGTGGTCCGGGAATATTCGGATGTGTTTGAGGAGGTGAAGGGCTTACCTCCGAAGCAGGAGATTGACTTCCGAATATATCTGGTGGATAATGCTAAACCTGTATCTTTACCGGTGCGCCACATGGCTCCTCGTGAGAGGAGGGAACTCCATAAGCAAGTAGGGGAGTTGCTTGAGAAGGGGTTCATAAGATGAAGTATATCGGAGTGGGGTGCTCCAGTAGTTTTTGCTACAAAGGCGGATGGGTCCCTCAGACTTTGTGTAGACTATAGAGAACTCAACAAGCTCACAAAGAAGAATAGACACCCATTGCCGAGGATTGATGATCTTTTCGATCAGTTGGTTGGCGCTTCAGTATTTTCTTAATTGGACTTAGCCACGGGGTTTCATCAGTTGAGGGTGGCTGAGGATAGCATAGACAAGACTGCCTTTAGGACTCCGGATGGTTTCTATGAGTGGCTGGTGATGCCATTTGGGTTGACGAACGCCCCTGCATACTTTGTTGATTTGATGAGTAGGGTGTTCAGGGAGTTCCTTAATAAATTCGTGGTGGTCTTTGTGGATGATATCTTAGTATTTTCTAAGAGTGAAGAAGAGCATGCCCTACATCTTGGGGAGGTATTGAAGACTATTCGAGCACATAGCCTTAAGGCTAAATTCTCTAAATGTCACTTCTGGAGGAAGGAGGTGCGTTTCTTGGGGCACGTGGTCTCCAAGGAAGGGATAGCTGTGGATCCCGCGAAGGTAGTATCAATTCAGGATTGGAAGGTTCCGAAGAATGCTACCGAAGTAAGAAGTTTCTTGGGGTTGGCGGGTTATTATAGGAAGTTTATTAAAGACTTCGCGAAGATATCAGCCCCATTAACCCGCTTAACGAAGAAGAATCTTGTTTTCGCATGGGACGTAGATTGTGATGATGCGTTCCGACGGTTAAAGAGAGCTTTAACCACTGCTCCAGTTTTAGTGTTGCCAGATGGGAGCAAGCCATTTGTTGTTTATACCAATGCTTGTGGGACAGGACTTGGCGCAGTCTTAATGCAAGAGGGAAGGGTGATAGCCTATGGTGGAAGGCAGTTGAGAGTGCATGAGAAAAATTACCCTACCCATGATTTAGAGTTGGCCGCTATTGTTTCTGCGCTTAAGATTTGGCGCCATTATCTTCTTGGTGAGAGATTCGAATTGTTCACTGACCACAAATCATTGAAATACTTGTTTTCTCAGAAGGATTTGAATTTGAGACAGCAAAGGTGGATGGAGTTCTTAGCATCCTATGATTTCGAGATAGCGTATACCCCTGGCAAGGGTAACGTGGTGGCGGACGCCTTGAGCAGAAAAAGGTTGTCCTTGAGTCCATTGTTCGTGGAACAACGAAGCTTGGAATTTATCTTGATGTTTGAGACCTTCCATTGATTATGTACCCGGTTTGCTAGCATCCTTGGAGGTCAGACCTACTCTTCTGGGGCGGATCGGAGAAGCACAGAGGGACGACCCACAGTTGGTTGAGTTGGTGGAGAAGCTCATAAGGGGGGAGTCGTCCAGCCATTTGAGTAGGTACACCCTAGACGATAAGGGGTGATTGCGTAGAGACGGTAGACTTTGTGTACCGCAAGACGAGGGTTTGAGGAAGGTTATTCTTGATGCACACCGTTCTAGGATGATCATTCATCCCGGTGGGGACAAGATGTACCAAGACATGAAGAGGGTTTTCTTCTGGGCCGGTATGAAGAAAGATGTGGCCGAGTATGTCGCTCGATGCTTGGTGTGCCAGCAAGTGAAGGCGGAGCAAAAGAAACCAGGTGGGTTGCTTCACCCATTGGAAGTTCCGCAATGGAAGTGGGATAGCGTCTCGATGGATTTTATTGACGGGTTACCCAGATCAAGAAAGGGTAATACGGGAATTTGGGTGGTGGTAGATAGACTTACTAAGAGCGCCCATTTCATACCTGTAAAGAGCAAGAGGACTGCTCCATGGCTGGCTTCAGTATATCTTCGAGAGATAGTTCGATTGCGTGGGGTACCCTCTAGCATAGTGAGTGATCGAGATCCTATCTTCACTAGCGAGTTCTGGAAAAGTTTGCAAGAAGCAGTGGGGACTCAATTGTGTCTGAGCACCGCATATCATCCTCAGACGGATGGCCAGACTGAGAGGGTGAATCGTGTTCTAGAAGACCTTTTGAGGCTTTGTATCTTAGATTTTGGAGGTACATGGGAAGAGCATCTTCCATTGGTGGAGTTCGCATATAATAACAGCTTTCAGTCCAGTATTGGTATGGCTCCTTTCGAAGCTCTCTATGGAAGGCCTTGTCGATCACCTACGTGTTGGTGGGAATCTACGGATAAGATCTTGCTTGGGCCTGATATGATTAGGGAGACTTCTGAGAAGATTGACTTGATTCGAAGAAGGATGAAAGCAGCGCAGGATAGGCAAAAATCTTATGCGGACAAGAGAAGGACGGATCTTGAGTTTGAAGTTGGGGACATGGTCTTTGTCAAAGTGTCTCCGTTACGAAATGTGGTTCGCTTTGGATCTGTTGGGAAGTTAGCACCAAGGTTCGTAGGGCCGTTTCCTATCAAGGAAAGGATTGGACGGATGGCATATAGAGTGGAGTTGCCTAACAGACTTAGTGGTGTACACGATGTATTCCATGTGTCACATTTGAGGAAGTGCTTACATGAGACCGCAGAGGTGGTAGAGCCGAGCTTGCTTAAAGAAGTGGAAGTAGAGCGTGATGCGACTATTCGACGAGCTCCTACTCGCATCCTTGGGTCAGAGACTAGGAAATTGAGGAATCGAGAGGTTCAACTAGTCAAAGTACAATGGGGATAAGACGAGAGCAACGCAACTTGGGAAACGGAAGCGAAGATGCGTTCATTGTACCCGTTCCTTTTTGAGGGTATGTCTTTTAACTTCCCCTTTATCATTCGTCTAGTACTTATCTTATCTTTAGTATGTCCTCTCATTTGTACCTTTGACCTTTAGATAGGGTAAACCTATGGTTGAAACATGTGTTTGAGACATGTTATGTTTGATGGATGCAAGTGGATGCAAGCGGTTGCTAGTGGTTGCTCGTGGATGCATATACACACACTCTAGGCACTAGATTGGCTCAATCACTTCATATTGCATATTGCATAAAATTGTGTGTAGGAAACTATATTTATGGATGTATAATGATTGTGTTATCATATGGATGATGCATTTTGGTGAATGATTGTGCACTCATGTAGATATTGTATGTGTCGATAGGGTTCTCTCGCATACATAATGGATGCATGGCACTATCATGGTTTGCATATGTTCATACATTAGATAGGGAACATATACACACACTTTTTGCATATGCTCATACATCATTAGAAATTGTTTTAAGGACAATGGATGCCCGTGTTTGATGGATTGAGTAGATGGTTGTTTGGATGAGAGGATATGCATTCTCCTTAGCTTAGAGATTTCGGGGACGAAATCCTTTAAGGAGGGGAGAATGTAACACCCCGTATTTTAGTTAATGCTAAAATTCACTAATTGCAGAATAAATAATCTCAGATGTGAGAATTGGGGGAAACGGTCTGCGTCATTGCGTTCGTCTCGGAAAAATACGCAGAATAGAGTCCGAAATTTTGTAAATCGGAGTCCGTATGGCCCAGTTAAGGCCCAAAGAAGTTTTCAGAAAAATTCAAAGTTAAAAACAGATTTAAAATTCAGTTCTAAAACAAGTTTGAAGCCAAAAGCGGAAAAGGCGGGAAAGTTCCCGCCTAGCCCCGTGTCGACAGGGGTGTCGACAGCCCTGTCGACAGGGGTGTCGACACAGGGTGTCGGCCCTGTTGATCTGGGTGCACCAGATCTGGTTTTTGGTTGAGTCTTGGGCTGGGTTCTAGAGATTTCCGAAATCTAAGGGTCCTAATCTAATCTAGGGTTAATCTAAGGGCCTAAAACACTCACCTAATCTATAAATACACCCTAAACCTACACTAGTCCATACTAAAAAATAGAATTGAGGGCTACATGCCGCCAAATTAAATCTTAGAAGGAGCCTCCACTAATTTATGAAGAGGGTTGCAAGCTAATCACTCTCTAATCAATCTCTAATCATCACCATCTTCAAATATAGCAACTAGTTCTACTTTATAAGTTTGCTAATCTTGGTTTTGGTGAGTTTCTATCACTTTAACATCAATTGCTAAAGTAAGTAGATTAGGGGTAATGAGACTTATGGTCTTGAATGCGGATTAGTGAGTTTGAATCATTTGTAATGATATGCTACTCTATGTTTTCCTATGTTTATGCATGTTTAACAAGTGGGTTTATGCATGTTTAATAAGTGGGTTTATGCATGTTTAATAAGTGGGTTTATGCATATTTAATAAGTGGGTTTATGCATGTTTAACAAGTGAGTTATGCAAGTTCATATGCAAGTTATGTGTATGATGTTATGTGTAGGTTGTTATGCAAGTTCATATGCAAGTTATGTATATGCTTAAATGCAAGTTTAACATGATATGCAAGTTATGCATGCTTATGCAAGTATGTGAATGCTTATGCAAGAATGTGAATGCTTATGCAAGTTATGTATATGCTTAAATGCAAGTTTAACATGATATGCAAGTTATGCATGCTTATGCAAGTATGTGAATGCTTATGCAAGAATGTGAATGCTTATGCAAGTTATGTATATGCTTAAATGCAAGTTTAACATAATATGCAAGTTCATATGCAACATGTTATGCAAGTCATATGTATGATAATATGCAAGTTCATATGCAACATGTTATGCAAGTCATGTGTATGATAATATGCAAGTTTGGGTTAAATGTAGTTGGGTTAATATATGCTCATATGTGCAAGTTGACATCCTCTTAACCCATGACAAAGTTATATGCTAAGATTTGGTTAAACCCATGATATTTGTGATGGATCTTCCCTTTATTATGTCATGAAATGAGAACGATTTACGTGGGGAACGATGGGGTTAATAAATATGTTAATAAAAGTATGATTGGGTATGATTAAGCATACCATAAAAAAATAAATTAACATAAGTGGGAATTTACCTATTGAGTTAGGTCTACCCCATGGGAATTTACCTATTGAGTTAGGTCTACCCATGTTATGAAAAATGTGTAATTAATTAGGGATAATTAATTATGGGGGTGATTAATTAGGTGTAATTAATCAACTAAGACACGAGGTTGGACCCTTTTGTAGCGGAAGTCTGCCCGGAACCAACCGGCCATCCAGCGGCTACAAATGATTGGCCCAATGTGAGAGGTCTTAGTCATAAATTAAATACGTGATTAAAGTAAAGACACGAGGTTAGACCCTTTTGATGACAGAAGTCTGCCCGGAACCAACCGGCATATCCAGCAGTCATAAAAGACGGTCTAATGTGAGAGGTCTTTATGAGGTCATGATCTTAATTAATTAATTAAGAAACACTTAACCATGTTAGCATGTAGAGGGACATGAGGGGTTAAGTGGGTGCCTTGGGTGGCATGTGGAAATCTAGTGGTTGCCTTGGGTGGCAATAGAAAATACGATTAGAATACTTAACCAAAGTGGAAACATGTAATTAAACATGATTAAAGGGTTAAGTGGGATGCACTAGAAAAAGGGACAAGCTTAGGTGGGTAGCTTGTGGCGGCCCATTTCAACCAGTAACCCATATGTATCTTATTGGGCTCAACCCATGTCGAGGACGGGACACGCGTACTGGGCTTGACTATAAGAGGCCAAAACGGGTTAGCGGTGGCAACGCAAGTCCAACGGGTTTCATATGCGTGTGTGGACCCGGGCTGGTAGGTAAGACGTTGTTGCATCGTGTAGATATAAGCCGTGCACCGTTAATTATATCGGGTTGCCACTTTGGGGAGTGATACACCCCACTGTGGGGCCGGCACGGGTATCTACGGTAGGGAGCCGATCATTTGGGAGTAGTGGTTACACCTAGTGGAGATAGGGGCAGACGGCACCTATGTAGTCAGCTAGGGGTATACGAGACTACTGGGAAATTTTCTAAGTCCTTGGGAGGGATCAACCTTTAAGTAGAAATGACTGGTGTGGTGCAGTGTAGTAATTATCCTTGGGTGCGTAAATGCGTCTTTACAGTTATCTTAGTTATCCTATGTCTACCAAGCTGCTTAGTGTAGCCATTCATCCCCAGACATTACCGTATGTCAAGTTTATGTCTTCTCTGGTTACTTTAATGATTGTATTGTTAAAGTTATAGGACTCGCTCAGACTTATGTCTGACCCCGTTGTTTTTATCTTTTTCCTAACCCTCAGGTTCTCAGAGTGGGCCCAGCACGAGTGGGCTTTGATCAGGCTGCTTTTATTACTCTCTTGGAGCTTGGACCCTAGATGTAGAGCTCAGTTTGCCCTTTTCTATTATGGCTATCAGTTCATGTATTGGGATTATGTATTTTTATTTAGCAGGATGGATATTTGTACTTGACTTATTATGGTTTTGTGATGTAACCAGACATGTTTTATTTTCCGCTGCAATTGAAATGATGTTTTAAATTTTCAAAGCATTACTTATATCTGTCTTGCTGTAATTACTCTATTCTATATTCACTCAAAATACTCCACCGATGTTATGGCATTCCCTTAGAGAGTGACCATAGCGGGCGTGGGGTGTTACAGAAGGTCTTGCATTCTGAAATCTGGGTTCTGAAATTGATTTAGCTCGCCTTGGTAGTAGATTCGTTATTGCTTAGATTATAGTTGAATAGAACTGAATTGATTAGCTTTGATTTCCCTCTAATTGGTGGCGGCTACTCTAGGTTACAAGATGACAGCATGACGGCCGTGATTCAGATTTTAATTTGATTTTAGGCTTTGAGTCTACCCATGTTTATATAGAATTTCAATTTAATTATAGCCGTTGGATGATCTTAGGGTTAATCAAAACCACTCAGTCAGGATAGGGTGACACCTCAGCCCTAATGACTCAGCAAGGAGTCAGAAAGGACTGTACAATGAGTCACAATATGGATCAGACTGCACCAGAAAGCTGTGCAGTCCTGCTGCTTGGCCTGGGCGCACTTGGCAGGTGCGTCAGTGCAATATTTGTACTGGCGCACTTCCCAAGTGCGCTAGTGCAATTTTTTTTTCTAACTTCGTTCGTCCATATCTCCTTCATCCGTTATCCGTTTCCTGAAAACTCGGACTCTATCTCAACCAGAATTCCGAGACGAACACAATGGCACAACCCATTTCCCTTAATTCTCATGTCTGAGATTGATTATTCTTTGAATTTAGTTAATTCGATTATTCAAAAATCCGGGGTATTACATATCGAGTCATGGATATATGTTTACTCGTGATTGCTTTGTGTTGGGCTTTACTGGGTTTGGCATTACTGGGAGTCGATTGGCTCCAAAGATATGGGGTGGTGGTAGAATATGAGGGATTTTCGGTGACTGTTAGGGCAGATGATGGGTGGAGGGAAGTGTTTAGTGGCCTACCTAGTGATGAGGTGATGGCTAGTTTCCTAAATTCCCTCGACATCCCGTAGGACGAGTTATCAGAGGTTCCCATTATTGGCCAGTATCCGGATATCTTTGAGGAATTGACCGGACTTCCACCACACCGAGAGATTGAGTTCCGTATTGATTTAGTGAAATATGCCAGACCTATTGTGATGCCAAGGGTGTAGCGAGAGCTCGGGGTGCAAGTAAGCGATCTTTTGAATAAGGGATTTATCCATAGAAGTGTCTATGAGTGGGGAGCACTGGTTGTATTTGCAATTAATGCAAATGGTTCACTTCGATTGTGTGTAGACTATCGTGAGTTGAATAAGGTGACTAGGAAGAATAAGTATCCTCTTCCACGGATAGATGATTTGTTTGATCAATTGGAAGGTGCAAGGGTGTTATCCCCGTTGGACCTCGCGATAGGATTTCATCAGCTCCGAGTAGCAGCTGAGAGTATTCCTAAAATGGCCTTTCGGACACTGTCTGGATTCTATGAGTGGTTGATCATGCCATTCGGGTTGAGCAATGCACTAGCATATTTTGTGGACCTTATGAATAAGGTATTCAGGGATCAGTTGAATAAGTTTTTCCTTGTGTTCGTGGACGATATACTTGTTTACTCAGGGACAGAGGAAGAAAACAAGGAACATTTGAGGATAGTGATGGACGTGTTGAGAAAACACTAACTGAAAGCGAAATTTTTTAAGTGTCACTTCTGGAGGAGGGAAGTGAGATTCTTGGGCCATGTTGTTTCAAAAAATGGGATTGTCGTGGACCCTGCGAAGGTGGCTACGGTACAAGATTGGTCTACGCCCAGGAGTGCAACAGACATATGAAATTTCTTGGGATTAGCTGGATATTATCGCAAGTTTATCCAAGACTTCTCCAAGATGGAGGAATTGTTAACTCAGTTGACCAAGAAGAATCAAGCTTTCATCTAGGATGGAAAGTGTGAAAATGCATTCAAGAGCCTAAAGGAAAAGTTGACACGTGCGCCAGTGTTAGTCATTCCTAAAGGGAATGAAGAGATGCCAATATATACAGATGCATGTGGTACCGGACTAGGTGTTGTATTGATGCAAGGAGGTAGGGTTGTAGCTTATGCTAGTCGGCAGCTGAAAGCGCATAAGAAAAGATATCCTACCCATGATTTAGAGTTGGCCGCAATCGTGTTCGCATTGAAGATGTGAAGACACTATCTCTTGGGAGAAAGATTCGAGTTTTTTACCAATCATAAGTCATTAAAGTATCTTTTCTCTCAGAAGGATCTAAATCTCCTATAGCAGAGATGGTTAGAATTCTTGGCTTCCTATGATTTTGATATTGCATATAAACAAGGAAAGGGCAATGCGGTAGCTGATGCATTGAGTAGGAGACATGCCAGTTTAGGGGCTATGTTTCTGGAATGGAGGCAACTGGAGTATATCGCTGGGTATGATTTTAGACCAAAGTGCGAATTGGATCCAGAAATGTTAGCAAGTTTAAAGATCATACCCACTTTGATTGAGCGGATTGGTTCCAGTCAAAGGGATGATCCTAACCTATTGGAAATCATCTCCAAGTTAGAGAAGGGTATCAACAGTAAGGAGATGAACAAGTATGTGCTTGATCGAGAAGGATGGCTTAGAAAGAATGGGAGACTAGTTGTACCCAATGTCAATGGATTGAGAGATGAAGTGCTTAGAGAATGTCATCACTCAAAACTAATTATACATCCCGGTGGTAACAAGATGTGTCGAGACATGAAGCAGACCTACCATTGGGAAGGAATGAAGAGAGATGTTGGGAAGTTTATATCCAAATGCATGAATTGCCAGCTGGTTAAAGCTGAGCAAAAGAAGCCTAGTGGTTTGCTGCAACCATTGGAAATTCCCAAATGGAAATGGGAACAAGTCACAGTGGATTTCATTGATGGTTTGCCAAGGACTAGATCTGGTCAAGATAGCATTTGGGCGATTCTGGATCGATTGACCAAAAGTGCAAGGTTTATATCGGTCAAGTCAAATATAACGGCAGCTAAGTCAGCAGAACTGTATATGAAGTGGGTAGTGAGATTTCATGGAGTACCCAAAAGCATTGTGAGTGATCAAGATATGTTGTTTACTAGTGGATTTTGGAAGAGCTTACAAGAGGCTTTAGGGTCAGAGTTACATCTCAGTTCCGCATACCGTCCTCAAACCGACAGTCAAACAGAGATTGTGAATCGAGTATTAGAAGATCTCTTGAGAGCTTGCATATTAGATTTTGGGGGATCATGGGATGACCATTTGCATCTAGTGGAATTCGCATATAATAATAGTTATCAGTCCAGTATTGGTATGCCTCCATTTGAAGCTTTATATGGAAGACCATGCAACACATCATCATGTTGGTTAGAAACTGGTGAGAAATTTGTGCTTGGACCGGATGTGATAAGAAAAACCTTAGATAAGATCAAGGTTATCCAATAGCGAATGAAGGCTGCCTAAGATAGGAAAAAGAGTTATGCTGATAAGAGACGAAGAGTGAAATTCTCGGTTGGCGACCTGGTGTTTGTTAAGAAAGAGCGTGATTCAATTTGGCAAGAGAGGCAAGTTAGCACCAAGATTTGTTGGTCCATTCCCAGTTCTCGAGCAAGTTGGGAATTTAGCGTATAAAGTTGAGTTACTTGACAAGATCGCAGGAGTTCACAACATATTTCATGTTTCCCAATTAAGGAAGCTCGTACACGACCCCGATATGAATATTTCACCGGATCAGTTAGATGGCATCGAAGTAGAACCTGAGGCGGTTGGGAACCGCAGGCCGATCCGTATTGTCGAGCACGATACGAAGCAACTTCGAAGGAAGGCGGTGAAGCTGGTCAAGGTTCAGTAGGGCGAGAATGAGAATGACAATACTTGGGAAACAGAGGAGAGCATAAGGAAGATGTATTCAAAACTCTTTGCCTGGTAAGATTATAACGACCATTTAGTTATCCCCTTGTTAGTAAACTGCACGCTAGGATAGGCTTGTTATGTTGCTATGTATGTTTGATTGTTGCAAATGAGTGATGGGAATGCGAGACCCATTGTTTTTTCTTAGTTAAGGAATTTTGGGGGCGAAATTTCTTAAAGGGGGAGAATGTAACGACTCGCATTCTACGCATTAGAGGATCGTAGATGTGACGATCCCAAAACCCCATGACACGGTGTTAAGGATAATCATTGGAATATAACACATTAATCATCATTAGCAGATCACAGATAATAGCATAAACAGAAAATAGAATAACTTACACACATATGACAGCGGAATCATATAGATATCATCACATCAGAGAGCACAGTACAGGATACAACTTAGTGTATAATGATACATAATCAGTCATCATCGCCTGAGGCGGAATCATACATAAAGATTACACAAAAGGAATATCAGTCTACATCGCCAGTGGCGGAATCATAATATAGATACAATAATGGCGGAGAAAATCCAAGTCAGCACGGTGTAGTCAAGCCTCGCCATGAGCCAAAAGGTGCGTCAGAAACCTGTAACTAGGCTGCCCGTGTGAAAATGAGGGCACCCGAGTTTGCAAGGTGAAACAAACTACGAGTAAGTCATGGGACTGGTATGAGAAATCTACTCAACTTATTAACAACAATAATAAGGCAAATCAAAGGACCACACCACTTTCGCGGAACGGGTTTACTCCAATGAGTGCTAGTGCATGAAATAAAACAAACGATTAAATCAACGCAATGCTTTTTATAAAATGAAGCCATTATAAGACTCAGGTCCCATCACACAATGCAACGCAAGCCGGAGGATAGAGTTTTTACCTTATAATGGCCAAAGATGCTTCATACGAATAAAATAAAAGTGTTTGATATTATTATTAGTGCATATATGTTTCAAAAGCGATTTCAATCATAAATAACAATCATAGGCGGCATAAATGACCCATACCACTATGTCGCCATACTAGTAATACAATCACGTCCGCATATATCGTATTGGAAATTGGATTCCTTCATGAGTCGAGGCAAGGGGCAAGCTCCTCTCCGTTCGAGACACTCTAGCAAATGTCCCAGGACCCCACTATGATCCTTGGAATCGGCTGGGCCGGTCCTCTCTTACTTTTGAGGATTGGCAATTCCTGAACACACGTTTCCCGGTCCTTACAGACCTATAATCGAGGCGCCTCGCATTCCAACAACCACATAGGTGAAAAGTACATATAATGTCAGGGCTGGTAGGTCACTGACACCACCATAGCTAGAAAGAAACGTCGTGCACTCCCAGCGGTCCGTCTCCCGTTTTTGACTCATACCGAGGTGTGAGGCTCGCGAGTTCACGTTATACACAAAGCTACGTCACACAGACCATGCTTTGATCATCAACCACAAGACTTTGCTTTGCAACAGAAGCCTTGACCATATGCCACTTAGGCATGCCACACAGGCAATCCACTCCATGCGACTGATTTCTGTCAATACATAACCTCTGAGCTCGTACGTCTCAGAGAAGGGCGTTAAGCAAGAGAATAAATTCTCCGCCGCCAAACAGATATATATTTAACAGAGATCAATCAACACAGAACAAAATCCAATGTCAGACACACAGTCCATTTACAAGTCCGTTCTGGGTCTGAACGAAACCGGAGGCACCAATTCCTCGCATATCCGTACAATCAACAATATGTTTGGACGGCTACTACTTCAATTCCTTCATGGTAGCTACTCCAATCACGAGCATCAGTAGCGCCCATCCATCCAATGTGGAGATCGTCGGTCTTCAAACATCTTCGACTCTTCGACTTCTCAACGTCGATCGATTATTTGAAATGAGATAAACTCGGCCTTTTCAAATAATCCACGTATATTTAGATTTTCAAGCCAATTAATCACATGGTTGAACTATTCAACATTCACATTTCAAGCAAACACAACAAAATTGGTTCATTTTCACTCTATATCGTCTATAGCACTTAATAACGATATATCGCCATTTTTATTTAATTTAAAACGGCTATATTTAATTAAACGACGTTTCAGGTCATGTCGATGCACTGGCGCTGCTTTCCACTAATTTCGTTTTACACATATCTGAAAATCTAACCGTTGGATCTTCACAAATTTTACATCATTAGGAAGGTCATTTCAAAACGAATCCAACGGTTTCGGTTTTGGGAAAATCCGACGGTCGGATTTTCCACACCAACCATTTGAAGTTACGATTCCAATTTACGAACTGCAGCGTCGTTATTCGATTTAATTTAATTATATTTATATATATATATAAATATAATCGTTTCTGGCGCTATTTTTCTTCAGTTTTGAATTAAACATTCCAGACAATCCAACCGTCGGATCTTCACAAAGTTGGTGCCGTTGGAAAGATATTTCCAAGGCGAACCCAACGGTTGAGGTTTCGGGAAAATCCAATGGTCGGATCTTCCGCACTAGTCGTTTGAAATCACGGTTTCAAAATATGAACTGCACGGCCATGTTTCGTTTTAATTCTATTTATATTTATATATTTATATAAATATAATTCATTCAAAAATTCCCATATCGTTTCCACTTCAATTATTTCACTAACGCCTTTAAATTTTGGAAAATTTCGCCATAACCTCCTTTGTACGGGAGGGTCTGGGAAAATTCCCAAATAGCCACACGGGCGTCTCATATCAAAAAGAAAAAGAAAAAGCCAAGCGGCTAGCCAACAGGCTCATAAAATCATCACCCAAACAAAGCGGTAAATGTGTACCTATTTGTCGGGCACAAAATTCTATTTCTCTTCTCTAGCCCCTTTTGCTTTAACCTGTTCAATAGATATGCATGTACATATATACAATTTCTAACATTTATCATTTTCCATTCAATTTCATATTTGATTTGCTTTGGTTTAAAAACACCATTCATTCGAATGTTGCATGCATAGGCTAAAATCATATCATTAGCTAGTTAATGTATATTTCAACTCATGCATGTTTATTTGAACAAGTGGCTATTTTTAACACCTCACATTTCAAAGATGATAATTTCGGCGAACTAAAATAAATTTCAACACATGACCATTTTATTTAGTTCCTATGCATGTTAAAAATAACATTTCTATCACCAATATTTATTTCAACGTCCGCATATCTTTAGCATATCACACATATGATAAAAATGATATTTTTATCATTTAAAATATTTATTCGATAAATAGATGTTTCAGCACTTCATAGTTTCAATAAAAATGTAATTTTTATTGTTCGATCTTTTTATTCAACACATGAACTTTTCCACTACACACACCTCTCAACAAATGAGTATTTCCACACATGGACATTTTTATTTATGTTGTTCATATTAGAAAGATGAGATTTTTATTATTGAAACTAGTTATATAAGGCGAATATTTTTGATACTTCATATATATATATATATATATATATATATATATATGTGATTTTTATTGTTTAACCACTTCATTCATTCACAAATGAATTTAATTTTCATACAACACTTTTCAACACATGAATATTTCCACACATGGACATAGTTTCAATATATGGCTTTAATTTCAATGCATGTAAAATAATTTCAACATATGAAAATAATTCTAACACACAAGGATTATTCAAAATTTCGGCAGCATAACGGCAGGGTAGTTAAAACCGGCACCGTCCCTAGTACGGCTCCTCGCTCTACCTTAAAACCTCGCGGTTTTTGACAATGGGGATTCATGCATCTAATTCGCACGCAGGCGGCATGTTTATTTTTATTTCCACAAATATTTCCAATTCATTTCAATCACCAATGGGTATTTTTCAACCACAACCAAACAATATCAACCACAAACAATTATTCAACCATTCGTATTTTTCACCCAATATTTCACACCAATTCACCACAATAAATATCGTCCATGGTTTGTGGACGAGGGGAGTATATATATATATATATATATATATATATATATATATTGCTATATTTCACTAGCATTTCAACACGTATATCACTTATTCTATGCATGTAAAAATTCATACTTCGCTCATATAGCTTACACTACGCATGTACATGAGGTATACAACACGTATGTAATTAATATTTCGCTTATATAAATTATACACGACATACTCCATTCAATTTCACGTTAATTTAGATTTCTCACCTTGGTTTTCTGAGCGCTAAAAATCGATACGATGTCAGAAAAATCCGCAGCTTCTTCTATTGGGTAGAGAGCTTCCTTGCGGTCTCGATGTTTCCTGTTTCATCGAATTTCGTCAACATACCAAAAAGATATGATTTTTCAAAGTGTAAAGATCAAAGAAAAACTCACTTTCACGAGCTTCAAAACTAGGTTTACAATTTTCAAGATATCCGTGGTACGTGGGGACGATCAAGGAGTTGGACGTGGAAGAGGGGAGAGAGGGCTTTAAATCGGTGGTGGTTTGGTGGCGTTCGGTGGTCGGTGGCGTTCAGGGCGGCGGCAGGAAGCGTTCGACTTTCTGGCGTCGATGCAGGCGGAGGAGGCGATGAGGGGGGCGGCGGTTGGGTCGGATTTGAAGAGGAGGCTGGGGCGCGTCGGATGATGGCGGCGGCGAAGGCTATAGGTGGCGGTAGCGGCGGCGGCGGAGGAGAGAAGGTGGTGAACGCGTTTCGCCGTTGATTGGGGGGGGGGGTTTCTTTTTTTTATTTTTTTTATTTTATAATTTATGAAAGGAAAAATATGATTGGCCGAGACTATATTAAATTTTTAAATAGTGTTTACTTTAACGAACTCCTTTTTAAACCCAACGACTATCGTCCCTAGCTAAATACCCCCATTCTGGACACAATGGGATATGTTTCGTAGGCCAATTCGACTGTTACAATCAGTTATTTTTCAAATTAAAGTATAAAACATTTAATTTTTAACTCTAAACGCACATTTCAATTTGCCAGGGCCACAAACTGATTCGAAAAATTCCATAAAAATAAATCTAGCTATATTTTGACGCTACGGTCCCAACAAAACTAGTTTCGTCGAATTCTGAGGTCGTTTGAAAAATGGCCATTTTCTGGTCGATCCAATTTAACAGAAATCGACAAAACACATTATCTTTTGCCACGCTCACATACTAGCTTCAAAAATTATGAAATTTGAAACCTAGCAATAATTTGACATCCCGGACCCAACAAAAGTGGTTTCGTCGAATTCCGAGGTCGTATGCAAAATATCAATTTTCCAGGCCTATATATTCTATATACCGACTCTTCTGAAAATTCATTCGGCCATAACTTTTGATTCTCATTATGAAACTTCGATTTTTCAGATTCGTTAGAAAGGTATTGAATAACAGATTTAAATATTTTTGGTTTCGCTAAAATCCGTTATATTTTCCACCCTGCATAGTCAGTCAAAGTTTGAATTCAATTTTTCAAACTGACTCACTATTTCTAATTCACTATTTTATTGAAATATTCTATTTCAATTGTTCAAATTCCTTTGAAATAATCAATTTAAAATTTTTTAAATTGGCTCGTATTTTCCGGGTTATTACAATCTCCCTACTTAAAACTTTTCGTCCTCGAAAAGGAAACAACAGTAAAGTAGGAAATAAAATGTAAATGCAAAGTATGGTTAAGGTACCTTGCACCGGAGTTAGTCAGAGATATCCACTCTGCATTTGGGGTAAGCTTGCTTAATGCTTTCCTCAGTTTCCCAAGTACAGTCTCTAGGATCACTGCTCCACTGCACTTTAACTAAATGAACCTTTTTGCTTCTGTGTTCTCTAGTTTCTTTGCCAACAATTTTTAATGGCTTTCTTTTGAGTGCTAATTCTGGAGTTATCTCCACATCCTGTTGTGCTGCTTCTTCTACAACAAGATCCGGATCATGCACATGTTTCCTAAGTTGAGATACGTGAAATACATTGTGCACTCCAGGCAACCAATCTGGTAATTGAACCCTATAAGCAAGAGTTCCAATTCGATCAAGTATAGGAAAGGGACCAATAAATCTCGGAGCCAACTTCCTAGTCTTTCCAAATCTGATTACTCCTCTCATCGGAGAATCCTTTAAATAAACATGATCACCAACAGCAAATGTCAAATCTCTCCTTCTAGAGTCTGCATAACTTTTCTGTCGGCTTTGGGCGGTTTTCAATCGCTTCTTGATGAAGTCCACTTTATCAGATGCTTCTCTGATCATATCGGGTCCTAGTACAAGTCTGTTGCCAGGTTCTACCCAACATGCTGGAGATTTGCAGGGTCTGCCATATAATGCTTCAAATGGTGACATTCTCAAACTTGCTTGATAGCTATTGTTATATGAGAATTCTGCCAAATGCAAATGATCTTCCCATGACCCACCAAAATCGATTATACAAGCCCGCAATAAATCTTCCAGAATTCTATTCACCCGCTCAGTTTGGCCATCTGTTTGAGGGTGATAAGCGGTGCTCATATTCAATTTTGTTCCTAATTCTGTCTGGAAAGCCTCCCAGAATTTGCTAGTAAATAGGGGATCTCTATCACTGACTATGCTGATGGGAATTCCATGCAGCTTAACAATTTCTTTGAAATATATCTGTGCTAGACTTTGGGCAGTTCTATTGGACCTGACAGGTATAAAATGGGCAGTCTTCGTGAAGCGATCTACGATTACCCAAATGCTGTCATTACCTTTCTTGGTTCGCGGCAAACCATCTATGAAATCCATGGAAATCTGTTCCCATTTCCAGCCGGGGACTTCCAACGGTTGCAACAATCCAGCTAGCTTCTGTTGGTCACTCTTGACCAATTGACAAGTAGGGCATCTGCTAACATACAAAGAAATATCTCTTTTTATTGCCTTCCACCAGAAAGTGCGTTTGATATCGTTGTACATTTTACTCACCCCAGGATGGATGCATAATTTGGATTTATGGCATTCATCCAGCACTTCTCTTTTAAGCTCGGGAATGTCGGGAACACATATTCTTCTATTCAGCCTCAGAACTCCCTCACTATCCACTTGGAAACTGGAGCCTTCGCCCCTTTGAATCCTTTTTATCATCTCTTTCACAAAATTGTCACTCTTCTGAAGAACAGATATCCTATCAATCAATCCAGGTGTAATTATAAGATTGGCAATGATTGCGGTTTTCCTACTAAGTGCATCAGCTACTACGTTAGCTTTCCCCGGCGTATACAGGATATCAAGATCATACGCCGCAAGAAATTCTAGCCAACGCTGCTGTCTCAGATTCAGATCTTTCTGGGTATATAAATACTTCAATGATTGATGGTCTGTGTACAGTATAAATTTCTCGCCCAATAAATAATGCCTCCAGATTTTTAAGGCGAAAACGATGGCTAGCAACTCAAGATCATGAGTCACATAATTCTTCTCATGCGGTTTCAATTGGCGGCTTGCATAAGCGACTACTTGGCCTTTCTGCATTAACACTGCCCCAAGACCTCTAATAGAAGCATCTGTCCAAACCGTTAAATCCTGATTGCCATCAATAATAGTTAACACTGGAGCGGTGGTCAGCTTCGATTTCAATTCCTGGAAAGCTTCTTCACAGTCGGGAGTCCACTTAAACTTCTCTTGTTTCTTTGTGAGCTTTGTTAACGGACCGGATATCTTCGAAAAATCCTTAACGAACTTTCGATAATAACTAGCCAATCCCATAAAACTTCTAACTTCTGTGGGAGTAGTGGGTTGTTTCCAGTCTTGAATCGCTATTATTTTGCTTGGGTCAACAGAAATTCCTTTCTCTGACACGACATGGCCAAGAAATTTAACTTCTTCTTGCCAGAAGACACATTTAGAGAATTTGGCTTTGAAGACGTTCTTCCTTAGAATCTCCAATACTTGTTCTAAGTGCTTTTCATGCTCAGGTTTTGATTTGGAGTAGATTAAAATATCATCGATGAATACAAGGACAAATTTATTCCGAACTCCCCTGAACACTCTATTCATTAGATCGACAAAGTATGCTGGAGCGTTGCATAGGCCAAACGGCATTACTAACCACTCATAAAATATGTCTGGACCTCTGAAAGCGGTCAAAGGAACACACTCCTCTGCTATTCTCAATTGATGAAAACCTGTAGCAAGGTCCATTCGGGAAAATACTTTCGCCCCATTCAATTGGTCTAGCAAATCATCAATGCAGGGTAATGGATATTTATTTTTAAGCGTCTGTTTGTTGAGGTCTCAGTAATCAACACATAATCTAAGAGTACCGTTTGACTTCGGGACAAACACAACAGCTGCACCCCAATTAGAAAAACTAGGTCTGATTAGACCCTTCCACAATAGTTGACGAGTTTGATCGCCTAATTCTTCTTTTTCTTTCGGAGTCATTCTACGAATTGGATGCACCACTGGTCTGGCATTGGGAATTAGATCGATTCGGAATTCTATTTCTCTTTGCGGAGGTAAGTTTTCCACTTCTTCAAACACATCCGCAAAGTTTTTGACAATCGGAATCTTTTCCATGGAAGTGGGGATAAGTTCTAATGCTGACCAAAATTCTTCCCTATTCGGATTCGAACCATGACAAGGAACCGTAATATATCCAAGCTTCGTTCGAATTTTAACGATTCTTTCCGCACAATTCACTTCAGCTTCATGTTTTGTCAACCAATCTAGCCCGAGAATGATATCGAATTCGGGAAAATCCATAATGATTAAATCAAAAGGAAACTTGTAACGAGAAAAAGAAATAGGTACTTTACAATATGAACCGAGAGTAATAGGACCCCCTATCGGGTTATGAACTTCAACCGATTCTTTAAGCTTTCGCTGTTTTAACTTTAATTTGTGCACTGTGTTTCTAGCAATAAAACTACGCGATGCACCTGTGTCAAATAATACAGAAACAGGAATATTTTTAATTGTAAGGGTACCTCCCAAAACATCGGGTTTACCTGCTCCATCGGAAGCAGCTGGCGGGCTAGACCCGTCATAGACATGAGCTACAGTAGCTTTCTTCAACAAAGGACAGTCTTTGACCAGATGATCGGTCTTGCGACAGTTGAAGCACGAGCGAGGGTTCTGAGAGCCTTGGCTCGAGCCTTGAGAGTTTGTTTTCTGTTTCTTCGGAGCTGTGCAGACGTTTGAGTAGTGCCCCGGCTTACAACAGTTAAAGCAACTTCCTCTTGGCAGCTTGCCAGTCTGAGGTTTGGAAGATGCTGCTTGGCTTGACTCGCCCTGATTTACAGCAGGCTTGCGCTTGTTTCCGGCTTGGCTTCTAGCGCGATCCTGATCCAGGTGTCTTTGATCCAGGTCTTCATAGTTGCATGTCATTTCCACTAGCTCATTGAAATCCAGCTTGACACGGGCCATGGCTCTATCATGATATTGTCGTCTTAGTCCAAAGATAAACCTCTTATTTTTGGATTTCGCAGTGGCAACGAGCTCTGGAGCATAGGGCGACAGCATTGTAAATTTGTTCAGATAATCTTGCACGGAAAGATCCCCTTGCTGGAGATTGGCGAAGTCATCGTGCATTCTTTCTAGAGCTTGTTCTGGGACATATTTCTCCTTGAAGAGTTATTTAAATCCATCCCATGTTCTTCCAGCTTCTCTATTCCCGGCGGTAAGAGATTCCCACCATAACTCGGCTTGTTCCTACATAAGCCAGGCGCCCATAACAGCTTTGTCTTCGTCTCCTAGCCTTAGGCCTTCAAGAATTTTCTCGCATGTTTTGAGCCATGCAAGGGCCTCTATTACGGTACCAGTTCCCGAGAAGGTCTTGCCTCCTAAGTTCTTATATCTCTTAGCTACACGGTCGAGCTCGAAGTATTGAGCTGCCGGAGGTTGTATCAAAGGTCCTTCTTGAGCTGGGATTTCTCCCCTACCTCGGCCTCGGCCGGCACGGCCTCCTCTAGCGGCGGCTGCTCTAGTAGCCATTTGTCAAATTCTGTATAAGTAACGAAAAAGTCAGCTAACAGAAATGATAGTCTATTGCATAATTAAGCAGAAATTTCTACGGAAAGATAACGATGGACTGATCAATTGTTTTTGCTATTCTGCTCAGCTCATTCTAGGACCTTACTAGTCCTATCTCTAATGAGCGACTCGCCTTAGAATACTACTTATTCTATTTTGACGAAGTGTTTAATGTGTTAGACTCCAGAACTAAGGTTAACCAAAGCTCTGATACCAGCTGTGACGATCCCAAAACCCCGTGACATGGTGTTAAGGATAATCATTGGAATATAACACATTAATCATCATTAGCAGATCACAGATAATAGCATAAACAGAAAATAGATAATTTACACACATATGACAGCGGAATCATATAGATATCATCACATCAGAGAGCACAGTACAGGATACAACTTAGTGTATAATGATACATAATCAGTCATCATCGCCTGAGGCGGAATCATACATAAAGATTACACAAAAGGAATATCAGTCTACATCGCCAGTGGCGGAATCATAATATAGATACAATAATGGCGGAGAAAATCCAAGTCAGCACGGTGTAGTCAAGCCTCGCCATGAGCCAAAAGGTGCGTCAGAAACCTGTAACTAGGCTGCCCGTGTGAAAATGAGGGCACCCGAGTTTGCAAGGTGAAACAAACTACGAGTCAGTCATGGGACTGGAATGAGAAATCTACTCAACTTATTAACAACAATAATAAGGCAAATCAAAGGACCACGCCACTTTCGCGGAACGGGTTTACTCCAATGAGTGCTAGTGCATGAAATAAAACAAACGATTAAATCAACGCAATGCTTTTTATAAAATGAAGCCATTATAAGACTCAGGTCCCATCACACAATGCAACGCAAGCCGGAGGATAGAATTTTTACCTTATAATGGCCAAAGATGCTTCATACGAATAAAATAAAAGTGTTTGATATTATTATTAGTGCATATATGTTTCAAAAGCGATTTCAATCATAAATAACAATCATAGGCGGCATAAATGACCCATACCACTATGTCGCCATACTAGTAATACAATCACGTCCGCATATATCGTATTGGAAATTGGATTCCTTCATGAGTCGAGGCAAGGGGCAAGCTCCTCTCCGTTCGAGACACTCTAGCAAATGTCCCAGGACCCCACTATGATCCTTGGAATCGGCTGGGCCGGTCCTCTCTTACTTTTGAGGATTGGCAATTCCTGAACACACGTTTCCCGGTCCTTACAGACCTATAATCGAGGCGCCTCGCATTCCAACAACCACATAGGTGAAAAGTACATATAATGTCAGGGCTGGTAGGTCACTGACACCACCATAGCTAGAAAGAAACGTCGTGCACTCCCAGCGGTCCGTCTCCCGTTTTTGACTCATACCGAGGTGTGAGGCTCGCGAGTTCACGTTATACACAAAGCTACGTCACACAGACCATGCTTTGATCATCAACCACAAGACTTTGCTTTGCAACAGAAGCCTTGACCATATGCCACTTAGGCATGCCACACAGGCAATCCACTCCATGCGACTGATTTCTGTCAATACATAACCTCTGAGCTCGTACGTCTCAGAGAAGGGCGTTAAGCAAGAGAATAAATTCTCCGCCGCCAAACAGATATATATTTAACAGAGATCAATCAACACAGAACAAAATCCAATGTCAGACACACAGTCCATTTACAAGTCCGTTCTGGGTCTGAACGAAACCGGAGGCACCAATTCCTCGCATATCCGTACAATCAACAATATGTTTGGACGGCTACTACTTCAATTCCTTCATGGTAGCTACTCCAATCACGAGCATCAGTAGCGCCCATCCATCCAATGTGGAGATCGTCGGTCTTCAAACATCTTCGACTCTTCGACTTCTCAACGTCGATCGATTATTTGAAATGAGATAAACTCGGCCTTTTCAAATAATCCACGTATATTTAGATTTTCAAGCCAATTAATCACATGGTTGAACTATTCAACATTCACATTTCAAGCAAACACAACAAAATTGGTTCATTTTCACTCTATATCGTCTATAGCACTTTATAACGATATATCGCCATTTTTATTTAATTTAAAACGGCCATATTTAATTAAACGACGTTTTAGGTCATGTCGATGCACTGGCGCTGCTTTCCACTAATTTTGTTTTACACATATCTGAAAATCTAACCGTTGGATCTTCACAAATTTTACATCATTAGGAAGGTCATTTCAAAACGAATCCAACGGTTTCAGTTTTGGGAAAATCCGACGGTCGGATTTTCCACACCAACCATTTGAAGTTACGATTCCAATTTACGAACTGCAGCGTCGTTATTCGATTTAATTTAATTATATTTTTATATATATATATATAAATATAATCGTTTCTGGCGCTGTTTTTCTTCAGTTTTGAATTAAACATTCCAGGCAATCCAACCGTCGGATCTTCACAAATTGGTGCCGTTGGAAAGATATTTCCAAGGCGAACCCAACGGTTGAGGTTTCGGGAAAATCCAATGGTCGGATCTTCCGCACTAGTCGTTTGAAATCACGGTTTCAAAATATGAACTGCACGGCCACGTTTCGTTTGAATTCTATTTATATTTATATATTTATATAAATACAATTCATTCAAAAATTCCCATATCGTTTCCACTTCAATTATTTCACTAACGCCTTTAAATTTTGGAAAATTTCGCCATAACCTCTTTTGTACGGGAGGGTCTGGGAAAATTCCCAAATAGCCACATGGGCGTCTCATATCAAAAAGAAAAAGAAAAAGCCAAGCGGCTAGCCAACAGGCTCATAAAATCATCACCCAAACAAAGCGGTAAATGTGTACCTATTTGTCGGGCACAAAATTCTATTTCTCTTCTCTAGCCCCTTTTTCTTTAACCTGTTCAATAGATATGCATGTACATATATACAATTTCTAACATTTATCATTTTCCATTCAATTTCATATTTGATTTGCTTTGGTTTAAAAACACCATTCATTCGAATGTTGCATGCATAGGCTAAAATCATATCATTAGCTAGTTAATGTATATTTCAACTCATGCACGTTTATTTGAACAAGTGGCTATTTTTAACATCTCACATTTCAAAGATGATAATTTCGGTGAACTAAAATAGATTTCAACACATGACCATTTTATTTAGTTCCTATGCATGTTAAAAATAATATTTCTATCACCAATATTTATTTCAACGTCCGCATATCTTTAGCATATCACACATATGATAAAAATGATATTTTTATCATTTAAAATATTTATTCGACAAATAGATGTTTCAGCACTTCATAGTTTCAATAAAAATGTAATTTTTATTGTTCGATCTTTTTATTCAACACATGAACTTTTCCACTACACACACCTCTCAACAAATGAGTATTTCCACACATGGACATTTTTATTTATGTTGTTCATATTAGAAAGATGAGATTTTTATTATTGAAACTAGTTATATAAGGCGAATATTTTTGATACTTCATATATATATAAAAATGTGATTTTTATTGTTTAACCACTTCATTCATTCACAAATGAATTTAATTTTCATACAACACTTTTCAACACATGAATATTTCCACACATGGACATAGTTTCAATATATGGCTTTAATTTCAATGCATGTAAAATAATTTCAACATATGAAAATAATTCTAACACAAAAGGATTATTCAAAATTTCGGCAGCATAACGACAGGGTAGTTAAAACCGGCACCGTCCCTAGTACGGCTCCTCGCTCTACCTTAAAACCTCGCGATTTTTGACAATGGGGATTCATGCATCTAATTCGCACGCAGGCGGCATGTTTATTTTTATTTCCACAAATATTTCCAATTCATTTCAATCACCAATGGGTATTTTTCAACCACAACCAAACAATATCAACCACAAACAATTATTCAACCATTCGTATTTTTCACCCAATATTTCACACCAATTCACCACAATAAATATCGTCCATGGTTTGTGGACGAGTGGAGTATATATATATAATATATATTTGCTATATTTCACTAGCATTTCAACACGTATATCACTTATTCTATGCATGTAAAAATTCATACTTCGCTCATATAGCTTACACTACGCATGTACATGAGGTATACAACACGTATGTAATTTATATTTCGCTTATATAAATTATACATGACATTCTCCATTCAATTTCACGTTAATTTAGATTTCTCACCTTGGTTTTCTGAGCGCTAAAAATCGATACGATGTCAGAAAAATCCGCAGCTTCTTCTATTGGGTAGAGAGCTTCCTTGCGGTCTCGATGTTTCCTGTTTCATCGAATTTCGTCAACATACCAAAAAGATATGATTTTTCAAAGTGTAAAGATCAAAGAAAAACTCACTTTCACGAGATTCAAAACTAGGTTTACAATTTTTGAGAAATCCGTGGCACGTGGGGACGATCAGGGAGTTGGACGTGGAAGAGGGGAGAGAGGGCTTTAAATCGGTGGTGGTTTGGTGGCGTTCGGTGGTCGGTGGCGTTCGGGGCGGCGGCAGGAAGCGTTCGACTTTCTGGCGTCGATGCAGGCGGTGGAGGCGACGAGGGGGCGGCGGTTGGGTCGGATTTGAAGAGGAGGCTGGGGCGCGTCGGATGGTGGCGGCGGCGAAGGCTATAGGTAGCGGTAGCGGCGGCGGAGGAGGAGAGAAGGTGGTGAACGCGTTTCGCCGTTGATCGGGGGGGGTTTCTTTTTTTTATTTTTTTTATTTTATAATTTATGAAAGGAAAAATATGATTGGCCGAGACTATATTAAATTTTTAAATAGTGTTTTCTTTAACGAACTCCTTTTTAAACCCAACGACTGTCATCCCTAGCTAAATACCCCCATTCTGGACACAATGGGATATGTTTCGTAGGCCAATTCGACTGTTACAATCAGTTATTTTTCAAATTAAAGTATAAAACATTTAATTTTTAACTCTAAATGCACATTTCAATTTGCCAGGGCCACAAACTGATTCGAAAAATTCCAGAAAAATAAATCTAGCTATGTTTTGACGCTACGGTCCCAACAAAACTAGTTTCGTCGAATTCTGAGGTCGTTTGAAAAATGGCCATTTTCTGGTCGATCCAATTTAACAGAAATCGACCAAACACATTATCTTTTGCCACGCTCACATACTAGCTTCAAAAATTATGAAATTTGAAACCTAGCAATAATTTGACATCCCGGACCCAACAAAAGTGGTTTCGTCGAATTCCGAGGTCGTATGCAAAATATCAATTTTCCAAGCCTATATATTCTATATACCGACTCTTTTGAAAATTCATTCGGCCATAACTTTTGATTCTCATTATGAAACTTCGATTTTTCAGATTCGTTAGAAAGGTATTGAATAACAGATTTAAATATTTTTGGTTTCGCTAAAATCCGTTATATTTTCCACCCTGCATAGTAAGTCAAAGTTTGAATTCAAATTTTCAAACTGACTCACTATTTCTAATTCACTATTTTATTGAAATATTCTATTTCAATTGTTCAAATTCCTTTGAAATAATCAATTTAAAATTTTTTAAATTGGCTCGTATTTTCCGGGTTATTACAGTAGAATATTTATTTCATTTTCATACGAGGTCGCATAGACGTGTAACTTTGGGGAACGACTATTGGGGTCCTTTCTCATGTTCACGATTTTTGTCGAATTTTAAATGACCATTTTGCTCTTGGAAAATCTTGTTTTGCCTATAACTTTTGATTGATAAGGAGTTTTGACCTGAAACCATTTCCATTGGATTCAGATGATGGTTTACCTTTCCGTAGAGTGGTCACATTAGCCAAACGGACTTACCGCTTGGGAGATATGGCTGAAATAAGGTTTGGAAGGTGAAAAACAACTTAATCGGGCCTACTTAGGGTGATTAGGAGCTAGGCCCATACCCCATTTCGGGATTAGGGTTATCGGGAGGCTAAAATCAGTTAGCAAATGATTTATTTTTTATTTTCTCAGCCGCCTAAAACATTTCTTTAACCCTAGCAATGGCCTCTACCTCCTAAATCAACCCCAAATCACTTTCTAAACGTGTATTAACTTAATCTACATCAAATCCACAACAAATCAGAGTTGGAGCTGCTGTGTTGCATAGGAATTCGACCCAAAACAGTTGTAAAGTTCAGATGTAGCGTCCTGAAAATTTTCGACGCTTGAACCCAAACACTAATACATCTCGTATCCAAAATCAAGCATTGAAAACCTAGAAAGCTAATAGAAAGAAGTTAGCGGATGAGATAGGAAAGATAGAACTATTAGAATAGAAGAATAAGAAGATCAGAGTTTCAAAGCAGAATGAACAAAATATAATATATCAAAATACTTTATACAAAAGAACTGTATATATGATACAACATCAGAGTATACAATAATATCAATCAATACACCGCGGAAAATAAACTAGTACTACTGTATATATGGAATATGTCTCGTCTTCAACTCCATCTCTGGAACTCGAAGCGAAAACCTGACTTGGAAATATACTCGGTCTGACCCGAGCACATATGAAGCAAAGCAAAATTCACCCGGATCAGTCTGGAATACTTTCAATGATAAATCCATACAACAACCAATTTGTTTAACTTTGGAAATCCTTTTTGAAATAAAAGGATAAAAGTAAGACCAACCCACACACAGACACGGACGGTTTTTACCTTACTATAACCCAAAACTTTTTTTTGATATATCAAAATCCAGTGATATTATAATAATGTCTATCAAACCAAAAATAAATAACCATCTAGTAGAACGCTTGCTTCTCACGCTCTACATATTTATAATAAAATCAAAAAAACAGCAAGGCGCTCATTGGAGATTGGATTTCAACTATGAAAAGGCATGGGATCACCTTTTGATCAATGTACTCTAGAGGGTATACACTAGGGTTCAACAAGAACATCTTGCAACCCGACCACACATGACCGCCCACTCATTTAGCTTGAGTGTAGCGAATGTATTATCACCAGACAGTTTTATGTGTCCACTGTCCATCCGCGGAGATACAGAATCGAAAGAAGAACAAATAATGAATTTCTCTAGATTGGTGATAATACACCCTGCTTGGGTATGACCCACCTAGCCATGCTGCCTGCCCGATTTTTGTCATTTCCCGGTTGATGAGACTTGAGGTCACAATTTATTTTTCAGAACATCTCATTATCTTTGAATGCCACATTGTCAGATCCGTCAAAACACAAATTGACATCCACAAATATACTCTGGGTGTTAAGCAAGAGAATTTCTCCACCACCAAACTTGGTATATATCTAAAGATCAATGTACGTGAGTTTTCAGGAAATACTCTGTCAGACGTTCATCCATACAAGTCATCCAGGAACAGGATGAACCGAAGGCACACTCCTTCCGCATCCTAGGAATCACCCTACAGATTAGTAGCGAGTAGTTCGTGCAATCCACATATTTCAACCACAATAGAGCCACAGTGTATCTCTAGGGATCAGCTAGAGATTTTAAGTAGCTCTTCGAAGTGGTTTTGGGTCCAGTTCTGGTCCCGGTCTCTTTGAAACAACACGTCAAAAAGGTCTAATAATATTTCATTGATAGTCGGTGTTTTAACTATCAATTCAAACTAGTATTGTCGAGTATATTTGCAGCTTAGGTCTTATTATTCAATAATCATTAACTCTCAAAACCCATTTCTTGAAATAAAATTAATTCTAATTATTATTCTCTATAAATCATATTTGTCTCCGTAAATTCTGAAACATTAACTATATTCCAAATCCTTAGATATCATATTTACCAATCTCCTATCCATTTTTTCTTACTTTGAAAATACCACCTCATTCAATATAAACTCTTTTCATTATCTGAGAGATTTAATGTTATCTTTATACTTCAAGGTCAGCCGACAATATTTAAATGTATACATCATTTCCTTAAAACCTAATATGTTTATTATATATTGAAGATCTTGTAAATATCATAGCAGTATTCTTTTTATGGAATAATAATAAACTAAATCTAAACATTTCTTATTGTTACGAACTAACATCTTCTCTCGATAATAGTGAAGCCATCTAAGTTGGTGTATTTTATTTACCTCTCATACCTTCGTCGACAACGTTCTTATCTCGAGATGGACAATAGTTCATAACTAAAAAAACCAATCTCATTTATAATGCCAATCCAATCTTATTTCTTTAATTAAAATATGGTTTTATAACCCATATCGTTACTTCCCAAAAATCTTGCTTTATTCTGATCATTTTAATATCGACTTTTGGTTCTAAACTTTGTTATTCAATTCTATTTAGAATTATATATATATTCCCAAATGTTTTTCCCCATACAATAAAATTACACCTTGAATCTTTATAAAACAAAACCAATTTTACTTCTTTACCAAAACCCATAAATAATTTCTTTATATTTTGGAAAACGTTCTCTTTTCCCTCAATTCGAGTTTTAATAAAATATTTACTCAATACTTACCGCATTTGCTCGATCCTCTTTTAATAACCATATTTATAATATTCAATCCCTTCATATTAGATTAGTAAAATTAATCTAATAATTTTGCTTGAATGTTTACTTAAATATAATCATTTCAAAGATCAACCCAAAGGTTATAATTAACTTATTTCGCTTTATAACCATAATTTAAACGTTAAATAATCATTTCTTAATAATTATAAACCAATTTATAAATATCAATTTATTTTTAAAACTTCATTATAATGTAATTAAAACCCTGCTTTAGTTATTTTTATAATTTAACTCCATTAATTCGTTCAGCGGCATATTAACGTTTTAAATAAACATATGAATTCCAGGCCATCCGCTGCCAATTCCTTAATCAATACCGTATATTGATTCAAGTCATAACAATTAACAACCAATGGGTTTTAAAGTCAACGAGGGTTCAGTAATTTTATATATAATGTGAAATAAACAGCATATTAAATATTTGAGGAATTCGGTTTGATTCCTCCAACTTGTTCTTCCCTACATCATAGATCATTATAATATTTCATAACGGCATATAATTTAAATTCAGTAATTTAAACGACTAAAATATAATAAACGACAAACATTCAATTAACAATGGGCATCCAAGGAAATCAAACATCCAATTATCAACGATTAAATTTAATTATATGAATTTAATCACATCATAGGATTCCAGAAAAGTGTGAGAGTTAATTCACCTTGTTTCGTTTGACGATGTTGCCCTTTTTTTACAGTTTCAAAAGGATGTTTGAAAATATAAAAAAATCCATTCACTTCTGAAATACACCATTCCAGTTCGATAGCATAACATTCTCCATTGCGATTCCAACGAATCCGGTTTCACGACTTTTCGACATCAGTATTTTTCACGCGGCTCCGTAATGCTTGTGGCGTCCTCCCCGACTGCTACATTTACCCTGTTCCATCTTTTTTTATTTCCACACATTTGGAAATTTGGTTTTGAAATAAATTAAATACTAAATTTACTGATTTTTCCTTACTAAATAAATTGCCCATGTAAGATCAGTCTAATTTCCCTTGTTATACATACTACCGTACCCTTCTATTCTTCGTGGCTGAACAATCATCTTAATATTTCATTCGCACGTGTTTTCTTCTTCTCTAATACATTAAACCGCTTCTTTCTAGAAAACTGTCCTCCCCACTAGTTCCCGTCACTGTAACACCTCGTATTTTCGGTGAATATCAAAATTAACGAATCTAAGAACACTTAATTTTTAAAAGAGGAATTGGGTGAAACGGGTTATGCCATTGCGTTCGTCTCGAAATTCTGCTTGAGATAGAGTCCGAGTTTGCGTGAATCGGACTCCGTATGAAGAAGTTATGGAGTTCAGAATTTTTCAAGTTTAAGCAGTAATTAAATATAATAATAAATCAAATCAGAAAACAGTTCAAATTTCAAAATCTGGAAAGAGCGACTTGAGCGGGAAATTTCCCGCTCAAGGGTGTCGACCCACCAGGGAGAGTCGACATAGTGTCGACCCCCCTATAGGGGAGTCGACATAGGCGTCGACCCCCCCGTAGGGAGTCAATTCCTTTTGAGATCTGCTTCCTGTGACGAATTTTTGTAGTCTTGAGCTGATGTGGCCTTCTCTGATTGCCGAATGACTGATTTCTGAGGTATTAGGGCATATGTGTCATTCTATGGTTGGCTGGATGACACATCTCTTTGGTTTGATGGCTCTGATTTCTCCTAGACTAATCTAAAGGCTAGAATTAAACCTAGACTTCTATATGATCACCCTAAACCTCAACCCTAGAACTCATTTTATGAAGCCGTCATGCTTTTCGTCTACAAAGTGGCCTAGCCTCCATTCATCTACCCTAAACTAGAGAATCAAATTCAAAATAGGAATCAATTAGTAGAACTAGAGAATCAAACGTCCACATCAAAGGATAGCTTTTCGAATTCAGAAATTAGATCCCAGAAATCAAGATCCATCCTTTTTCTGTGTGTACAGTTATTGTTTAGATGTGAACACCTAATAAGAAATCACGACTATAATAATTGGATCTAGAACTATGCCTAATTCTTTTCGTGCCTATCCTTTTGTCAATTCTGAATCGTCTATGCTTATGAGACTATTGTGATTGATGTAATGACACCTATCGTGCCTATGAGACTATTGTGATTGACATAATGAAACCTAACATGCCTATAAGATTGTTGGATTGACAAAATGGAACCTATAATGCCTATGGGACTGTTGTGATTGATTTATCATGTTGTATATCCTATGCCTATGAGACTATTGGACTGACACAATTGAATCTACCATGCTGTATATGCAAATTACATGATAAGTTATGTTCATACATGCTTACGTGTTTAGATCCAAGCTAGTACCCAGGTTTAAGATCTACATAAGTTCATACTTATACAATTAGATCTATGCTAGTTCGCCTGTTAATTGGATCTAATTTAAATGTAAGATCACGTTCTTGTGCTTAATTAAGTTTATGTCGTTCTATCCCAAATTTATACTATGCATGTTGATCTATGTTGTTTATGCCTATTGGAATGTTACATGTCCCTTTCTTTTCCCTTTTTTTTTATAAGTTAGGCTAATTTGTGAGCCTAACGTTCTATGTGAATTATGCGAACGAATAACGAGGGAGGCGTTAGGGAAAAATATTAAATTACATGCTATTGGCATACATTGGCTCATAATCATGTAAATAATTAGTAGCATGAAGTGGTAGAATTTGAATACCTAGAATTATGAACATAATTTAGACGGAAAATGGGACATGACTTGATTTGACAACACTTGTGGATAATTTACATATGAACATGAATGGTAAATATTAAATTAATTAAAAGATGAATATGCCTAACCTGAGGTTAGATTGAGTTATGGTGTAAGACTGCCCAGAACCGCCTGGCACATCCAGCAACTGTAACATTATAGATCTAATGTGGGAGGTTAGCGCATTAAGCCCAAAAACCCGAGGTTAGATTGAGTTGTGGTGTAAGACTGCCCGGAACCGCCCGACACATCCAGCGATCGCAACAATATAGATCTAATGTGAGAGGTTGGTGCTTTAATGAATGAATTAAAGCTAAGAAACAGACATGCTAAGAATGGTAGGGTTAAGTTAACACAAGAGGGCAACACTTAAGCAATGTAACATGATAAATGGTAGGGTTAAGATTGATGACACTTAACCAATATAACATGATGAACGAGTGGGGTTAAGTTAATGGGAAACACTTAACCAATATAACATGATGAATGAGTGGGGTTAAGTAAATGAGAAACACTTAACCAATATAACATAATGAACGAATGGGGTTAAGCTTAGGGGAAACACTTAACCAATTACAACATGATTGAATGAGAAGGGTTAAGTTAATAAGAAATACTTAACCAACAGGACATGACGTGTGGATGGGTTAAGTTAACTTGAATGGATGGATAACACTTAACCAATTTAGGGGGTATAGGAATATACCCTAGAAAACCCTAGTAACAAGGACCCATTTCAGCAGTAACCCACATAGATGTATCACGGTACCCTGAACTAGGCAGGGTGGGGCACGATTACTAGGCTGATTATAAGCGGTCAAAGTAGTGGCAGGGGGTGCAGCAGTGTAGTTCCGACGGAGTATGGGCATGCACGTGCTCCGGAGTGGAAAAGCAGGCACTGGGCATCAGTAGTATACACTGTGCAACTTGAATCGTGTCGAGTCGCTATCATAGGAGTTGATACACCATACAGACACAAGAAAAATTAATACAAGTAGGGAGCCGGATCGATAGGGTAGTAAGGGTACATCTAATATCTTCTTGGCAATTAGGCTGATTGAGGTAAGATCCACATACTAGATGTACACCTGAAGGCTACCAAAATTGCAGGGTTGGGATCTCCTTATTTTATAACATAGGATACTAGTTGGGACAATAGTAGGGGATATGAATCCTTTTTCACATGATACTAGTTGGGACACTAGTGGGGAATATGAATCGTTCTATAAAAGACACTAGTTAGGATGCTAGTTGGGTGGTGCAGAGAAAATAGGAAATTAGAGAAAGAACCGAAGCGCATTCAGTGTATCTTGCCTTGTCATATCAAATGGTCTGGTTTAATCTTGTAATAGTGCGGTAACATAAGGTTGGTTGAGTTGGGTAATTCCTTGGGGGTCAATCTGATGTTGATTTCGGTCTTCGGGGTTGATACTCAGGGAGTTACTCCCTTAACCAAGGTGTTTTAGTAAACAGTGCGGTGTAAGGAAATATCTTAAGCAGGAGCGCAATCATCATATCATGTTCATCTTTTGTACCTTATCATATCTAACGATCATCGTTTGTTGTCTTGCTATGCTTATTACCATGGTTATGTTTGGTATTCAGTTTATTCATGTCATGATCCTTTTACTTGTTTACATGCTGAATAATCATTGGACTTACCAGGCTTTATGTCTGACTCTGTTTTGTTTCGTTCTCTTTCCTTCCGTCCCCCTCCCCCTCCCCTCCCACCCAAGGTTCATAGGGAAGGAATATTACCACTTAGCTCAGTTTTCTTTCCAGTCTCGAAGATATACGATGTATTTCTTTGGACACTCTTTTCCACTGTTCATGCTTTATTGGGGAATATCATTGTCATTACATGCTTCTTTATTTTGTTAAACAAGACAGATGCGTTGTAGTAATGAGTATAGATGTTTTGGTGCTGGAAAATAATCTTTATACAAGCTGTTGTTTTATCAATAAAGTAAAGTTTTATTTATTTTCCGCTGTTTAAATTTTGTCAGTATTGTTTTATCTGTTCTATACACTTATGACGCAACACTGAAGTTAATGCATTCCCTTTGTGAGTGACCTTAACGGAGGAGGGGTGTTACACGTGGTATCGGAGCTGAAGGTTAATAGAACAGATAAATGATTTTGAAACCTGTTTTCAAAAGCATTTTTATAAAGAAGTATTTTCAAAAACTTGTTTTAAAGAAGCGTTTTTCAAGAGAAAAGTATTGTTTTTAAAAGGCATATTCCCCAAAGCCAAATGCACTATCTTTCGATTCTCTATTTGAATCTCTCCTTCCTTTCTTTTCGCCATAGTTTCGTAGGCATACGGCACATGTCGAGGGCGAAGTAGTGGCCCAACCTCCATCTATAGCTGCAGTAATTTCATCTGCGACTAATTTTCTTTCAAGCCTTGTAGGTTGTCGTGCGATGGATGTAGTTTCGAGGAACTTGTCAACAAGCTACATAAGGATAGTAAGGATGAGAATAAGAGAGTTTGGGCTAAGAAGCACAAGCCCAAGGATAGGAAGCTTGTTGATATGGCTTAATCCACGCAGAAGGAGAAAGGTGAAAAGAAAGAGGCCAAAGTGGAGGAATCGTAAACAAGGGATTAGAATATAAGAAGGGTGGAAGAAGCAATAGATCCCGCAATAAGAGGAAGTGTCTTTTCTGTGGTATAGCAGGTCATTTAATTGTAGGAAGAAGTAGACAGGTGGTTGTTTTCAGTATAGTGAAGCAGGGCATCTTATCAAGGATTGTCGAAGGACAAGGACAAGGGAAAAGGACATAATCTTATAGTGGGCAATTGCATGCTCTCACTGCTAGTATACCTAAGAGAGGTAGGAACGTTTCTGTTGAAAGTTTAGTTTTTCTTTTCAATCATCTGTTAGAACTTTGTTCGATTCTGGCGCTTCACCTTCTTTTCTATCTGCTTCCATAGTTGAGTCTCTGCAGCTTAGTACTTATATAGTAGATGATCCCATTATTGTCTCAAATCCAATTGGTGGTTAGGCTCATTTATCTATGATTTTTTTGGATTTGGGAATATCTATACTAAGCATTGAATTTAGATGTAATGCTTACATTTTTGGTTTCATAGGCTATGGGTTGATTCTAGGCATGGATCGGTTATCCAGTAATGGTGGCATCCTCGATTGTGAAAACAGGGTAGTTAAACTTTTGGCTCGCCTTGGTAATACACTCGAAATCTCGTGTAACCCTAAGGGTTCTATCATGCTTAGTTACCTAGAATCTCTTGATACATCTGTTGATAATTTGCAATCTGTTCAAGTAGTCCATGAGTATCCCGATGTATTTGATGAAGTGATGGGTTTACCCCCAAAACGTGAAATAGATTTCCGCATATACTTGGTTGATAACGCCAACCCAGTTGCATTACCCGTACGACACATGGCTCCTAGGGAGAGGAAGGAGCTCAGCAATCAAGTTAAAGAGTTGCTTGAGAAGCGGTTTATTTGGCGAAGTATTTTTGAATGGGGTGCTCTAGTAGTGTTCGCTACTAAGGTAGATGGTCCAAGTAATGACCCGCATTGGCAGAGGTAATAATAATTAATTAATTTAATTATTTAAAAGGTGAATTAAGCGATTTAATGGTCGTTGAATTAAATAATGGTGAATATTTAATTAAAATAATAAATTAAATAATATATTTAATTCTTAAATAATCAGAATTGACTGAAATGGCGATATGGTGTGAACTGGATCATCTATGATATTTAATTCAGCTTGGAATTGAATTTGAATAACGAATATTTTATATAAACGACAGTTTGAATATAGAGTTATAATATAATTAAAATCGAGCTCGAAATGGCGCTGTAGTTCGCTATTTGGCGATTCGAACTTCAAACGAACATACAGAAGCCGTTTTAAGCCGGATTTCTACGAAACGAGAAACGTGTGGAGCTGGTGGAGTATATCTTTCTAGTAGAAGAGAAAAATCGGGATTTCGTCGTGTAGATTTTAATTTATGTCCAAATCAAATATTCAGAAGAACAGCGGTATATTCGTTCGTGGCCATAACGGTTATTTAAAAATATTTGAGTATCGGGTTTGAATTTAGAAAAGGTTCTTTTGAGGCGTAGTGATAATTTAATTTTTAGAATTTTATTGTAATTTTTAATTAAGTAAATAAGAAACTCCTTATTAGGAGTATTTTGCACCCTTAATCAGCGATTTTGGGGGGGTACACAATATGAGTTAGTCTACCGGTATTATTATATTTTTGGAACCGTGGCACAGTGCTCGTTCCAACGATATTTTTATTTCTATTCATAGCAGCTCGTATATGGAAAAAATTATATATATAGGGTATGTTAAATTATACAACTCAAAACAAAATATCCTAACATATTTCCTTGATCGAAAACAAGGCCACGCATTCCTTTATGTTGCCAGCCACTAATTATTGTTTGTAAAACATGGAAGAAGCAATCCCTTACAAACTAAATAAATATCCTATAAATATCTCTTAAACGTTATAACCTAAGTCAACAATCCTTTTCTAGTCAACAAAACAATCCCGCCTCCATCGTTGTAAACGGTATGAAGCCCCAATAATTAAAACCGTCAGATCTCCTCCCAATACACCACGTTCGAATTGAAGTATAAACGGAAGTTGTTGCTCTAGATGAGAGCTACCAGCAGCCGCCGGCGATGGATCTTCGATGGTGACCAGTGGTCGGGGGCTGACGTCCAAGGGCGTATGGATTGGGGAAGTTTACAGGAGCCAGGGTTATCGAGAACGGGCAGGAGCAGCAGGAATCGAGGCATCATGGAGAGGCGCATAGTTCTCGGGTGCTTGATTGGACTCCGATTGGCCAGGGGAGGCGGCGTTACAATCATGAAGGGTCGGGTGTGATAAAATCGATTTCGAAGGAGCAGTGGGTTTCTTTTCACTGTTGGGTTGAGGAGCTTAACGTTGATGATTGTTTTGGGGATAGAGGGTGGGGATTAAGTGAAGTGTGCGGGCCTTTACAGAAAAGTGTGAATTGTCTTACAGTTTTACTATAGGGAAGTAGGGGGGTCTGGTCAACGGTGTATGTTTTGCATGGTTTTTCTTTGATTAGGGTAAATATGTTTTAACATTGGGAACATGATAGACATCAATGCGTTCCCTGCTGCGATGCTTTCATGTAACGGTGGATGGTGTCTAGTTTCATTTTAGGAACAGCGTTGGGATGCTGTGTTGTCGAGATGGTGGAGGAGGAAAGGAGTTCGCAAGTCTTAGAAATTGTGGGGTGACCGGACTGTTACTGTGTTCGGATGTAGAGAGGAATGGAGAGTAGCATTCAAGGATTGAATAGCAAGGGAAGTTCATGCGAGAACATGAAGGCATGGGAAGAATGGACGCTTTGAAGTTCGGTAATGGTGGAAGTGGTTTTAGTGGAGTGGCCGTTCAAATGGAAGAGAAGGATGGGCGGATATGAGTTGTAAGAAATGGGTTTGGGCTGAATTCAAAAAGTAAGGGCCCGATTAAATAATTCTTGGTTTAATTTAATTTATAATAGTACATACACTTGCAAAAATCATATCTTATTCATATGTCAACCAAATTCAACGAAACAGGATCCGATAGGATCGAATGGACGGGAGCAACACAATGGAACTAACGGGGGGTGAATCGAAGCTCGTTACAATTTATTGCAAAATAAATTGTCCGTCTGAATCAAAGACAGTTAATCGTTTTTAACGATAACAGTCCAATGTGAGTAAATCTCACCAACTCTAAACAGTTTATAATTTCATGTTGTATTCTTAGAACTGTTAAATATTGTCTGTTTGACTGTGTGTTGACTGTTTGATTGAACTGCCAGTCAGTTAGTAGAAATTATATATATATATATATATATGTGTGTGTGTGTGTGTGTGTGTGTGTGTGTATATATATAAACCGTTAAATATTTATATGTCGATTCTGTTTATCAGAATATTTCACAGTGAAGTGAAATCGATGTTAATTATATTGTCTAACATCTGTGATGCGGGGAAACAGGTTGGAGGAATCCAACTGGATTCCTCAACATTTATTTTACTGTGATTTATATATTTTGATATATAATGTGATATATAATCGAACATTGATTTTGTGTGTTTGAACGATATTTATCGTTGTTATATGGTGTGTTAAATACCATAAGAAATACCAGAATGTGGAAAAGGGATTTTCAAAGTATATTTAGAAAATAATTTATTTATATAAAATCAGTGGATTTTATATTATAAAAGAAAAAGGATTTTGAATAAAAGAATTATATTTGTAAATCAAATATAAGAGAAATATATTTGTAAATCAAATATAAGGGAATTATATTTGTAAATCAAATATAAGGTAAAGAATTTGTTAAACAGATATAGAGGGAAATATTCGTAAAACATATTATAAAGGAAATATTTGTCAAAAAATAAGAAGAGAAATATTTGTAAACCATTTACAAATAAAATAGAATTTTAAAGGAAATATTTGTAGAACATTTAAAATAGATTAAAAGGGATTATTTATTTATTTAGGGAATAAATAGAATTAGAATAAAGGAAATATTTATTTAGAAAATAAATACGATATTATAAAAGGAGTTAGAATTAATTGATTAGAGTAAAAAACGAACTAGAGTTAATCGTATAGAGTCAAGAAATAGAGTTAAACAAGATTAGAAACTGACTAGAGATTAGTTAAGTTGAATAATTTTCTGAGTATCGATCTGATGTTGGTTTCGGCCTTCGGGGTTTATACTTGGGAAGTTGTTCTCTTATTAGTTTACAGTTAGAATCAGATAGTTATGGAATGGTAGAGATTGATGATTGATTGATAGAATTTCCTTCGGGAAATAATGTCGTTGTTTGCACACTTGTTTTCTTTGATAGTTAACTCACAGACTATCGAAGTTTTTGACCATTTAACGTTGTTAATATGGAGAGACCGGTTGGATTTTTATCCAGAGAACCACTCTATATTGGCATAAGCGTTGCGAATCATTTATACCAAAGATAATTGAAGACGGAGTAAAGTGCAAGGGCTATTGTATAAGTCTTAGATAACAGTGCCTAAGATGGATATACTGAATAGTGCCTTCGGTTTGTCCAGTCCCAGGACAACTTGTATGGACAAAGGTCTGACAGAGTATATCCAATGGATCGCGTAAGTTGATCTGTTCAAACATATTCATGTTTGGTGGCAGAGGAATTTGTTTCTCTTAGCTATATACCCATGTTATTTTTGGATAAATCAATTTGTGATTTGGCAGGTATGACGATGTGACATTCAAAGTAAATGAAGATTTGATATGAAAAAGATAATCGTGGCTTCTAGCCTCACATCCGGTAATGACAGAAAATCGCAGGCAGCATGGCTAAGTCGGTCGCACCGAAGTAGGGTGTATAATCACCTATCTAGGGAATATTCATTTGATTCTTTAATCTATCAATGCTGTCCCATGTATATATATGGGAACGGTTGCTGATCCCAACCGTTGGTGATGTACATTCGATACACTCAAGCGAAATGAGTGGTCGATCATGTGTGGCTGAGTTGCAAGATGTCCTTGTTGAACTCCAGTGTATCGTTCCTAGAGTACACTGATCGGAAGGTGGTTCCATACCTTGTCATAGTTGGAAATCCATTACCCAATACGTGCTTGCAGTTTTTATTGTATACTATATATGTAGAACATGAGACGAAAGCGTTTCTGCTAGATGATTATTATAGTTGTGGTTGATAGACATTATTATAATATCAAAAGGGTTTTTGATATAAAGATATTTTGGTTTCTCATAAGGGAAAAACCCGTTCCGTTATATGGCGTGGTCTTATGAGATATCGTTTACTTGTTCAAACTGTTTTAAACTGATTTACTCATACCAATCCCATGACTAACCCGGAGTTTATTTTGTTTTGTTTTCCCTAAACTCTTGGGTGCCTAAATTTGTACGGGCAGTCAAGTAGTCGGGATTTACAGATGCATTGAAGAGCTGGAGCAGGAGGCTTAAGAATCATATAGCTATAGTTTATTTCCGCTGTGTTGTAAGTGTTGTACTCTGATAATGTATTGTATACATAAAATGATTTATTTCAAGGATATATTATCTATTATCTGTTATTCATTCCGCTGTGAGGTTCGTGTTACTCTGATATTGTGTTCTTCTTCTTCTGTTCTAAGTTTCTATCTTATCTTTCCTCACCCTCTATCTTCTTTCTATTAATTTCTTGAATTTCCAGTGCAATTTGGGGTTGGACTTGTGTTATTTGGTCAGCTCAAATTGGTCCGGATTTTCGGGTCATTACAGTCCACTTCGCTTATGCATGGATTATAGAGAATTAAACAAGCTGACTAATAAAAGTAGGCACCCACTTCCAAGAATAGATGATTTGTTTGACCAGCTTGTAGGTGCGTCTGTTTTCTCCCAACTAAATTTGGCTACAGGGTTTCATCAGCTAAGAGAAACCGAGGACAGTATAGACAAGACAGCTTTTAGGACCCCTGACAGTTTCTTTGAGTAGCTCGTCATGCCTTTCGGTTTGACGAATGCACCCGCTTATTTTGTTGACTTGATGAGTAGGGTGTTTAGGGAGTTCCTTAATAAATTTGTAGTAGTCTTCGTGGACGATATCTTGATTTTCTCAAAAAGTGAGGAAGAATAAGCTTTGCATTTAAGGGAAGGTATGAATACACTTCGAGCACATCAACTTAAGGCGAAGTTCTCCAAAATGTCATTTTTTGAGGGAATAAGTAAGGTTTCTAGGACATGTGGCGTCCAAAGGGATAGTAGTAGATCCCACAAAAGTAGTCACGGTGCGAGACTGAAAGGTCCCAAGGAATGCAACAAGAGTAAGAAGCATTCTTGGACTAGCGGGCTAACATAGGAAGTTCATTAAGGACTTTGTGAAGGTGTTAGTCCCACTTACTGGATTAACGAAGAAGAACCTAACCTTTTCCCGGGATATTGATTGTGATGTCGCTTTCCAACGATCGAAGAGGGCTCTTACAACGGCCCCAGTTTTGACTTTTACCTTACGGTAGTAAAAGGTTTATGGTATACACGGATGCATGCGGCACGAGACTAGGCGCCATTTTCATGTGAAAAGGAAGGGTAAGGTCGTAGCGGATGCCTTAAGAAGAAAAAGGTTGACTTCAAGTCGTCTTTATGTGAAAAGGAAAAGTTAAGAATATACATCAACCTTTGATTTTAAAACCTTCAGTTAAGTTAGTAGTTGGCATCGCTCGGAGTAAGACCTACGCTTTTGGATCAAATAGGGACTTCACAAAGAAAAGACTCTCAGATAGTTGACGCAATAGATAAGTTAAGTAGAGAAGAGACCTCTACTCACCTTAATAACTACACTTGGAAACATGGTTAGCATCTATTTATTTTCAAGAGATAGTTCTACCACATGGAATACCCTCTAGTGAATTTTGAAGACCCTTTGAGGAAATGTTAGCATGACACAGCAGAAGTTGTAGTCCCGAGTATACTAGAAGAAGAAGGGGTGGAACGAGAGGTGATAGTGAAATGAGTTCCAACCCATATTTTGGAAACATAAATTAAGAACCTACGCAATCGTGAAGATAAGACAGTCAGAGCACAATGGGGTGAAGCTCAAGAAGATGCAACTTAGAAGCCTGAAGACTAGATACGCGCATCATGCCCTTTTGAGGGTATATCCTTGATCTCTCTTTTTTGTAAGTTTATTTGCATGCTAGTCTTTATCTTTTAAGTATATCCTCTCGGTCCTATCCTCGATCCTTAGGTAGAAGCCAATGGATGTAAACATGTGTTTGAGACATGTTATGTTTGGTGGATGTAAGTTTTCACTACTGGTTGCTTGTGGATGCATATACACACACATTAGGCACTAGATTGGCTCTGTCACTTACATATTGCATATGCATGAGTGGATTTTTATATATACAGATTGAAACTTGATGTGATAATTATATGGAAGATGCATTTGAATGGATGATTGTGCACTCATATAGAAGTTATAAAGTACCATAGGAATAACTGCATACATGTTAGACTCATGGCACTAACATAATTCGCATTAAGGAGGTCAACTAAATCAGTGGACCGCCTGATCATTTACATTAGTATTGGGACATGTACACACACTCTTGCATATGTTCATAAAGCATTAGAAATCTTTTTAAGGACAATGGATGCCTGTGATTGAATGGTCGAGCAGATTGATGTTGGATGTTAGGATACATTCTTCTTAACTTAGAGATTTCGAGGACGAAATCTTTTAAGGAGGGGAGAATGTAAAACCCCGGATTTTCTGTGAATATCAAAATAAACGAATCTAAGAACACTTAATTTTTAAAAGAGTAATTGGGTGAAACGGGATATGCCATTGCGTTTGTCTCAGAATTCTTCTTGAGATAGAGTCCGATTTGTGTGAATCGGACTTCGTATGGAGAAGTTATGGAGTTCAGAAGTTTTCAAGTTTAAGCAGTAATTAAATATAATAATAAATCAAATCAAAAAACAGTTCAAATTTCAAAATCTGGCAAGAGCGGCCTGAGCGGGAAATTTCCCACTCAGGGGTGTTGACTCCCCAGGGGGAGTCGATATAGGTGTCGACCCCCCTATAGGGAAGTCGACATAGGTGTTGACCCCCCTATAGGGAGTCGACCCCCTTTGAGATCTGCTTTCTGTGATGAATTTCTGTAGTCCTGAGCTGATGTGGCCTTCTCTGATTGGCCAATGACTGATGTTTGAGTTATTAGGGCATATGTGTCTGTAACAACCCGTAAAATCTGGGCCAGTTTAAAATTTTTATTTTGGCAATTATAGCGAGTTTTGATTATTTAAAATGAATTATTTTAAATAATATCGACGAGAAATTTATTTTGAATATAATTCGACGTATATATTTATATACGTCGTCGTTAGAATATAAATATTTATATATAATTATAAATAGAATTGAAAATGGCGCGGTAGTTCGATAATTCGATTTCAAACTTCAATTGAATGTACCGGGTGCAAAACAATCCGGATTTTAGTGAAACCAAAAATAATGGAATCTAATAGAGGATATCTTTCTATCGAATCCGAAAAATTAGGATTTCATCTTAGGAATGATAAGATATGTCCAGTTGAAAATTCTGAATAGTCGCTATGGAATTCAGGCCCTTAAAAATAGCAATTTTGCAAACGACCTCGGATTTCGACGAAACCACTTTTGTTGGGTCCGCAGTGTCAAGTTATTGCTAGATTCCAAATTTCATAATTTTTCGAATCAATATGTGAGCGTGGCAAAGAAAAACGCGTTTGACCAGTTCTAGTTGATTTTAATCGACTGAAAATTGGCCATTTTTCCAACGGTCTCAGAATTCGACGAAACTAGTTTTGTTAGGACCGTATCGTCAATACGAAGCTAGAAAATATTTTTCTGGAATTTTTCGAGTTAGTATGTGACCCCGGTAATTTGAAATGTGCGTTTAAAATTCAATATAGTGATTTAAATGTAAATTCAACGGAAACTAATCAAAACGTTCGAATCAGCTCACGATACATATCCCATTGTGTTCGGAATGGGGGTATTACGTTAGGGATGACAGTCGTTGGACCCAATTCGGTGTTCGTATGGAAAGTCAACCAGGTTGAAATTAAAATAAATATATATATATATAAAAAAAAGAGGATAACTCTCCTCTCTCTCTCCTCCTACGTTGACTAAGCCCCCCCCCCCCCCCGTTCGAATTTCAATTTAACAGAAGAAAGGAAAAAAAAACCCTAAATGGAATCGCGATCCCCCCCCCCCCCCCCGTTCAGACCGCCTCCGCCGACGATGAGCCCTCCGCCACCATCGCCTAGCCCCGTCGCACCACCCTCCTCCTCCCTCTGACGAAGACCGACGCCCTCGAAACCCCCCCTCTCTTCAATCGACGGACAGCCCTCCCCAGCGCCACCGTGAGCCGCGACCACCTGAACGAAGCCGACCCCCCCCTCCGACCTGCAAACCCTCGACAAAGCCGACAGCGCCCCCCCCTGGTAGTTTTTTTATTTTATTTTATTTATTTTTACTTTTATGTTGATTTTTAAAACTGATTTGAAATTGATTTTTAAAACTGAAATTGATTTTTAAAACTGATTTTTAATTTAAGTTTAAAACTGAATTGATAATGAATTTTAAAAACTGAATTTTATTTGCTTATAAAACTGTTTTTGTTTTTAAAATTTAAAACTGTTTTTGTTTTTAAAATTTAAAACTGTTTTTATTTTTAAAATTTAAAACTGTTTTTATTTTTAAAATTTAAAACTGTTTTTATTTTTGAGTAATTTAAAACTGATTTTAAAAAGAATTTAAAATAGAAAAGGTTTGAATTTTAAATGGAAAAAGATTAGAACTTTAAAAGGTGAAAAGATAGGATTTTTATTTGGTAAAAGGTATGATCTTTATATTTTTAAAGTGATAAAAATATGATTTTTATATTTTTTTTAGTATTAAAAATATAATCTTTACTATATAGAAATATTAAAAATATGATTTTTATATTTTTAAAGTATTAAAAATATAATCTTTATAGGATAGAGAATATAAAGATATCATCTTTGTGTATGTAACGAAATAAAAATCTGATTTTTATTTTATATACGTTGAGATAAAGTGGTGATTTTTATAAGGAGAAAACCATATTTTTATAAAGGCGAAGTCTATATTTTTATAAAGGTGAAATCTTTATTTTAGAAAAGGGAAATCTTTATATGAAGAATAATATGATAAAAATATAATTTTTATCAATAGAACAGCATAGTAAAAATTCGATTTTTATATATTGAATAGCAAAATAAAAATATAGTTTTTATTTATTGAACTTCGAACTAAAAATTCAATTTTTATATATTGAATAGCAAAATAAAAATATAGTTTTTATTTATTGAACTTCGAACTAAAAATTCGATTTTTATATATTGAATAGCAAAATAAAAATATGATTTTTATTTATTGAACTTCGAACTAAAAATTCGATTTTTATTTATTGAACCTTGAACTAAAAATTTGATTTTTAAATATTGAATAGCGAAGTAAAAATTCGATTTTTATGTATGTAGTGGCTACGGGCAACAAAGATGACGAAGATGCGATAGCGATGAAGTTTTCTATCAAGGAAGTGCCGTGGAGCTAGGATAGCTATAAGTGAGAATTTCTCACCTTTCGTTTTCTTTTCTAGTTATATATATATATATATATATATATATATATACTAGGATGCAGACGGTGCTTAGTAGCACCCGACACAATCGTCCACAGACCATGGACTTGTTTGTTTGGCTGTTTGGTTATTGATTGCGATATTGGTTTGAATGTGGTTGGTGGTGTGAAAAATCGAATCGATAAATTGGTTAGGATTAGACGTGCGCCGTTATAAGGCGAAGGAGTAAGGCTAGGTTAGACCCTTACTCCAAATTTTGTGGTTTGCAAAATGAAATTGATTTGATTGATGTGTGAATGGCGTGGGCCTTCACTAGACCGGGGATAAGGCTAGGCCTTGTCCCGTTTCTAGTATCGTGCCGTTATGCCGCCGAAATTTTCTAAAATATGTTAGAAAAATAAAAACATCATTTTATTTAAAGAATGAACTGAATAGAAATTCATATGTTGGAATAAAATGTTTTATCGTTAAAAATATAATTTTTAACGTGAATGTGAATAAATAAATATTCATTTACAAACCTGACGGTTTGTTTATGTACACCTATTTGAAGGACGTTGATTGGGTCGATAAATTTTACACATCGCCCAACTGCACAAATAAAATATTTGTTTGATTGGTTGAAACCCCACACGGGTGTTGGGATGAAATTTGAAGTTCACTCATCCTGATTGATTAAATATGTCGATCGATTGATTGACAGGCTGTTATAAGCGTTAGATATCTATATTTGATGCTTTTACAGTGTAGTGCACTTTGGTTGATGGTTGATTATTTTTCAATGCTATTATACATGTATTGTATGAAAATCCATATAATTAATTTTATATGGTAATTGATTGGGCCTCATTCCAGTTTAGAAATAGAAATATTTGAAAAAGAAATATTTGAAATAGAATATTTGAAATTAGAAATTTATGAAGCCGTGTTGATTAGATTGACGCCATTTTGACGTAAACGATTTATATCGATTTATTCGATTTCGAAATAAATTGAATTGAAAACGATTTCGAATAGAAATGAATTGAAAACGATTTCGAATAGAAATGAATTGAAAACGATTTCGAATAGAAATGAATTGAAAACGATTTCGAATAGGAATGAATTGAAAACGATTTCGAATAGGAATGAATTGAAAACGATTTCGAATTGAATTGAAAGCGATTTCGAAATGATATGAATTGAAAACGAATTCGAATTGAATTGAAAACGATTTCGAAATGAAATGAATTGAAAACGAATTCGAATTGAATTGAAAACGATTTCGAAATGAATTGAATTGAAAACGATTTCGAAATGAATTGAATTGAAAACGATTTCGAAATGAAATGAATTGAAAACGAATTCGAATTGAATTGAAAACGATTTCGAAATGAATTGAATTGAAAACGAATTGTAATGAATTCAAATTGAATTGAAATTTGAATTAAATAGAAATGAATTTTGAAACGAATTTATAAAGAAGAATTCAATTTTGATTTGAATTGAAAAGGAAGTTGAAATTGCTTTTGAAACGAATTTAAAACTATTTATATAATTCGTTTTAAATAGAAATCGACGAAGTATATATTATATATATATTATATATATAATATAATGGCCTGAATAGAACGCGCCGCGCCGCGGCAGTTCGTGAATTTCGACCATTTATTTCAAACGGACATTGCGGGAGATCCGACCGTCGGATTCTCCTAAAACCGGAACCGTTGGGTTCGTATCGAAAAGAGCTTCCTAATGAATATTAGAAATTTGAAATCTAACGGTTGGATTTGGAGTTACGTCCAAATCAAATTTGAAAAAGGTCGCTGTAAGTGCAGTTCGATGGCCATTGATGGAAATCGACTGTACGGGCCTTGATAAAATTATTAAAAATAGTAATAATTTGTGTAAAATCATAAGAAATGATTTAGAAAGAATTGGGATGAAAAACTCCATATTTGAAAGGATAAAAATAGATTTTTATCGAAATGAACTAGTTTTGAACTAGAATTATAATTCTATTTATTTTTAAATAAATAAATTGAATTTGAAAAGGGTTTTGAAAATAACCAAAATTTCCAATGATTGCATTGGAGTGGATTGGAATCGAAATTGTCTTCGGAATATTTCGATGTTGGAATTCGTGATTATACAGGTGTTGTTATGGAAATTTGAAAGATATATATTTATATCGCTATTTCCAATACGACATTTGTTAGTCGTAGAATTCGATATTGAATATAAGCCGATATATTTTCTATTCAGAGCCTTGTATTGAATATCGAATGTGATTTGGGTTTGTCGTGAATGGTGTCTTCACTAACACTGTTCTTGAACCCAGTGGAGAAATGATTAAATCTTTTTATTTAGATTTAATGAAGTGTACCAATTAAATAATATTTAATTGGAATTGAATTGATATTGATTTTTGGGTTTATCGTGAACAGTGTTTTAAATAACACTTGTTCTTTAACCCGATAATTAATGAATGTGACTTTGGGTTTATCGTGAACCGTGTTTTAAATGACACTGATTCTTTAACCCAGTCGAAGGTTAAAACTAAGTGGAGTTTTAATGAATCTTTAATTAGATTGAAATGATCGAAAATGGAGTATCACCAGTTTTGCTCCAGGCGATAGTTAAATCTTTAATTAGATTTGAACGTGAAATGGTAATTGAAATTACCGATAACACTGTGGTGTTAGATATGAAGTATTACCAGTTTTACTTCATGGGATAAATAGGTTGGGATTGGGAAATTAAAACAAATGATTACTTCGGTAAGGTTCGTTAATCCCGACTAGTTTGAATTGATATTCAAAAATAGATTAAAGAATAAATTCAAGGAATTTATCTTGGATAAAATTAATGGGAACCTTTCCCTATGAATGTGAAATTTAGAAACTAACTGTCGGTTGGCCAAGCAGAATGGTTTTTCTGAATATTGATCTGATGTTGGTTTCGGCCTTCGGGGTTAATATTTAGGGAATTATTCTCTTGATTAATTTACGGTTAGTGACTAATGAATTGGAATGAGGCGTATGTTGTGTTTGTGTAACACTTATTTAAAATATACGCGAGTTATTCGGAAAGACCGGGTTTATCCCATTCTGAATAACTGATACGACGATAAGTCGAAGATGAAGACGATGGTCGAAGACCGGAGGTCTTCACGTCGTTTGGGTGATAACTGATGATCTTGATTGGGCTGTACACCCAAGAAGATGGAAACAGTTAGTGATCGTCCAGACGTACTTAGAGATCGATGGATATGCGGGGTACTAGGTGCCTCCGGTTTCGTTCAGACCCAGAACGGACTTGTAAATAGACTGCGTGTCTGACATTGGATTTTAGTCCGTGTGATTGATCTCTATTAAATATATATCTGTTTGGCGGCGGAGAATTTATTCTCTTGCTTAACGCCCTTCTCTGAGACGTACGAGCTCAGGGGTTATATATTGATGGATATCAATCGCATGGAGTGAATTGCCTGTGTGGCATGCCTAAGTGGCAAATGATCAAGGCTTCTGTTGAAAAGCAAAGTCTTGTGGTTGATGATCGAAGCACGGCCTTTGTGGCGTAGCTTTGTGTAACGTTGATTCGCGAGTATCACACCCGGTATGAATCAAAAACGTGAGACGGACCTCAGGGAGGGCATGCGTTTCTTTCTAGTTATGAGTGGCGTCAGTGCTTGAACTGGCTGACGAGTTTGACTCATGTGGATGTTACTTATTATTACTTGCTGAAAAGCGAGGCGCCTCGTGATATCGGTTTCGGCCGATGCTTCTGGTCGGCTGACGGGCCAGATTTACGCCCCAAAGGGCGGAGAAACGTAGTGTTCAGGCATAATAATCCACATCGGTGGACCGGCCCTGACGATCTAAAGGGTTGATGCGTTCTGATCCTGAGACATGGACTAGATTGTCTCGAATCGGTAGAGGATCTTGCCCCTTGCCTCGGTTCATACCATAAATGATAACCCAACTTCCAATACGTCGTCTTGCGGTTTTGATTGTAAACTTATATATGGCGACATAGTGTTATGGGCCGTTCATGCCGCCTATGATTGATACTTATGATTTGAAGTGTTTTATACACTATGCACTTATAATAGTATCAAATGATTTGTTTTAAACGTATCAAGCATTCTTTGGCTGTTATAAGGGAAAACCCTATCCCCCGGCTTGCGTTGCATTGTGTGATAGGACCTGGGTCTTATAACAGCTTCATCTTTCTTTATTTAGCATTGCGCTGTTTGTTTTATGCACTGGTATTCTTGGGAGGAAACCCGTTCCGTGTTATACGGCGTGGTCCCTTGATTTACCTAACTTCTAAAATAAAGATTAACTGTTTTAGTTCTCACACCAGTCACATGACTGACCTGGAGTTTATTGTTTTAACCTAAACTCTGGGTGCCCTTATTTCGACACGGGCAGCTAGTAGTTTTGGTTTTGCAGATTTATATTCACAGGATCCTGGTTTACAGCTGGAACGATATCCGGAAAGCTTTGTATCCGTATATCTCTTCTAGTTGTGTATTGTATTATTTTCCGCTGCTATGTATTTAAATGTAATTTAAATCTCTGATATTTCTGTGTAATATTCATTTATACTCTGTATATTCTTGTAATCTGATGCATTGTTGTTATATACAATGAAATGTTCTTTTATATGCGTTCTGTTGTGGCTTGTTCTCGAACTATCCGACGCTTTCCTTTACGGGGAGGTTGCGGGCCGTCACAGTTGGTATCAGAGCTTTGGTTTACAAAGCTAGAGAACAAGACACATTAGAACCATACGAAAGAATTCATCAGATATTGGATTAGTAATATCCAATGGGAATGACTCGTTAGAGATGGGATCAGTAGTATCCTAGAACGAGTAGGAAGAGTATATTTTTCAAAGTGAAAACAATTTTTGTTTTGAAAATTTAAATCAATTATTCGTATTTGATTATCTATTTATATTGAGTTGGACAGTCCAGTATATAAAGATTTTGCGTATACGTCTGATCCACGTGTATTTGAAATTTTAATATACTGGATAGATATAGAGTCACATTCTAGACACTCGGGGATAATTCTGATGATGTGGCCACATCATCAGTATTTATATTCGTGTTTCGAAGGTGTGATATCTTTATATTTCCATTAGACTGGTGTGAGAACCAAATCTTATATAGCTAGAACACTTTGTTGTGAATTGGCATCAAAAACAAGATTTTCTGTATATGTATCAAAATTATGAATTTGAAACGTTAAATTCACTAATTGATTGATGTTTGTGTTGTTTGTTCATTTGTTTGCTAATTTTGAACCATTATGCCTAATTGAACCAAATATAGAATTATATTGAAAATTGGTTGCATTTGCTTGCATATACATATATATCTTTGAACAGGTCATAGCAAGGAGGCTAGAGCAGAGAATAAAATTTGTTTGCCCGACAAATAGGTACATGTTGACTACATAATTTCCTGTTTTGTTTGGGTGATGATGATTTTGTGAGCCTATTGGCTAGCCGCTTGGCTTTTTCTTTTTCTTTTTGAGATCTGAAGGACCGGGGAAGCTATTTGAAATTCCCCGATGCTCCCGGTGCAGGGGAGGTTATGGCGAAATTTTTTGAAAATTTAGGGTGTTAGCCAAATTTTTGAAGTTTTGAAAATTCTCAGAAACTAAAGGTTGGAGAATGGAAGCCAGATCGAACGTAGAGTTAAATAATCAAACCACTTTCGACTTTGTTCCTTTTCGGGGACGAAAAGTTTTAAGTGGGGGAGATTGTAACAACCCGTAAAATCTGGGCCAGTTTAAATTTTTTATTTTGGCAATTATAGCGAGTTTTGATAATTTAAAATGAATTATTTTAAATAATATCGACGAGAAATTTATTTTGAATATAATTCGACGTATATATTTATATACGTCGTCGTTAGAATATAAATATTTATATATAATTATAAATAGAATTGAAAATGGCGCGGTAGTTCGATAATTCGATTTCAAACTTCAATTGAATGTACCGGGTGCAAAACAATCCGGATTTTAGTGAAACCAAAAATAATGGAATCTAATAGAGGATATCTTTCTATCGAATCCGAAAAATTAGGATTTCATCTTAGGAATGATAAGATATGTCCAGTTGAAAATTCTGAATAGTCGCTATGGAATTCAGGCCCTTAAAAATAGCAATTTTGCAAACGACCTCGGATTTCGACGAAACCACTTTTGTTGGGTCCGCAGTGTCAAGTTATTGCTAGATTCCAAATTTCATAATTTTTCGAATCAATATGTGAGCGTGGCAAAGAAAAACGCGTTTGACCAGTTCTAGTTGATTTTAATCGACTGAAAATTGGCCATTTTTCCAACGGTCTCAGAATTCGACGAAACTAGTTTTGTTAGGACCGTATCGTCAATACGAAGCTAGAAAATATTTTTCTGGAATTTTTCGAGTTAGTATGTGACCCCGGTAATTTGAAATGTGCGTTTAAAATTCAATATAGTGATTTAAATGTAAATTCAACGGAAACTAATCAAAACGTTCGAATCAGCTCACGATACATATCCCATTATGTTCGGAATGGGGGTATTACGTTAGGGATGACAGTCGTTGGACCCAATTCGGTGTTCGTATGGAAAGTCAACCAGGTTGAAATTAAAATAAATATATATATATATATAAAAAAAAAAGAGGATAACTCTCCTCTCTCTCTCCTCCTACGTTGACTAAGCCCCCCCCCCCCGTTCGAATTTCAATTTAACAGAAGCAAGGAAAAAAAAAAACCCCTAAATGGAATCGCGATCGCCCCCCCCCCCCGTTCAGACCGCCTCCGCCGACGATGAGCCCTCCGCCACCATCGCCTAGCCCCGTCGCACCACCCTCCTCCCTCTGACGAAGACCGACGCCCTCGAAACCCCCCCTCCTCTCTTCAATCGACGGACAGCCCTCCCCAGCGCCACCGTGAGCCGCGACCACCTGAACGAAGCCGACCCCCCCCTCCGACCTGCAAACCCTCGACAAAGCCGACAGCGCCCCCCCTGGTAGTTATTTTATTTTATTTTATTTATTTTTACTTTTATGTTGATTTTTAAAACTGATTTGAAATTGATTTTTAAAACTGATTTGAAATTGATTTTTAAAACTGATTTTTAATTTAAGTTTAAAACTGAATTGATAATGAATTTTAAAAACTGAATTTTATTTGCTTATAAAACTGTTTTTGTTTTTAAAATTTAAAACTGTTTTTGTTTTTAAAATTTAAAACTGTTTTTATTTTTAAAATTTAAAACTGTTTTTATTTTTAAAATTTAAAACTGTTTTTATTTTTGAGTAATTTAAAACTGATTTTAAAAAGAATTTAAAATAGAAAAGGTTTGAATTTTAAATGGAAAAAGATTAGAACTTTAAAAGGTGAAAAGATAGGATTTTTATTTGGTAAAAGGTATGATCTTTATATTTTTAAAGTGATAAAAATATGATTTTTATATTTTTTTAGTATTAAAAATATAATCTTTACTATATAGAAATATTAAAAATATGATTTTTATATTTTTAAAGTATTAAAAATATAATCTTTATAGGATAGAGAATATAAAGATATCATCTTTGTGTATGTAACGAAATAAAAATCTGATTTTTATTTTATATACGTTGAGATAAAGTGGTGATTTTTATAAGGAGAAAACCATATTTTTATAAAGGCGAAGTCTATATTTTTATAAAGGTGAAATCTTTATTTTAGAAAAGGGAAATCTTTATATGAAGAATAATATGATAAAAATATAATTTTTATCAATAGAACAGCATAGTAAAAATTCAATTTTTATATATTGAATAGCAAAATAAAAATATAGTTTTTATTTATTGAACTTCGAACTAAAAATTCGATTTTTATATATTGAATAGCAAAATAAAAATATAGTTTTTATTTATTGAACTTCGAACTAAAAATTCGATTTTTATATATTGAATAGCAAAATAAAAATATGATTTTTATTTATTGAACTTCGAACTAAAAATTCGATTTTTATATATTGAACCTTGAACTAAAAATTTGATTTTTAAATATTGAATAGCGAAGTAAAAATTCGATTTTTATGTATGTAGTGGCTACGGGCAACAAAGATGACGAAGATGCGATAGCGATGAAGTTTTCTATCAAGGAAGTGCCGTGGAGCTAGGATAGCTATAAGTGAGAATTTCTCACCTTTCGTTTTCTTTTCTAGTTATATATATATATATACTAGGATGCAGACGGTGCTTAGTAGCACCCGACACAATCGTCCACAGACCATGGACTTGTTTGTTTGGCTGTTTGGTTATTGATTGCGATATTGGTTTGAATGTGGTTGGTGGTGTGAAAAATCGAATCGATAAATTGGTTAGGATTAGACGTGCGCCGTTATAAGGCGAAGGAGTAAGGCTAGGTTAGACCCTTACTCCAAATTTTGTGGTTTGCAAAATGAAATTGATTTGATTGATGTGTGAATGGCGTGGGCCTTCACTAGACCGGGGATAAGGCTAGGCCTTGTCCCGTTTCTAGTATCGTGCCGTTATGCCGCCGAAATTTTCTAAAATATGTTAGAAAAATAAAAACATCATTTTATTTAAAGAATGAACTGAATAGAAATTCATATGTTGGAATAAAATGTTTTATCGTTAAAAATATAATTTTTAACGTGAATGTGAATAAATAAATATTCATTTACAAACCTGACGGTTTGTTTATGTACACCTATTTGAAGGACGTTGATTGGGTCGATAAATTTTACACATCGCCCAACTGCACAAATAAAATATTTGTTTGATTGGTTGAAACCCCACACGGGTGTTGGGATGAAATTTGAAGTTCACTCATCCTGATTGATTAAATATGTCGATCGATTGATTGACAGGCTGTTATAAGCGTTAGATATCTATATTTGATGCTTTTACAGTGTAGTGCACTTTGGTTGATGGTTGATTATTTTTCAATGCTATTATACATGTATTGTATGAAAATCCATATAATTAATTTTATATGGTAATTGATTGGGCCTCATTCCAGTTTAGAAATAGAAATATTTGAAAAAGAAATATTTGAAATAGAATATTTGAAATTAGAAATTTATGAAGCCGTGTTGATTAGATTGACGCCATTTTGACGTAAACGATTTATATCGATTTCGAAATAAATTGAATTGAAAACGATTTCGAATAGAAATGAATTGAAAACGATTTCGAATAGAAATGAATTGAAAACGATTTCGAATAGAAATGAATTGAAAACGATTTCGAATAGGAATGAATTGAAAACGATTTCGAATAGAAATGAATTGAAAACGATTTCAAATTGAATTGAAAGCGATTTCGAAATGATATGAATTGAAAACGAATTCGAATTGAATTGAAAACGATTTCGAAATGAAATGAATTGAAAACGAATTCGAATTGAATTGAAAATGATTTCGAAATGAATTGAATTGAAAACGATTTCGAAATGAATTGAATTGAAAACGATTTCGAAATGAAATGAATTGAAAACGAATTCGAATTGAATTGAAAACGATTTCGAAATGAATTGAATTGAAAACGAATTGTAATGAATTCAAATTGAATTGAAATTTGAATTAAATAGAAATGAATTTTGAAACGAATTTATAAAGAAGAATTCAATTTTGATTTGAATTGAAAAGGAAGTTGAAATTGCTTTTGAAACGAATTTAAAACTATTTATATAATTCGTTTTAAATAGAAATCGACGAAGTATATATTATATATATATTATATATATAATATAATGGCCTGAATAGAATGCGCCGCGCCGCGGCAGTTCGTGAATTTCGACCATTTATTTCAAACGGACATTGCGGGAGATCCGACCGTCGGATTCTCCTAAAACCGGAACCGTTGGGTTCGTATCGAAAAGAGCTTCCTAATGAATATTAGAAATTTGAAATCTAACGGTTGGATTTGGAGTTACGTCCAAATCAAATTTGAAAAAGGTCGCTGTAAGTGCAGTTCGATGGCCATTGATGGAAATCGACTGTACGGGCCTTGATAAAATTATTAAAAATAGTAATAATTTGTGTAAAATCATAAGAAATGATTTAGAAAGAATTGGGATGAAAAACTCCATATTTGAAAGGATAAAAATAGATTTTTATCGAAATGAACTAGTTTTGAACTAGAATTATAATTCTATTTATTTTTAAATAAATAAATTGAATTTGAAAAGGGTTTTGAAAATAACCAAAATTTCCAATGATTGCATTGGAGTGGATTGGAATCGAAATTGTCTTCGGAATATTTCGATGTTGGAATTCGTGATTATACAGGTGTTGTTATGGAAATTTGAAAGATATATATTTATATCGCTATTTCCAATACGACATTTGTTAGTCGTAGAATTCGATATTGAATATAAGCCGATATATTTTCTATTCAGAGCCTTGTATTGAATATCGAATGTGATTTGGGTTTGTCGTGAATGGTGTCTTCACTAACACTGTTCTTGAACCCAGTGGAGAAATGATTAAATCTTTTTATTTAGATTTAATGAAGTGTACCAATTAAATAATATTTAATTGGAATTGAATTGATATTGATTTTTGGGTTTATCGTGAACAGTGTTTTAAATAACACTTGTTCTTTAACCCGATAATTAATGAATGTGACTTTGGGTTTATCGTGAACCGTGTTTTAAATGACACTGATTCTTTAACCCAGTCGAAGGTTAAAACTAAGTGGAGTTTTAATGAATCTTTAATTAGATTGAAATGATCGAAAATGGAGTATCACCAGTTTTGCTCCAGGCGATAGTTAAATCTTTAATTAGATTTGAACGTGAAATGGTAATTGAAATTACCGATAACACTGTGGTGTTAGATATGAAGTATTACCAGTTTTACTTCATGGGATAAATAGGTTGGGATTGGGAAATTAAAACAAATGATTACTTCGGTAAGGTTCGTTAATCCCGACTAGTTTGAATTGATATTCAAAAATAGATTAAAGAATAAATTCAAGGAATTTATCTTGGATAAAATTAATGGGAACCTTTCCCTATGAATGTGAAATTTAGAAACTAACTGTCGATTGGCCAAGCAGAATGGTTTTTCTGAATATTGATCTGATGTTGGTTTCGGCCTTCGGGGTTAATATTTAGGGAATTATTCTCTTGATTAATTTACGGTTAGTGACTAATGAATTGGAATGAGGCGTATGTTGTGTTTGTGTAACACTTATTTAAAATATACGCGAGTTATTCGGAAAGACCGGGTTTATCCCATTCTGAATAACTGATACGGCGATAAGTCGAAGATGAAGACGATGGTCGAAGACCGGAGGTCTTCACGTCGTTTGGGTGATAACTGATGATCTTGATTGGGCTGTACACCCAAGAAGATGGAAACAGTTAGTGATCGTCCAGACGTACTTGGAGATCGATGGATATGCGGGGTACTAGGTGCCTCCGGTTTCGTTCAGACCCAGAACGGACTTGTAAATAGACTGTGTGTCTGACATTGGATTTTAGTCCGTGTGATTGATCTCTATTAAATATATATCTGTTTGGCGGCGGAGAATTTATTCTCTTGCTTAACGCCCTTCTCTGAGACGTACGAGCTCAGGGGTTATATATTGATGGATATCAATCGCATGGAGTGAATTGCCTGTGTGGCATGCCTAAGTGGCAAATGATCAAGGCTTCTGTTGAAAAGCAAAGTCTTGTGGTTGATGATCGAAGCACGGCCTTTGTGGCGTAGCTTTGTGTAACGTTGATTCGCGAGTATCACACCCGGTATGAATCAAAAACGGGAGACGGACCTCAGGGAGGGCATGCGTTTCTTTCTAGTTATGAGTGGCGTCAGTGCTTGAACTGGCTGACGAGTTTGACTCATGTGGATGTTACTTATTATTACTTGCTGAAAAGCGAGGCGCCTCGTGATATCGGTTTCGGCCGATGCTTCTGGTCGGCTGACGGGCCAGATTTACGCCCCAAAGGGCGGAGAAACGTAGTGTTCAGGCATAATAATCCACATCGGTGGACCGGCCCTGACGATCTAAAGGGTTGATGCGTTCTGATCCTGAGACATGGACTAGATTGTCTCGAATCGGTAGAGGATCTTGCCCCTTGCCTCGGTTCATACCATAAATGATAACCCAACTTCCAATACGTCGTCTTGCGGTTTTGATTGTAAACTTATATATGGCGACATAGTGTTATGGGCCGTTCATGCCGCCTATGATTGATACTTATGATTTGAAGTGTTTTATACACTATGCACTTATAATAGTATCAAATGATTTGTTTTAAACGTATCAAGCATTCTTTGGCTGTTATAAGGGAAAACCCTATCCCCCGGCTTGCGTTGCATTGTGTGATAGGACCTGGGTCTTATAACAGCTTCATCTTTCTTTATTTAGCATTGCGCTGTTTGTTTTATGCACTGGTATTCTTGGGAGGAAACCCGTTCCGTGTTATACGGCGTGGTCCCTTGATTTACCTAACTTCTAAAATAAAGATTAACTGTTTTAGTTCTCACACCAGTCACATGACTGACCTGGAGTTTATTGTTTTAACCTAAACTCTGGGTGCCCTTATTTCGACACGGGCAGCTAGTAGTTTTGGTTTTGCAGATTTATATTCACAGGATCCTGGTTTACAGCTGGAACGATATCCGGAAAGCTTTGTATCCGTATATCTCTTCTAGTTGTGTATTGTATTATTTTCCGCTGCTATGTATTTAAATGTAATTTAAATCTCTGATATTTCTGTGTAATATTCATTTATACTCTGTATATTCTTGTAATCTGATGCATTGTTGTTATATACAATGAAATGTTCTTTTATATGCGTTCTGTTGTGGCTTGTTCTCGAACTACCCGACGCTTTCCTTTACGGGGAGGTTGCGGGCCGTCACAGTGTCATGCTATGATTGGCTGGATGACACATCTCTTTGTTTTGATGGCTCTGATTTCTCCTAGACTAATCTAAAGGCTAGAATTAAACCTAGACTTCTATATAATCACCCCAAACCTCAACCCTAGAACTCATTTTATGAAGCCGTCATGATGTTCGTCTACAAACTGGCCTAGCCTCCATTCATCTACCCCAAACTAGAGAATCAAATTCAAAATAGGAATTAATTAGAAGAACTAGAGAATCAAACGTCTATATCAAAGGATAGCTTTTCAAATTCAGAAATCAAATCCCTGAAATCAAGATCCTTCCTTTTTCTGCAAGTACAGTAATTGTTTATATGTGAACACCTAATAAGAAAACACGACTGCAATAAATGGATCTAGAACTATGCCTAATTCTATTCGTGCCTATCCTTTTGTCAATTCTGAATCGCCTAGGCCTATGAGACTATTGTGATTGATGTAATGACAGCTATCTTGCATATGAGACTATTGTGATTGGCATAATTAAACCTAACATGCCTATAAGATTGTTGGATTGACAAAATGGAACATATCATGCCTATGGGATTGTTGTGATTGATTTATCATGTTGTACATCATATGCCTATGAGACTATCGGATTAACACAATTGAACCTACCATGCTGTATATGCAAATTACATGATAAGTTATGTTCATACATGCATACATGTTTAGATCCAAGCTAGTACCCATGTTTAAGATCTACATAAGTTCATGCTTATACAATTAGATCTATGCTAGTTCGCATGTTAATTGGATCTAATTTAAATGTAAGATCACATTCATGTTCTTAATTAAGTTTATGTCGTTCTATCCCAAATTTATACTACGCATGTTGATCTATATTGTTTATGCCTGTTGGAATGTTACATGTCCCTTTCTTTTCCCTTTTGTTTATAAGTTTGGCGAATTTTCGAGCCTAACGTTCTATGTGAATTATGCGAACGAATAACGGGGGAGACGCTGGGGAAAAAAATTAAATTACATGCTATTGGCATACATTGGCTCATAATCATGTAAATAATTAGTAGCATGAAGTGGTAGAATTCGTATACCTAGAATTATAGACATAATTTAGAGGGTAAATGGGACATGACTTGATTTGACAACACTTGTAGATAATTTACATATAAACATGAATGGTAAATATGTAAATTAATTAAAAGATGAATATGCCTAAAACGAGGTTAGATTGAGTTACGGTGTGAGACTGCCAGGAACCACCTGGCACATCCAGCAACCATAACAATATAGATCTAATGTGGGAGGTTAGCGCATTAAGCCCAAAAACCCGAGGTTAGATTGAGTTGCGGTGTAAGACTGCCCGGAACCGCCCGGCACATCCAGCGACCACAACAATATAGATCTAATGTGAGAGGTTGGTGCTTTAATGAATGAATTAAAGCTAAGAAATAGACATGCTAAGAATGTTAGGGTTACGTTAACACAAGAGGGCAATACTTAAGCAATGTAACATGATAAATGGTAGGGTTAAGATTGATGGCACTTAACCAATATAACATGATGAACGAGTGGGGTTAAGTTAATGGGAAACACTTAACCAATATAACATGATGAATGAGTGGGGTTAAGTAAATGAGAAACACTTAACCAATATAACATAATGAACGAATGGGGTTAAGCTAAGGGGAAACACTTAACCAATTACAACATGATTGAATGAGAAGGGATAAGTTAATAAGAAATACTTAACCAACATGACATGACGTGTGGATGGGTTAAGTTAACTTGAATGGATGGATAACACTTAACCAATTTGGGGAGGGGGGTATACGAATAGACCCTAGAAAACCCTAGTAACGAGGACCCATTTCAACAGTAACCCACATAGATGTATCACGGTACCCTGAACTAGGCAGGGGGGGGGGCACGATTACTGGGCTGATTATAAGCAGTCAAAGTAGCGGCAAGGGGTGCAACAGTGTAGTACCGACGAAGTATGGGCGTGCACGTGCTCCGGAGTGGAAAAGCAGGCACTGGGTATCAGTAGTATACACTGTGCATCTTGAATCGTGTCGGGTCGCTATCATAGGGATTGATACACCTTATGGTGGGACCAACACATGGTATCTACAAGCAAGTGAGGGCCGATTGACATAGACACAAAAAAAATTAATACAAGTAGGGAGCTGGATCGATAGGGTAGTAAGGGAACATCTAACATCTTCATGGCAATTAGGCTGATTGAGGTAAGATCCTCATACTAGATGTACACCTAAAAGCTACCACAATTACGGGGTTGGGATCACCTTATTTCATAACATATGATACTAATTGGGACACTAGTAGGGGATACGGATCCTTTTTCATAGGATACTAGTTGGGACACTAGTAGGGAATATGGATTGTTCTATAAAAGACACTAGTTAGGATGCTAGTTGGGTGGTGCAGAGATAATAGGAAATCAGAGAAAGAACCGAAGCACATTCAGTGTATCTTGCCTTGTCATATCCAATGGTGCGGTGTAATCTTGTAATATGCGATAACATAAGGTTGGTTAAGTTGGGTAATTCCTTGGGGGTGAATCTGATGTTGATTTCGGTCTTCGGGGTTGATAACCAGGGAGTTACTCTCTTAACCAAGGTGTTTTAGTAAACAGTGCGGTGTAAGGAAATATCTCAACTAGGAGCGCAATCATCATATCATGTTCATCTTGTGTACCTTGTCATATCTAACGATCATCATTTGTTGTCTTGTTATGCTTATTATCATGGTTATGTCTGGTATTCAGTTTATTCATGTCATGATCCTTTTACCTGTTTACATGCTTAATAATCACTAGACTTACCATGCTTTATGTTTGGATCTATTATGTTTTGCTCTCTTTTCTTCCGTTTCCCTCCCCCAGTTCACAAGGAAGGAATATTACCACTTGGCTCGGTTTTCTGTCCAATCTCAAAGATAGACGATGTATTGCTTTGGACACTCTTTTTCACTGCTATGGATGGCTCATGCTTTATTAGGGAATATCATTGTCATTTCATGCTTCTTTATTTTGTTAAACAAGACAGATGCTTTGTTGTAATGAGTATAGGTGTTTTGGTGCTGGAAAACAATCTTGGTATAAGATGTTTTACCAAGCTGTTGTTTTATCAATAAAGTAAAGTTTTGCTTATTTTCTGCTGTTTAAATTTTGTCTGTTTTGTAATTTATCTGTTCTATAAACTTATGACACTCCACTGAAGTTAATGGATTCCCTTTGAGTGGCCTTAACGGAGGAGGGGTGTTACAATCACCGTCCCCCTCACCATAACCTAACAACATTAGTCTGACCACTTGACACCTCCCACCGCTGACTTCAACCAACTCTCGCCACCCTCAAAAAAGAACAACACCAATCTGGAGCCACCTCCTCTCCTTTAGCATGAAATCACGCAACCTTTCATCACATGTATTACTATAACCGCACCTCCTCACACACACACTTCCATGCAACTCACCAACCTCCATTCAACTTTCCACCACTGCATATTCTTTCATTCCCCATACTTCAGACATGTATTCACATGCTAACTTCCTACATATATTTTAGTTTCTTCCCCACTTGAAAGCTTCCTACTCCAAAACACTATGTCATGCTTTATCCCGCCCTAGTATTTCGAGCTCCACTTCCACCATATGCCGGAACACCGATCAATCACCTACATTGCCGCCAACAATTCTCCCGAGCGCCCCCATTCTAACTCCTCTGATTCAAGCTTCGGACACCGCCTCCATCACTTAAGTTATCTACCACAACTCCATTTATCCATGCAAACCGGTTCGGAACCCATCACCATGATAGCTTGCCTTCGTGCGTTCACTTTTGCTCCAATAGCAAGTGACCTCCCTCCAGCTTCGCCAGTTGAGGCGGCTTTCACCCGGGAACTTCACACCAACGTCCTCCGTCGATCTGAACCTCGCCTACCACCATCCATGCGGCTTCAGGAAAGCAAACAGCGGACCTACTTCTCCACACCCCCCTTCGAATTGGATATGAGTTTCCTGTAGAAACGATTGTGTGTGTGTGTGTGTATATATATATATGCGCTGCATCTTTCTGCATATAAATGCTTAGTATTTTTTCTTTTTTTTATTGGGAAAGGATTTACTCTTTTGTTTCAAGAGGAAAAGAAATGGACATAATGTGTTTAGGCAGTGCTTTGATAGAAGGGGAGCAAAGGCTTTTCTTTTCCGCAAAAAAGAAGAGAGAATTCTAAGTAATATACAGAGGAAGGGAACGATATGCTTGGTACATGGGTGTATAGAGTTTTGAACATAGTCTCATGGATAAACAGTGCTCGATCAGAAAAATGTTGGAGTTTAGGTAGGTAGAGCGTTTTCAATACGAATGACTAAAGATTTTTCTATGTCTGCTGTGCTTATGAAGACTCTGTGTCGGCATGAAATGAAAAGTACTAGGATGGTTTATATATAAGAAATAGATGGAGGCATTCGTTCGGAATAAGCTTGTGGGAAAACAGAAAGGATGGCGGGATTCAGCGATTTTTCTTATTTAGGTTTAGACCTTAGTTGGCTAGATGCATAGGTGTTGACTCTCTTTAATAAATTTGATTTAATTTGAATGAAAACGGCTCATGATTTTTAGTTATAAAGTTAAATGTAACTTACTATATAAAACTTCACCTGCATAAGACTGGCTATCGACAAAAGTAAAAATACCGCCACACACAGCAGTGTGCCACGATCACAAACATATAATAAAATGAACTGGTTAATTAATTCCATGAAATTTCAAAGGTGCTGATAGAGGATGTAAAACACTTCAAACTAAACAGTTTCTTATTTTCCAAATTAAAAATTATAGTAAAATTCCAAAAATTAAATTATAACTACGTCTTGAAAATCTTGTCCAAATTCGAAACAAATAATTTATTATATTTAATAAATCGTTATGCCTTATAAACGATTCCATAGCGAATATTTGAAATTTTGTTTGGACGTAAAACAAAATCTACAATATGAAAACTCGATTTTTTTTGCTTCATTAGAAAATTATTATCAGATATATTCAGACATTTCTTGTTTCGATGAAATCCGACTTATTTTGGATTATGTATAGTCAAATGAAGTTCAAAACGTTATATTATGAACTACCGCACCGTTGTAGTTCGTTTTACAATTAAATTATAAATTATACCTTCTAATATCGTTTAATAAACGAATACTCTAATATAGTTGAATTCTAACTCAACTAAATATTTCCATATTGGCCAATTCACATAATATTACAAATTCAACCAATTTTGATTATTTCGGAATTTTATCATTATCATGTTATTATTTATTAATAAATTATTCTAGATCTTTAAATTTAACTACTTAAATTTCAAAACAATATTTAAAACCATATTTAATATTACATAAAACAGTTAAAATTTCGGGCCATTACATTCCTTCCCCTTAAAAGAATTTCGTCCCTGAAATTACTAAGGTAGAAAAAATATTGCAAACCCAGTTATTTTCAAAAATCCAATTAATTTGAAAACTTCACTTTCTCTTTTAAAACCAAATCAATTATTTTTAATCGAAAACCAATTAATTTCTACTCAAAACGAATTTCAAAAAAATTCCAAAAATATTTGAGATTTTTCTAACACTATAAATTTTGGAAAAAATTTGGTAGAGTCTCCCCTATACGGAGGGACTTCTGCAATATTGCAAGAACAAAAATAAATCCATCGAAACAAACGGTCGGATATCCCATTCAAAACTCAAATCAAAAACAAAAAATTTATAATTTGCGTAGGTGTACCTTTTTGCGAGCGTTACTAGCGATAAACGATAAATTATACTCGAACTGACTTAATTATCATGCAGCTTTACTCAAACTGGATTTGATTTGCTTTAGAACTCAATCAATATAAACTTAATTTGGCCATGCAACTGTTCTCTACTCATATGAACTTCATTAGTCTCGTAATCATGCAAATTGGTTCAAACATTTGGGTTATCCATAATATGCGATCCAATTTGTATGAATTTAACATCAATATAATTCTAGTTTTGTTATACCCGAATTTATTCATCCATTGGTTCTTAATCAGTATTTCAATCATACAATTCAACTTGTTTTCATACATTCCGAACAATTCCACATATCATCCAATTCACATGGAATATTATTTACAACTAATTCTCATCAATATATTTATCATCTTCATTTTGATCCATTCCTTGAATTAATTCCAGTAAGTTTAATTCATTCATTTAGATTGGTTATCAGTCAACTTTATTCATCCAATTCATAATCAAATTGAAATTTTATCCAAAACAATTTTGGAAAATCAATAATATTATACTATTATAAAAGCTAATAAAATTTATTGGGTCAAAACAATATAAAAATATTTTTATATTCAAATTACAAATACGCGCCATCGTATATATATACATTGAAACTCAATCTAGGGTATTACTAACCCCATCTCTATTGAGTTACACCACAGAGCCAAGATTATCACTAAACCTTATGATCTGATACCAACTGTATAATCCCGAAAATTTTCGACACTCGAATCCAAACACTAATACATCTCGTGTCCAAACTCAAGCATTGAAAACCCAGAAAGCTAACAGAAAGTAGTTAGAGGATGAGATAGGAAAGATAAAACTATTAGAATAGAAGAATAAGAAGATCAGAGTCTCAAAGTGGAACGAACAAAATATAATATACCATAACACTTTATACAAAAGAACTGTATATATGATTACAACATCAGAGTATACATTCAAATCAATCAATACAAACCATGGAAAATAAACTATTACCATTATATATATGGAATATGTCTCGTCTTCAACTCCATCTCTGGAACTCCATGCGAAAACCTAACCTGGAAATATACTCGGTCTGACCCTAGCACATTTGAAGCAAAGAAAAATTCATCCGGATCAGTCTGGAATACTTTCAGTGATAAATTCATACAGCAACCAACTTGTTTAACTTTGGAAATCCTTTTTGAAATAAAAGGATAAAAGTAAGACTAGCCCACACATAAACACGGACGGTTTTTACCTTACTATAACCCAAAACTTTTTTTTTGATATATAAAAATATAGTGATATTATAATAATGTCTATCAAACCACAAATAAATAATCATCTAGTAGAACGCTTGCATCTCACGCTCTACATATTTATTATAAAATCAAAAAACCGCAAGGCGCTTATTGGAGATTGGATTCCAACTATGAAAAGGCACGGGATCTATTTTTGATAAGCGTAATCGAGAGGGTATACACTAGAGTTCAACAAGAACATCTTGCAACCCGGCCACACATGACTGCCCACTCATTTAGCTTGAGTGTAGCAAATGTATTATTACCCGACAATTTTACGGGCCCACATTCCATCCGCGGAGATACAGAATCGAAAGAAGAACAAATAAGAAATTTCTCTAGATTGGTGATAATAAACCCTGCTTGGGTATGACCCACCAAGCCATGCTGCCTGCCTGATTTTTGTCATTTCCCGGTTGACGAGGCTTGAGGTCACGTTTTATCTTTCAGAACATCTCATTTTCTTTGAATGCCACATCGTTAGATCCGTCAAAACACTAATTGGTGTCCACAAATATACTCTAGGTGTTAAGCAAGAGAATTTCTCCACTGTCAAACTTGGTATATTTGTAAAGATTAACGTACGTGAGTTTTCAGGAAACACTCTGTCATACATTCGTCCATACAAGTCATCCAGGAACAGGATGAACCGAGGGCACCCTCCTACCGCATCCTAGGAATCACCCTACAGATCAGTAGCGAGTAGTCCTTGCAATCCACAGATTTCAACCACGAAAAAGCCACGGTGTATCTTTAGGGATCAGCTAGAGATTTTAAGTAGCTCTTCCGTTTTATGAAGATCTATGGTCTTCGACGCTCCGTCTTTATTACAGCAGATTAGTTCGAACGCTACGTTGATTTGAAGTGGTTTTGGGTCTAGTTCCCATCCCGGTCTCTTCGAAACAACACGTCAAAAAGGTCCAATAATATTTCATTGATAGTCGGTGTTTTAATTATCAATTCAAACTAGTATTGTCGAGTATATTGGCAGCTTAGGTCTTATTATTCAATAATAAATAACTCTCAAAACCCATTTCTTGAAATAAAATTAATTCCATTTATTATTCTCTATAAATCATATTTGTCTCCGTATATTCTGAAAATTAACTGTATTCCAAATCCTTAAATATCATATTTACCAATCTCCTATCCATTTTTTCTTACTTTGAAAATACCAACTCATTCAATAAAAACTATTTTCATTATCTGAGAGATTTAATGTTATCATTATACTTCAAGGTCAACCGACAATATTTAAAGTATACATCATTTCCTTAAAACCTAATATGTTTATTATATATTAAAGATCTTGTAAATACCATAGCAGTATTCTTTTTATGGAATAATAATAAACTAAATCTAAACATTTCTTATCATTATGAACTAATATCATCTCTCGATAATAGTGAAGCCATCTAAGTTGGTGTATTTTATTTAGCTCTCAGACCTTGGTCGACAATGTTCTTACCTCGAGATTGATAATAGTTCATAACTAAAAAAACCAATCTCATTTATAATACCAATCCAATCTTATTTCTTTAATTAAAATATGTATTTATAACCAATATCGTTACTTCCCAAAAATCATGCTTTCTTCTGATCATTTTAATATCATCTTTTGGTTCTAAACTTCATTACTCAATTCTATTTAGAATTGTATATATTCCCAAACGTTTTTCCCCAGACAATAAAATTACATCTTGAATCTTTATAAACAAAACCAATTTTACTTCTTTACCCAAACCCATAAATAATTTCTTTATATTTTGGAAACCTTTTCTTTTACCTCAAATCGAGTTTAAATAAAATATTTAACTCGATACTTATCGCATTAGCCCAATCCTTTTTTAGTAACCCTGTATATATTATTCAATCCCTTCATATTAGATTAATAAAATTAATCTAATAATTTCGCTTAAATGTTTGCTTAAATATAATCATTTCAAAGATCAACCCAAAGGTTATAATTAACTTATTTCGCTTTATAACCACAATTTAAAGGTTAAATAATCATTTCATAATATTTATAAACCAATTTATAAATATCGATTTATTTTTAAAACGTCATTATAATATAATTAAAATCCTGCTTCAGTTATTTTTATAATTTAAATCCATTAATTCTTTTAACGACAGATTAACGTTTTAAATGAAAATATGAATTTCAGGCCATCCGCTGCCAATTCCTTAATCAATGTCGTATATTGATTCAAGTCACAACAATTAACAACCAACGGGCTGTAACAATTAACAACCAACGGGCTGTAAATCAACGAGGGTTCAGTCAGTTCATATATAATATGAAATAAGCAGCATATTAAATATTTGAGGAATCCGGTTTGATTCCTCCAACTTGTTCTTCCCTGCATCACAGGTCATTATAATATTTCATAACGGCATGTAATTTAAATTCAGTAATTTAAGTGACTAAAATATAATAAACGACAGACATTCAATCAACAATGGGCTTCCAAGGCAATCAAACATCCAATTATCAACGATTAAATTTAATTATATGAATTTAATCACATTACATGATTCCAGAAAAGTGTGAAAGTTAACTCACCTTGTTTCGACTGACGATGTTGCTCTATTTATATAGTTTCAAACAGATGCTTGAAAATATATAAAAATCCATTTGCTTCCGAAATACACCATTCCAGTTCGATAGCATAGCATTCTCCATTGCGATTCCAACGAATTCGGTTTCACGACTTTCTGACAATGTATGGTCAAGTTATCGTTATTACTACATATATATGCGAATCATGTTAATTTGAATTAACAAATTACTAAATTAAAAGATAGTTACATTTTATTATTAATTACCTTTTCCTCATGTAAGCATTTGTCATGCGGCTCCGTAATGCTTGTTGCCTCTTCCCCGACTGCTCCATTTACCCCGTTCCCTCTTTTTTTGTTTCCACGCATTTGGAAATTTGGTTTTGAAATAAATTGAATACTAAATTTCCTTACGAAATAAATTGTCTACGTAAGACCAGTCTAATTTCCCTTTTTATACATACTGTCGTAACCTTCTGTTCTTCGTGGCTGAACAATCTTCCCAATATTTCATTCGCACGTATTTTCTTCATCTCCAATACATTAAAACCACTTCTTTCCAGAAAATTGTCGTCCCTACTAGTTCCCATCACCGTCCCCCTCACCATGACCTAACAACTTTAGTCTGACCACCTGACACCTCCCACCGCCGACTTCAACCAACTCTCACCACCCTCGAAAAAGAACAGCATCGATCTGGAACCACATCCTCTCATTTGGCATGAACTCACGCAAATTTTCCTCACATGTATTACTGTAACCGCACCTCCTCACACACACACTTCCATACAACTCACCAACCTCCGTTCAACTTTCCACCACTGCATATTCTTTCATTCCCCATACTCCAGACATGTATTCATGTGCTAACTTCCTAAATATATTTTAGTTTCTTCCCCACTTGAAAGCTTGCTACTCCAAAACAGTAAGTCATGCTTCATCCCGCCCCAATATTTCGAGCTCCACTTCCACCGTACGCCGGAACTCCGATCAGTCACCTACACTGCCGCCGAGAATTCACCTGAGTGCCTCCATTCCGACTCCTCTGATTCAAGCTTCGGACACCGCCTCCATCACTCAAGTTATCTACCACAGCTTCATTTCTTCATGGAAACCGGTTCGGAACCCAACACCATGAAAGCTTACCTTCATGCGTTCACTTCTGCTCCAACAGCAGGTGGCCTCCCTCCAGCTTCGCCGATCGAGGCGGCTTTCACCCAAGAACTTCACGCCAAAGTCCTCTGTCGATCTGAACCTCACCTACCACCATCCATGCGGATTTAGGAAAGAAAACAGCAAACCCACTTCTCCACCCATCCTCTTTGTGACGGCCCGCCCCGCACCAACCGACATTCTCTCCAATGGTGCGCTGTACACATGTCTAGTTAGCACGGAACGGGTCGTCAGAAGGAAAAAGGAAGAAGGAAATGAACCAACAAGGAACCTGTAAAATGTCTCACAATGCATAGGATAAAATATAATAATAACATACTTGACATAAAACAGGCGAGACAGTGCATAAGCTGAAACAACTAACATAGCAGCGGAAAATGTAAGTACAGCTTATGATCCAAAGTTAAGCATTATTACAACTTTCAAACTGTCTCAAAGCAAAAGCAAGATAAAGGAGGTACACTACTAATGCCCAAGTAGCGACCACCAACGGCACAGGGGGAATATCTATATATCATATGTGGAAGCCTCCTGCCCGCCTCCGAATCAGCTACTCGCGCATCACCAGCTAACCTGTCTCTAGTCTGCTCGTGTGAGCACCCAGAGTAATAAGAGGAGACATAAAATCTGGGTCAGACATAAAGTCTGGTATGAGCGATAAGCATCTAAAGTGAACAATAACAGGTAGACTAGAAGCATACCTGAACCTGGACCTGCAACCAAAGAGTTAGCACTACATACTGTACAACACTCTAAGGTGCCATATCAAATGGTGTAAAGATACGGAGGTGGGGGTGTGCATGTCATAGTGATGGCAAACAATCAAACATAGCATCCATCCTCACATCTCTCACTCAGTGTGTAAAGCATACGATATTCACCACTTCGATCACCCCGCATACCTTGCTACGATCACTTTGCCCCATGAAGTCATAAATGGCTTCACTGCGCTGATAACGTAGCCACTAATCCTTTGCTATGTCCACTTGCCCCATGGAGTTGTTCACCCCATCTGTGCTGGCTCATAGCCTTGCCAATCCATTACTATGTCCACTTGGCCCATGGAATTATTCACCTCATCTGCGCTGGCTATAGTTACTATGTCCACTTGCCCCATGGAGTTATTCACCCCATATGCGCTGGCTCATAGTCTTACCAATCCTTTACTATGTCCACTTGCCCCATGGAGTTATTCACCCCATCTGCGCTAGCTCATAGTCTTGCTACCATCACCTTGCCCCTCAAGTCATAATGACTCTACTGCACTGATAAGTAGCCCATCATCCATTTTTAGTGGTGAATTGAAGTTATGAACGTCGACAACTCCTTAGCACACGTCCCACAGCAAAGTCCAACCATGAAGTGAACTCATCGGTTCCCAATTGGATCCTGAGCTCTAACTTCTCATATCGGACTACCTTTGCCTCTCAGGTTATAGGTCAATACTGGGTCGGGTCGGGCTTCCTTCAGCCATCGGTTCGAATCGGGTCCACTGCATCGCGTCAGTTCGGGTCTTCCTTTGGTACGGTTCGGGTCGGGTCCACTCCATCGGGTCGGTTCGGGTGTGGTGTCTCGCTTCGGGTCGGGTCGGGTGCCATCCCCCTCCAGTTCATGCTTCCGCTCCGATCCGCCTCCTCATTCTTTATCCGATCTGATCGCTCCTCCTTCATCCGATCCGATCGCTTCTCCTTTATCCGATCCGATCCCAGTTCAGTTAGCATGGCATTCCTTTTTGCCAATTTCCTCAAGTATCAAGTTCCGATCCGATCGAATCCCTTGCCCAGTTCAACATATCCGATCCGAGCCCCATATCCGATCCGATCCGAAACCTGCACTGTTTTTCTGAGACTGTTCCAGCAAGTGTTTACGCCACTCGACGACGTTTTCGACCATTCTAACTATTGAAATCAATCACAAAGAATTTCATACAGTCGTAGCAACATGCATAATCAACCACAAACATCAAAACATCAATATGATAGGTTAAAATGGATCAAACATACCCCAAAACCCCATATTTCCCCTTAAGCATTTTTAGGTGAAACTAATGATAGGATTAGCGAAACTTAACCAAATTAACCCAAATTCATATCAGAGGTCTAAAACATCATTTAGGAATTTATGAACATTTTTCCCGAATTTATTAGTGTATAAATTCGCTAATTAACACTAATTACCCTTAATTAGCCATAATTAGTGCAAAACTATGCAAATCACTCACCTTAGCCACAAATAAACTAAGATCTGAAATAAATATCTGATTTGATGTGAATCCCAATGCCAAACAGCAGCTCCAATGTTGCTTTAGTGTAGATCTTTTGTTGATTAGAGGTTGCTAAGCCAAATCCTTGACCAAAAGGTGATTTGGAGGGGATTTAGAGGTTAGAGGCCATTTTTAGGGTTCCTTGGTGATAAGTGGAGGCTAGAAAACTGAAATGGAATGATTCTCTATCTCATTTCAGCCTTCCCATAACCCTAATCCCGAAATGAGTTATGGGCTTACTCACTAATCACCCGATTTGGCCCGGTTAAGCAGTTTTTCACCCTCCAAACCTTATTTCAGCCATATCTCCCAAACGGTAAGTCCGTTTGGCTACTATGACGACTCTACGGAAAGGTAAACCATCAAACGAATCTAATGGAAGTTGTTTTAGGTCAAAACTCCTTTCCAATCAAAAGTTATGGCCAAAACAAGATCAGCTAGGGGCAAAATGGTCATTTAAAAATTGACAAAAATCATAAGCATGGGAAATGACTCTAATGAATGTTTTCCAAAGTTACATGACCATACGGCTTCATACGGGAAAGAAATAAATATTCTACGATCCCCCGATGCGTAGAATGCGTGTTGTTACACCCCCCCCCCCCTTTAAGAAATTTCGCCCCCGAAATTCCTTAACCAAAACATACAAAGGGTCCCGCATGCCTATCAACCATAAAACAACAATCAAACATGCACAACAAGCAAGATAAGTCTATCCTAGCATGCGGAATAACTAAATTACGAAGTAAGTCTTACCAGGCAAAGAGTTCTGAATATGCCTTCCTAATGCTCTCCTCTGTCTCCCAAGTACAATCATTCTCGTCCTCGCCCCACTGAACCTTGACTAGCTTCACCGCCTTCCTTCGAAGTTGCTTCGTATCGTGCCCCACAATACGAATCGGCTTGTGGTTCCCAACCGCCTCGGGTTCTACTTCGAAGTCTTCTAACTGATCAGGTGAAATAGTCATATTTGAGTCGTGAACGAACTTCCTTAGTTGGGAAATTTGAAATACATTGTAAACTCCCGCCATTTTCTTTGGTAAGCCAACTCTATATGCCAAATTCCCGACTAGTTCAAGAATAGGGAATGGGCCAACAAATCTTGGTGCTAATTTGCCTCTCCCGCCAAATCGTATCACGCTCTTCAACGGAGAAATCTTGACAAACACCAAGTCACCAATGGAGAATTTTAAGTCTCTTCTCCTCTTATCAGCATAACTCTTTTACCTGTCTTGGGCAGCTTTCATTCTTTGCTGAATGATCTTAATCTTATCTGAAGTTTCTCTCACCACATCTGGTCCAAGCATAAACTTCTCGCCAGTCTCTATCCAACATGATGGTGAGTTGCACGGTCTTCCGTACAAAGCTTCATATGGAGCCATACCGATACTGGATTGGTAGCTATTATTATATGCAAACTCTACTAGATGCAAATGGTCATCCCATGATCCACCAAAATCCAATATACAAGCTCTCAAGAGATCTTCCAATATACGATTCACCCTCTCTGTCCGACCGTCGGTCTGAGGATGATATGCGGTACTGAGATGTAATCCTGACCCTAGAGCCTCTTGTAAGCTCTTCCAAAACCCACTAGTGAACAACGGGTCTCGGTCACTCACAATGCTTTTAGTACTCCATGAAATCTCACTACCCACTTCATATACAATTCTGCCAACTTGGCTGCCGTTCTGGTCGATTTGACTGGTATAAATCTTGCACTCTTAGTCAATCGATCCACAATTACCCAAATGCTATCATGTCCCGATCTAGTCCTTGGTAAACCATCGATAAAATCCATCGAGACTTGCTCCCATTTCCATTCGGGAATTTCTAATGGTTGCAACAACCCACTAGGCTTCTTTTGCTCGGCTTTAACTAGCTGGCAATTCATGCATTTGGATATAAACTTCCCAACGCCTCTTTTCATCCCTTCCCAGTAGTAAGTCTGCTTCATGGATCGATACATCTTATTACCAACGGGGTGTATAGTCAGTTTTGAGTGATGATATTCTCTAAGCACTTCATCTCTCAAACCATTCACGTTGGGTACAACTAGTCTTCCCTTCTTTAGAAGCCGTCCATCTCGATCAAGCCCGTACACATTCATCTCCTCGTCGATGTCCATCTCTTACTTGGAGATGATTTCTAATAGATTAGGATTGTCCCTCTGGCTGGAACCAATCCGCTCTATCAAAGTGGGTCTGATCGCCAAACTAGCTAGCATGACTGGATCCAATTCGCACTTTGGTATGAAATCAAACCCCGCGATATATTCCAGTTGCTTCCATTCAAGAAACATTTCCCCTAAACTGGCATGTCTCCTACTCAAGGCATCGGCTACCGCATTACCTTTCCCAGGTGTGTATGCGATATCAAAATCATACGAAGCCAAGAACTCTAGCCATCTCTGCTGACGGAGATTCAGATCCTTCTGGGAGAAGAGATACTTTAACGATTTATGATCGGTAAACAACTCAAATCTTTCTCCCAAGAGATAGTGTCTCCACATCTTCAGCGCAAACACGATTGCTGCTAATTCCAAATCATGGGTAGGATACTTCTTCTCATGCGGCTTTAGCTGTCGACTAGCATAAGCTCCAACCCTACCTCCTTGCATCAATACAACACCCAGTCCGGTACCACAAGCATCCGTGTATACCGTCATCTCTTCATTCCCCTTAGGAATGACTAATACTGGCGCACGCGTCAACTTCTCTTTTAGACTCTTGAATGCATTCTCACGCACTCCGTCCCAGACGAAGGACTGATTCTTCTTAGTCAACTGAGTCAATGGTGCTGCTATCTTGGAGAAGTCCTGGATAAACTTACGATAATATCCAGCTAACCCCAAGAAACTTCTTACATCTGTTGCATTCTTGGGCGTAGGCCAATCCTGTACCGTAGCCACCTTCGCAGGGTCCACGACAATACCACTCTCTGAAACAACATGACCCAAGAATCTTACTTCCCTTCTCCAAAAGTGACACTTAGAGAATTTCGCTTTCAATTGGTGTTTCCTCAACACCTCCATCACTATCCTCAAGTGTCCCTTGTGTTCCTCCTCTGTCCTTGAGTAAACAAGGATATCATCTACGAACACAAGAACAAACTTATTCAACTGATCTCTGAATACTCGATTCATAAGATCCACAAAGTAGGCTGGTGCATTGGTCAACCCAAATGGCATGACCAACCACTCATAAAATCCAGACGACGTCCTAAATGCTGTTTTCGGAACACTCTCATCTGCTACTCGAAGCTGATGAAATCCTGTCGTGAGGTCCAACTGGGAGAACACTCTTGCTCCTTCCAGCTGATCAAACAAATCATTTATCCGTGGTAGAGTATACTTATTCTTCCTCGTTACCTTATTCAACTCGCAATAGTCCACACACAAACGAAGGGAACCATCTGCCTTAGTGGCAAACACAACTGGTGCTCCCCACTCGGAGACACTCCTTCTAATAAATCCCTTCTTCAAAAGATTGTTGACTTGCACCCCGAGCACTCGCTGCTCCCTTGGTGCCATACGACGAAGTGGCATCACTATGGGTCTGGCATCTTTCACCAAATCAATACGGAACTCAATCTCTCGGTGTGGTGGAAGTCCGGTCACCTCCTCGAAGACGTCCGGATACTGGCCAACCACGGGCACATTTGACAACTCATCCTGCGGGATGTCGAGGGAATTTACAGAACTAGCCATAACCCCATCACTAGGTAGACTACCAAACACTACCCTCCGCCCATCATCCGCCCTCACTGTCGCCAAAAAGCCCTCACAGTCTACCACCACCCCGTATCTTTGGAGCCAATCGACTCCCAATATAATGCCATACCCAATAAAACCCAAAACAAAGCAATCACAAACATACATCCATGACTCGATAAGACCAAATTTCTGCAAATCATACTAAGGCTAGTCGAACCACCAATCGGGTTTGTCACAACCAATGGTCTATCGACTATCTCGGGTTCCAGTCCCAACCTATCTACCAGATCACTAGATATGATGGAATGGGAAGCCCCGGTATCAAACAAAACTCGAACTGGTACATCATAAATAGAAAGCATACCTTGAATAACAACATTCTTTCCTTTCTCCGCCGCAGTTGGGGCATTCGACGAAGAAGGAACATCATCAATAGCATATGCTTTCACAATCTGTTTCTCCTTATTAGGTTGCGGACACTTATCCTTGAAATGTCCCACTTGAACACAGTTGAAGCACTTCTTATCCGCTAGCTTGGCCCGACAATCTTTAGCATAATGGCCCTTCTTACCACAGCTGAAGCACTCAACATCTTTCTTGCTCTTTTTCTGGCCACTCTTAGATTGGTCCTGCTTCCTCTTATTCTGAGAGTTATTCTTGCCTCCACCACCTGCTTGCGGCTTTGGCCCTTCTGCAGATGCAGCCTCAGTCTTTGACTTAGGGTAAAGACTCTCTGATCTCAAAGCCTTCCCAACAATCGATTCAAAAGTCTCATCGATGTGGTTGATAAGCCTTTCCCCCAAGTATCCATCCAAACCAGTAATGAACTTCTCATTCTTCTTTTCAGGAGTATCAATAAGAGATAGTCCATACTTTGACAATGTGTCGAACTCAGCAACATAGTCAGAAACTGCCCTTCCATTCTGCTTGAGTTCCAAGAACCTCTTGAACAACAATGACTTCTGGGCAGCTGGAATAAACTTCTCGCTAAAGCGAGCCTTGAACTGATCCCAAGTAACCTGGTCTTCTGGAGTAGTTGTTCTAATGGCATTCCACCAATTCATCGCTCGCCCTTGCAGCCGACGAGACGCTAGCCTTCACTTCATCGCATCCTCAACACCCAAGTCATCAAAGATACGGTCACAGCTATCCATCCGGGCTTGAACATCTGTGGCCGACTCCGTCCCGTGGAACGGCTTCCCACCAAGGTTGGTGTAATCCTTGCACAATTTGGCAAAATCGACCCTAGGTGCCTGCACTACTGGACCAACACCAACTCCGGGATTGGGAACTGCCCCTTGCACTTCTCTAAGCATGTCTCTCATGAGGTTTTTAAACATCGCCCTCATGTCAGCGGCATTCCCCTGGTGGTTCCTCTACCAGCACCCCTCGTGTATCGGCTCATCGTCAATCTGAAAAAGGAAAACGATAAACGACACCATAGTGGTGCTAGTGCAGTGCGACTTCATTCTTATACAACTAATAGTATATACATATATAGCTTTTTGAAAACCAAAGTAGTCACAAATACGCGCTCTCATATACGTACTATCTCTCCCTAGTGTCTTTCCCTAGGTTAACTACACAACCTAGAGCTCTGATACCAAGTGTGACGGCCCGCCCCGCACCAACCGACATTCTCTCCAAAGGTGCGTTGTACACATGTCCAGTTAGCACGGAACGGGTCGTCAGAAGGAAAAAGGAAGAAGGAAATGAACCAACAAGGAACCTGTAAAATGTCTCACAGCGCATAGGATAAAATATAATAATAACATACTTGACATAAAACATGTGAGACAGTGCATAAGCTGAAACAACAAACATAGCAGTGGAAAATGTAAGTACAGCTTATGATCCAAAGTTAAGCATTATTACAACTTTCAAACTGTCTCAAAGAAAAAGCAAGATAAAAGAGGTACACTACTAATGCCCAAGTAGCGACCACCACCGACACAGGGAGAATATCTATATATCATACGTGGAAGCCTCCTGCCGCCTCCGAATCAGCTACTCGCGCATCACCAGCTAACATGTCTCTAGTCTGCTCGTGTGAGCACCCAGAGTAATAAGAGGAGACATAAAACTCTGGGTCAGACATAAAGCCTGGTATGAGCGATAAGCATCTAAAGTGAACAATAACAGGTAGATTAGAAGCATACCTGAACCTGGACCTGCAACCAAAGAGTTAGCACTACATACTGTACAACACTCTAAGGTGCCATATCAAATGGTGTAAAGATACGGAGGTGGGGCTGTGCATGTCATAGTGATGGCAAACAATCAAACATAGCATCCATCCTCACATCTCTCACTCAGTGCGTAAAGCATACGATATTCACCACTTCGATCACCCCGCATACCTTGCTACGATCACTTTTCCCCATGAAGTCATAAATGGCTTCACTGCGCTGATAACGTAGCCACTAATCCTTTGCTATGTCCACTTGCCCCATGGAGTTGTTCACCCCATCTGCACTGGCTCATAGCCTTGCCAATCCATTACTATGTCCACTTGGCCCATGGAGTTATTCACCCCATCTGCGCTGGCTCATAGTTACTATGTCCACTTGCCCCATGGAGTTATTCACCCCATCTGCGCTGGCTCATAGTCTTACCAATCCTTTACTATGTCCACTTGCCCCATGGAGTTATTCACCCCATCTGCACTGGCTCATAGTCTTCCTACCATCACCTTGCCCCTCGAGTCATAATGACTCTACTGCACTGATAAGTAGCCCATCATCCATTATTAGTGGTGAATCGAAGTTATGAACGTCGACAACTCCTTAGCACACGTCTCGCAGGAAAGTCCAACCATGAAGTGAACTCATCGGTTCCCAATTGGATCCTGAGCTCTAACTTCCCATATCGGACTACCTTTGCATCTCGGGTTATAGGTCAATAATGGGTCGGGTCGAGCTTCCTTCAGCAATCGGTTCAGGTCGGGTCCACTGCATCGCGTCAGTTCGGATCTTCCTCTGGTACGGTTCGGGTCGGGTCCACTCCATCGGGTCGGTTCGGGTGTGGTGTCTCGCTTCGGTTCGGGTTGGGTGCCATCCCCCTCCAGTTCATGCTTCCGCTCCGATCCACCTCCTCATTCTTTATCCGATCTGATCGCTCCTCCTTCATTCGATCCGATCGCTTCCCCTTATTCCGATCCGATCCCAGTTCAGTTAGCGTGCCCTTCCTTTTTGCCAATTTCCTCAAGTGTCTGGTTCCGATCCAATCGAATCCCTTGCCCAGTTCAACATATCCGATCCGAGCCCCATATCGGATCCGATCCGAAACCTGCACTGTTTTCTGAGACTGTTCCAGCAAGTGTTTACGCCATTCGACGACGTTTTCGACCATTCTAACTATTGAAATCAATCACAAAGCATTTCATACAGTCATAGCAACATGCATAATCAACCACAAACATCAAAACATCAATATGATAGGTTAAAATGGATCAAACATACCCCAAAACCCCATATTTCCCCTTAAGCATGTTTAGGTGAAACTAATGATAGGATTAGCGAAACTTAACAAATTAACCCAAATTCATATCAGAGGTCTAAAACATCATTTAGGAATTTATGAACATTTTTCCCGAATTTATTAGTGTATAAATTCGCTAATTAACACTAGTTACCCTTAATTAGCCATAATTAGTGCAAAACTATGCAAATCACTCACCTTAGCCACAAATAAACTAAGATCTGAAATAAATCTCTGATTTGATGTGAATCCTAACGCCAAACAGCCGCTCCAATGTTGCTTTGGTGTAGATCTTCCTTGATTAGAGGTTGCTAAGCCAAATCCTTGACCAAAAGGTGATTTGGAGGTGATTTAGAGGTTAAAGGCCGTTTTTAGGGTTCCTTGGTGATAAGTGGAGGCTAGAAAACTGAAATGGAATGATGCTCTATCTCATTTCAACCTTCCCATAACCCTAATCCCGAAATGGGTTATGGGCCTACTCACTAGTTAACCGATTTGGCCCAGTTAAGCAGTTTTTCACCCTCCAAACCTTATTTCAGTCATATCTCCCAAACGGTAAGTCCGTTTGGCTATTATGACCACTCTACGGAAAGGTAAACCATCGAACGAATCTAATGGAAGTGGTCTCAGGTCAAAATTCCTTTCCAATCAAAAGTTATGGCCAAAACAAGATCAGCTATGGGCAAAATGGTCATTTAAAAATCGACAAAAATCATAAGCATGGGAAATGACTCTAGTGGATGTTTCCCAAAGTTACATGACATACGACTTCATACGGGAAAGAAATAAATATTTTACGATCCCTAGATGCGTAGAATGCGGGTTGTTACACTCTTCGACATGGAAATTAGTTGCCAGTAGAAACGGTTATATATATGCATTGTATCTTTCTGCATATATAAGCTTAGTATTTTTTCTTTTTTTTTATTGGGAAAGGATTTACTCTACTGTTTCAAGAGGAAAAGAAATGGACATACTGTGTTTAGGCGGTGCTTTGATTGAAGGGGAGCTGAGGCTTTTATTTTCTGTGAAAAAGAAGAGAGAATTCTAAGTAATGTATAGAGGAAGGGAACGAGATGATTGGTACATGGGTGTACAGAGTTTTGAACATGGTCACATGGATAAACAGTGGTCAATCAGAAAAATGTTGGAGTTTAGGTAGGCAGAGCGTTTTCAATACAAATGACTAAAGATTTTTCTATGTCTGCTATGCTTTTGAACACTCTGTGTTGGCATGAAAAGAAAAGTACTAGGATGGTTTATACAGAAGAAATAGATGGAGGCATTCGTTCTTAAGAAGCATGTGGGAAAACAGAAAGGACGGCGGGATTCAGAGATTTTTCTTATTTAGGTTTAGACCTCAATTGGATTAATGCATAGGTGTTGACTCTCTTTAATAAATTTGATTTGATTTAAATGAAAATGGTTCACGATTTTTAGTTATAAAGTTAAATGTAACAAACTATATAAAACTTCACCCGCATACGACTGGATATCGACAAAAATAAAAATACCGCCGTATACAACAATGTGCCACGATCACGAACATATAATAAAATAAACTGGTTAATTAATTCCGTGAAATTTCAAAAGTGCTGATATAGGATGTAAAACACTTCACACCAAACAGTTGCTTATTTTCCGAACTAAAAATTACTATAAAATTCTAAAAATTAAATTATAACTACGTCTTGAAAATCTTGTCCAAATTCAAAACAAATAATTTATTATATTTAATAAATCGTTATGCCTTATAAACGATTCCATAGCAAATATTTGAAAATTTGGTTTGGAAGTAAAACGAAATCTACAATACAAAAACTCAATTATTTTGCTTTGTTAGAAAATTATTATCAGATATGTTTGAACGTTTCTTATTTCGATGAAAACCGACTTATTTTGGATTATGTATAGTCAAATGAAGTTCAAAACGTTATATCACGAACTACCGCACCATTGTAGGTTCGTTTTACAATTAAATTTTAAATTATTCATTCTAATATCATTTAATAAACGAATACGCTAATATAATTCAATTCTAACTCAACTAAATATTTCCATATTGGCCAATTCATATAATATTACAAATTCAACTAATTTTGATTATTTCAGAATTTTATCATTATCATGCTATTATTTATTAATAAATTATTCAAGATCTTTAAATTTAACTATTTAAATTTCAGAACAATATTTAAAACCATATTTAATATTACATAAAACAGTTAAAATTTCGGGCCATTACATCAGATCTATAATTCATTTGTGACTAAGGTGAGTGATTTGCATTGTTTTCACTAATTACGGCTAATTAGGGGTGATCAGTGTTAATTAGCAAAATTATGCATGTTAAAATTCTGGAAAAATATGTAAAAAAAATTAAATATTATTTTAGGGCTCTGATAAAAATTTGGGTCAGTTTGTACATGATTTGCTAATTGTATGCTTAAATTATGATTAAGGGGATTAAGGGGAAAACCATATATTTGGGTATGTTTGATCCAAAATAACTCATATGATTGATGTTTGAATGTAGATTGATTCTTAATTTTGTTATTACTGTTTGGAATGTTAAGTAATCCTATAGGAAAGTTAGAATGGTTGAAAACGCCGTCGTATGGCGAAAATGGACGATATATGCTCGTTGGAAAATGTGCAGGGTTTCGGATCGGGTTATGGGGCTCGGGTCAGATCGAAGAACTAAGTAGAGAAACCGAACGGGATCGAAATCTAGCACAAGAGGAAAAGCAGGGTAACATGGAAGGCCAACCAGATCAAATTGGGGCAGGATCGGATCGGAGATGAAGGGAGAACAGGATCGGAATTTGGAGGTGAGAAGGAAGCACAAAGGGGACCCGAACCAAACCAAATGAAGGACCTAAACCGAACCAATGAGGACTGGAGCACTACGCATATTCAAACCAAACCAAGCCTTGGGATATGAGCACAGAACCGAACTGGGTATGGAGTACTGAACCGAACCAGATGTATACGTTTACTTCTACGCGAAGACTCTTCTGAAGACCAACTCCAATTCGACCAAACCCCGAGATGCAAAGGAAGTCCAAATGGGAGGTTATTACTAAGGGTCCAAATAGGGATCAACGAGTTAACTTCATGGGTTGGGCTTTGCTACGGGACGTGTGCAAAGGGGTTATCGATGTCTATAGCTTTGACTCACCACTGAGATATGGATGTTGGCTATGGATTAGTGCAGTGGAGTTGCCATGACTCCATGGGGCAAAGTGATCGTAGCAGGGCTATGAGCCAGTGCAGTGGAGTTGTAATGATTCCATGGTGCAGAGTGGACATAACAAAGTATTAGTAGTTACAGATCAGTGTAGTGAAGTCGTCATGACTCCATGGGGTAGAGTGATCGAAACAAAGACTTGGATGATCAAAGTGGTAGATATCATATACTTTATGCATTGAGTGAGAGATGTGAGGATGATTGCTACGTTTGATGTTTGCTATCACCATGACATGCACAACCCCTCCCCATTGTTTTCACACCATATGCTAGTGTCATCTTAGAGTACTGTATGTCCTGCTGTGCTAACTCTTTAGTTGCAGGTCCAGGTTCAGGTATATTAAGGAATCCTTTTTTGTTCTGTTTTTGCTGCTTATCGCTCATACCAGACTTTTGTCTGGCCCAGAGTTTTATGTCTCTTCTTATTACTCCGGGGGCTCCTAAACGAGCAAACTAGAGACAGGTTAGCTGGTTATGCATGAGTAGCTGTCCGGAGACGAGCAGGAGGTTTACACGTGTTACTCCTATATACTCTTCCTGTGTTGTTGCTGGTTACTACTTTGGGCATTTGTAGCGTACCTTCCTATTTTTCTTTAGAGATAGTTTTAGAAGTTGTAATAATGTTGGTTTGGGTCATAAGCTGTATTTTGAATTTTCGGCTGCCATGATGGTTTGGTTTTCGGCTTATGCATTGTCTCTCCTGTTTATATCAAGTTATGTTATTATTATATTTTGTTCCATGCGTTGTGAGATATACTACAGGTTCTTTTTTAGTTCACCGTTCAAATTCCTTCCCTTTTCTTTTCTTATGACGACCGTCCCGTGCCGGTGGGCATCAGCACAACGCATTTCATTGGAAATGTCGGCTGATGCAGGGCGGGCCATCACACAACATGAGAAAAACTCGCTAAGTTCGAATAACATCCATATGGCTTAACTTTGAAAACCTTTCGAAAGAAAGGGTAATAGTAAGACCAGCCCACATATAAATAAGGACAGTTTTTACCTTACTATAACCAAAACATTTTTGAAAATTAATACTATTCTGATATCATAATAGTGATGTAAATTAAGTAAATAACCAAGTAGTGGAATAGTTGCATCTCACGCTCTACATATATAATATAAAATCAAAAACTATGTGAGATTAATGGAGATTGGATTCCCACTATGAAAGGGTATGGGATCACCTCTTGATCAGTGTACTCTAGAGGGGATACACCAAGGTTCAACAAGAACGTCTTGCAACCCGGCCACACATGACCGCCCACTCATTTAGCTTGAATGTAGCGAATATATTACCACCTGACAGAATTAAGGGCCCACCGTCCATACGTGGAAATACAGAATCAAAAGAAGAACAAATAAGGAATTTCTCTTGATTGGTGATAATACTCCCAGCTTGGGAATGACCCACCTAGCCATGCTGCCTGCCCGATTTTTGTCATTTCCCAGTTATGAGGCCTGAGGCTAACATTTATCTTCTGGAACACTTGTCCACCATTTACTTTGAATGCCACATCATCAAACTCGTCAAACCACTAATTGATTTTCTAAAAATATTACGGGTATAAAAGCAAAGAGAAACGAAATCCTCCTCCACCATACATAATATCTTTAAAAGATCAACAATATGTGATTTGCTTAGTGTACTCTGTCAGACATTCGTCCATACAAGTTGTCCTGGGACTGGACAAACCGAAGGCACTCTCCTGCTTCATCCAAAGGATCAGTAGCGAGAAGTTCTTGCAAATCCGCAAAATCTCAACCACGACTGAATCACGTTAGAATACCTCTGGTTGTACGGCCAGAGAATATTAGACAAGTAATCCTTCCACTTATGAAGATCCACAGTCTTCAATTGCTCCATCTTCTATCTTCAACGTTACATATTTGTTGGTCGGAATGGTTTTCGAATATAAATTCGATCCCGGTCTTTCCATACCAACAATCGTTGGCCAGATTTTGATAGTCAGTTATTTAACTATCAAAATAAAACAACCATTCATCCATAAAAAGAAAATGAATCCACTGATTTGATATCTAGTATCATTTGGCCTCTTTAATTAACAATCGGTTAATTTAACTTCTAAACCTTTAGCCTTTCTGTAACTACCCACATTCTACATATTGAAGGATCGTAGAATATTTATTTCTTTTTCATATGAGGTCTTATGGTCGTGTAACTTTGGGGAACGACTATTGGGGTCATTTCCAATGTCACAATTTTTGTCGATTTTTAAATGACCGTTTTCCCCCTAGCGAATCTTATTTTGCCCATAACTTTTGATTGGTAAGGTTTTTAGACTTGAAACCACTTCCATTGGATCCGTATGAAGGTTTACCTTTCTGTAAAGTAGTCAAACGGACTTACCGTTTGGGTGATATGGCTGAATTAAGGTTTGGAAGGTGAAAAACAGCTTAAATGGGCTTAATAGGGTAATTAGCAGCTTGGCCCATTGGGGATTCATCGATTTGAGCTATATAAGGGTTGATTAGGGTTAGAGAAACCTTTTCTTTATCATTTTCCAGCCGCCGCTTACCTCTCTTCAACCCTAACAATGGCCTCCAACACTGAAATCACCTTCTAATCACCGCTTAATCAAGTATTAGCCTAATCTACATCAAATCAAGGCATATTAGCATAGAATTTGGGATAGAGCTGCTGGAACACATAGAGATTCAACCCAAATCAGAGATACTTTTAGATCTATAAATTATTTGTGGCTAAGGTGAGTGATTTGCATTGTTTTCCACTAATTACCGGGGTAATTATTGTTAATTAGTGAATTTATACATTATTAAATTCTGCAAAAATGTTTAGAAATTCTTAAATGTTGATTAGGCCTCTATTAGAAATTTGGGTTAATTTGTTTAAGTTTTGCTAATTCTAAGGTTAGCAATGCTTAAACATGATTATGGGGAAAACAAGGGTTTTTGGGTATGCTTGATCCATGTTACATGCTATAATTGTTGTTTTGGTGTTTACGGTTGATTATACATGTTGCTATGACTGTTTGGAATATTTTGTGATTGTCTATAACTATTAGATTGGTCGAAAACGTCGTCGTATGGCATAAATAGCTTGCTGGAAGAGTTGCACGAATCATGCAGTATTCCATTTGTTATAAGCCCCCTCCCACGACCCAAATCCGTTCGTGGCCTAGGGTCCACGAACTGGACCAAGTGATCAACACGAAACGTGGTGGAAGGAGGTATCCCAAACCGGACCAAGGTGTGGGACTCAACCAAAAACTTGAACTAGATCAAGAGCCAGACATCATCCCAAGCCACGAACCACGGTGGGGTCTCATGAGCTAGACGAACCACGAACCAAGAGAGAGATGACCACGAGCTAGACCAAAGTGAGGCGTCACGAGCTAATGCTAGGAGGAGGACCACGAGCCATGTAACACCCCGTAATTCTGTTAATATTAATATCCACAAATTAACAAATAACTAATCTCAGACGTGAGAATTTCGGGAAACGGGTTGCACCATTGTGTTCGTCTCGGAATTCTGGTTGAAATAGAGTCCGAGTTTGCGTGAATTGGTCTACGTATGAAGAAGTTATGGCCATCGGAAGATTCAAAAAATTCAAAACAGATTCAAAAAATTCAAATTTCGAAAATTCTGCCCAACAGGCTCGGCTGGAAAAATTCCCGCCCAGACCAGGTCGACCTGCCCACTAGGTTGACACTACGGTCAACCTGCCAACCAGGTCGACATGGGTGTCGACCCTAGGGTCGACCTGGGGGTTGACCTCCCTGGTCGAGCCCAGGCGACCTAGGTGCACCTGAATGGGTTTTTGGGATGGGTTTTGGGGGCTGCAACGAAATCTGACAGCTCTAATCTATCCTAGGGTTTATCTAAAGGCCTAAAACAACTAACTACACCTATAAATACATCCTAATGCTAACCCTAAACCTAATTAAAATTGGAACCAAAGCCGTCATACCGTCGTCATGGAAATCAATGGAGCCGCCGCCAACTAAGAAGGAAGAAAAGCTAATTCTAATTCTCTCAACCCTAAAGCAAAGCAAAACTCTCTCTTTTCTTCTCTAATTGTGAGTATGATAGTCTTAACAAGATTATTATCATTTTAATTAGGTTAAGTCATGAATGGATTATGAGTAGATGATGTGAATTGTCGTATATGTTATCATGTATGTTATTAATCCTATGTTATGTGGTGATGATATCCTATATGTTGTAAATCATGCTATGATGATGTTATGTATGTTGAAAGTTTCTATGCTAAGTTGTGATGAATCATACATGTTAGAAAGCCATCTATGCTAGTTAGTTCATATTAATTAAATCATCATGTTTAGGCTATGTTGATCTATTTGACAAGTTACATACGCAAGTTAAATTGATTAGAAAAGTTACGAACATATGCCATGACATCTATTATGACATCTAGAATTATGCTATGACATATGTGATATCCTATGCTAGTTCACACCATCATTATGTTGCCTAAAAACCCCATATGCAAGTTTATGTATAGATTTGGGCTATGATCATATCATGTAAATTGTGACATTTAACAAGTTGACACCTTTTGATCCTTAACATGAGTAGTTTATGCAAGTTTCAGCCCTATTGTGATTAGAATTATTTTTATTGTCTATATGTTGTGGTAATTTGTCCTTGTGCTACGTGTTAGACTATTCAAGTCTAGCCTATATTATGCGTTGAATAAGCAAACGTATAAACGTGGCGTAGGGGTAATATTAAGGATTTAATAATAAGATGTTGGGGTGCAATTGAAATGATTTTGCATACCATGAGTGGATGACCATAATTGAGTCAATTATGGGCATCAATAAAAGTGGACTTAATTAATAACTTGGACAGGGAATTATTAAAACTGGGGTAAAAGATTGAAAGTTGTCAATCAATGCTTAGGACACGAGGTTGGACTCGTTTGTGACGTAAACCTGCCCGGAACCGCCCGGGAAATCCAGTGGTCACAAATGTCAGCCCAATGTGAGAGGTCCTAGGCCTAAACTAAAGCATAACAGTTGTAAAGACACGAGGTTAGACTCTTTTATGGTGTAAGACTGCCCGGACCCGCCCGGCAAATCCAGCTGCCATAAATGTCAGTCTAATGTGAGAGGTCTTTATGAGGTTATGGCCTGAATGAATTAAGAAATACTTAACCAGATAAACATGTAAAGTGGGACATGGGGGTTATGTAGGTGCCTTGGGTGGCATGAGGAATCCAGTGGGTGCCCTTAGTGGCATGTGAAATACGATTAGTAAGACTTAACCAAACACACATGTAAATGAACATGACTAAGAGGGTTAAGTGAGATATATTAATAACAAGCTTAGGTGGGTAGCTTGTGGGGGCCCATTTCAACCAGTATCCCAAACGTATCTTTGTGGGCTCGACCCAAGTCGAGGACGGGACACGCATACTGAGTTTGACTATAAGAGGCCAAAACGGGGAGCGGTGGCAACGCAAGTCCAACGGGTTTCATATGCGTGTGTGGACCCGGGCTGGTAGGTAAGACGTTGTTGCATCGTGTAGGTATAAGCCGTGCATTCTCAACTTGTATTGGGTTGCTACTTTAGGGGAGTGATACACCCCACTGTGGGGCCAGTACGGGTATCTACGAGTAGAGAGCCGATCGAAGGTGGGTAGTGGTGTACACCTAGTGTAGATAGGGGCAGACGACACCTATGTAGTCAGCTAGGGGTACGTAAGGCTATTTATATTGTTTCTGTGTGAAGCAAGTGGGATCAACCTTTAGGGTGACTGGTGCGGTGCACTGTAGAAATGTGCAGTGCAGTATAGTAATTATTCATTAGTAATTAGGTATGCCTTTACCGTTATCTTTAACGTTATCTTAAACACTATCTTTATCTTCCAAATAGTTCATAGACGTTTACTTGTCTTCCAGCTTATGCCTTAGTCTAGTTATTTTGATAATAGTATTGTTAGAATTATCATACTCGCTAGACTTTATGTCTGACCCCCTGCATTTCTATCCTTTTCCCCCTCCAGGTCCTCAGGTTGGGCCCAGCTCTAGTGGAGTTTGATTGGATTGCTTCATCTCTCTTGGAAAGCTTGGACCGTTGAAGTAAAGTCCAGCTTGTTATCTTCTTTAATGGCTATTTGTGTAATGGGATTATGTATTTTGTTTTATGAAGATGGATAATGTACTTAACTCTGATTATTGGTTTTGTGATGTAATAAACATGTTTCCGCTGAAATAAATGAAGTTTTAGTTTTCAAGTACTACTTATTATATGTCATGTTGTAATTTTTCTGTTCTATATTCACTTACAACCTCCATGGAAGTTAATGCATTCCCTTTGTGAGTGACATTAATGGACGTGGGGTGTTACACGTGGTATCAGAGCTTAAGGTTACCAGAACAGATAAAAATACTTTAGAAAAATAGTTGTTTTTGGAAGAAATGTTTTCAAAAACATGTTTTAATGAGAAATTTAAAGAGGAAGTTTTTATGAAAAACATAATCCCCAAATAGCCATATATCTTTATCTTTCGAATTCTCCATTTTGAATCTTTCCTTTCTCGTTTCAGCATGGCTGAAGATAATAACCTACCTGACGGTGTGACGATACCAGGATGGTATACGAGGCTGTTAGAGGCTAGGGCCGCCGCAGGTCCGGCCAATGTTCCTCCACCACCAGTTGCACCCATTCCTCCTCCTCCTCCTCACGTAGATACTTTTGCAAAGACGTGCAAGGAATTTAAAGCTATGGGTGGAAAACCCTTTCAAGGGTCAGAAATGATTGTGGAAGCTAGAGATTGGCTTAAGGAGGTGGAAGAATTGCTAGAAATCTTTGAAGTTGAAGAAGGGAGGAGAGTTAGATTAGCAGCTTGGTTGATGAAGGGAGAGGCCTCGTTTTGGTGGGAGGTCAAAAATGGGGAGCGTCCTGTTGACCCTTGGGCGGATTTCAGATGGAGGTTCGACGCGAAGTTTCTCTCTAGGGCGGAAGAAAATCTATATATGGAAAGGTTCTTGACATTGAAGCAATGAAGCTCGTCAGTGAAAGTATATGTCAACAAATTTAATCAGCTAGCAAGGTTTGCTTTGGACTTAGTAAACACGCCGGAGAAGAAGGCTCTAAGGTTCGTGAATGGCTTGAATGAACCGTTGCAAGGGTTGGCCATGACCCACATCCCTATGGGGGCCACCTTTGAGAAGCTAGTAGAAATGGCGCTCATGCACGAGGAGAAAAGCGCTAAAGTTGATAAGGCACCCAAGAAGAAAGGGGATCAGAAGAAACTACAACAGTAAAACCAGAAGGGCGGTAAAGACAATAACGGCAAGGGAAAAAAGAAATGTTTTAACTGTGGGACCCCAGGCCATCTCAGCAAGGACTGCCGAAAGAAAAAGAAGACTGGTTGTTTTCATTGTGGCGATGCGGGACATTTAGTGAAGACTGCCCAAGGAAGGGGCAGAGGGCAGGGGCTACCTCGGGAGGACAGGTGCAGGCTCTTATAGCACCAGGGTAGGCAAGGGGACAAGTTCAGGCTCTCGCGGTCCCACCGCTGCAAGAACGAGGTAGAACCATTTCTGTTGAAAGCTTAGTTTTTCTGTTTGATCATCCTGTCCGTACCTTATTCGATTCAGGCGCATCGCATTCATTTATCTCTACATCATTAGTTGAATCACTGCACTTAAACACCAGTTTAGTAGAGGATCCCTTAGTTGTTTCGAATCCAATTGGGGGCTCAGCTCATTTGTCCATGATGTGTTTGGATTTGAAAATTTCTATACTTAGCGTTGAGTTTCGATGTGATGCTTTTGTATTGGGCTTCACGGGATATGGGCTAATTTTAGGAATGGATTGGTTATCCAGAAATGGGGCCGTTCTTGATTGTGAAAGGAGAGTAGTTAGGCTCGTGACTCGCCTTGGAAACACTCTCAAAATCTTTTGTAATCCCATAAATTTCGTTATGCTAAGTTATTTAGATTCGCTTGACGCGTCTGAGGAAAATCTATGATCTGTTAGAGTGGTCCGAGAGTATTCAGATGTGTTTGAGGAGGTGAAGAGCTTACCTCCGAAGCGGGAGATAGATTTTCGAATATATCTTGTGGATAATGCGAAACCAGTATCTTTGCCAGTAAGCCACATGGCTCCACGTGAAAGGAGGGAACTAGATAAGTAAGTGAAGGAGTTGCTTGAGAAGGGGTTCATAAGACGAAGTATATCGGAGTGGGGTGCTCCAGTAGTATTTTCCTCGAAGGCGGATGGGTCCCTTAGACTTTGTGTGGACTATAGAGAACTTAATAAGCTTACTAAGAGGAACAGACACCCACTGCCGAGGATTGACGATCTCTTCGATCAGTTAGTTGGCGCCTCAGTGTTTTCGCAGTTGGACTTAGCCACTGGTTTCCATCAGTTGAGAGTGGCTGAGGATAGCATTGACAAGACTGCCTTTAGGAATCCAGACGGTTTCTATGAATGGCTAGTGATACCCTTCGGTTTGACAAACGCCCCCGCATACTTTGTTGATTTGATGAGTAGGGTGTTTAGGGAGTACCTTAACAAATTCGTGGTAGTCTTTGTAGACGACATCTTGATCTTTTCTAAGGATGAGGAAGAGCATGCCCTACATCTTAGGGAAGTGTTGGAGTCTCTTCGAGCGCATAGCCTTAAGGCTAAATTTTCTAAGTGTCACTTCTGGAGGAAGGAAGTACGGTTCTTAGGGCACGTGGTTTCCAAAGAAGGGATAGTCGTGGATCCCGCTAAGGTGGTGGCCATCCAAGATTGGAAGGTCCCTCAAAATGCTACTGAAGTGAGAAGTTTCTTGGGGTTGGCTGGCTACTACAGGAAGTTTATCAAAGACTTTGCAAAGATATCAGCTCCATTAACACGCTTGACGAAGAAGAACCTATTTTTCACATGGGACGTAGATTGTGATGATGCGTTCCAACGGTTGAAGAGAGCTTTGACCTCAGCCTCAGTCTTAGTGCTGCCAGACGGTAGTAAGCCATTTACCGTATATACTGATGCTTGTGGGACAGGATTAGGCGCAGTCTTAATGCAAGAGGGTATGGTAATAGCCTATGGTGGAAGGCAGTTGAGATCCCATGAGAAGAATTACCCCACGCATGACCTAGAGTTGGCCGCTATTGTTTTCGCGCTTAAGTCTTGGCGTCATTATCTTCTTGGCGAGAAATTCGAATTATTCACCGACCACAAATCTCTAAAATACTTATTCTCTCAGAAGGACTTGAACTTAAGGCAGTAAAGGTGGATGGAGTTCTTGGCGTCCTACGACTTTGAGATAGCATATACCCCTGACAAGGGTAACGTGGTGGCCGATGCCTTAAGTAGAAAAAGATTATCCTTAAGTCCTTTGTTTGTTGAGCGGCGAAGTTTAGAGTTCATCTCTATGTTTGATTTTAGACCTTCCGTTGACTTCATACCCGGTTTGCTAGCATCCTTGGAGGTCAGACCTACGCTTTTGGGACGGATTGGCGAGGCACAGCGAGACGACCCGCAGTTGGTTGAGTTAGTAGAAAAGCTCAAAGGAGGGGAGCCATCAAGCCATCTCCGTAGGTATACCCTAGATGATAAGGGTTGGTTACGTAGGGACGGTAGACTTTGTGTACCAAAAGACGACGACCTAAGGAAGACAATTCTTGACGATGCACATCGTTCGAAGATGACCATTCATCCCGGCGGGGACAAGATGTACAAAGACATGAAGCGAGTTTACTTTTGGCCCGGTATGAAGAGGAACGTGGCCGAGTATGTCGCTAGATGCTTGGTGTGCCAGCAAGTAAAAGCGGAGCAAAAGAAACCCGGTGGGTTACTTCACCCATTGGAGGTTCCACTATGGAAGTGGAAAGCGTCTCGATGGACTTTATTGACGGATTACCGAGGTCGAGAAAGGGTAATACGGGGATTTGGGTTATAGTAGATAGACTTACGAAGAGCGCCCATTTCATTCCCGTGAAGAGTAAGAGGACTGCTCCATGGTTAGCTTCTGTATACGTCCGAGAAATAGTTCGTTTGCATGGTGTTCCTTCTAGCATAGTGAGCGACCGCGATCCTATTTTCACCAGCGAATTTTGGAGAAGCTTACAAGAGGCGGTAGGGACTCAGCTATGTTTGAGCACCGCATATCATCCTCGGACGAACGGCCAGACCGAGAGGGTGAATCGCATTCTAGAGGATCTTTTTAGGCTATGTATCCTAGACTTTGGGGGTACATGGGAAGAGCATCTTCCGTTAGTGGAGTTCGCATATAATAACAGCTTTCAATCTAGCATTGGCATGGCACCTTTCGAAGCTCTTTATGGACGACCTTGTCGTTCACCTACATGTTGGTGGGAGTCTACGGACAAGATCTTACTTGGGCCCGATATGATTAGAGAGACTTCGGAGAAGATCGACTTGATTCGGAGGAGGATGAAAGCAACGCAAGATTGGTAGAAATCATATGCGGATAAGAGAAGGACGGATCTTGAATTTGAAGTTGGGGACATGGTCTTTGTCAAAGTGTCTCCATTACGAAACGTAGTTCACTTTGGGTCCGTTGGGAAGTTAGCACCAAGGTTCGTAGGACCGTTTCCTATTAAGGAGAAGATTGGACAGATGGCGTATAGAGTGGAGTTGCCTGAGGGACTTAGTGGTGTACACGACGTATTCCATGTGTCACATTTGAGGAATTGCTTGCACGAGACCGCGGAAGTGGTAGAGCCGAACTTGCTTAGAGAGGTGGAGATAGAGCGTGATGCGACGATTTGACGAGCTCCTACATGCATTCGTGGGTCGGAGATTAAGAAGCCGAGAAATCGAGAGGTCAGACTAGTCAAAGTACAATGGGGAGACGATGGGAGCAACGCTACTTGGGAGACAGAAGAGAAGATGCGTTCACGATACCCTTTTCTTTTTGAGAGTATGTCTTTTAATTTCTCCTTTATCGCTTATCTTGTACTTATCTTATCTTTAGTGTATCCTCTCGCTAGTATCTTTGACCTTTAGTTAGGATCATCCTATGGTTGAAACATGTGCTTGAGAAATGTTATGTATGATGAATGCAAAGTGGATGCAAGTGTTTGCTAGTGGTTGCTCGTGGACGCATATACACACACTATTAGGCACTAGATCGGCTCAGTCACTTCATACTGCATATTGCATATAAATGGTTGTATTTAGTAAAATGGATGTATAATGGTTGTGCTATCATATGGATACCGCATTTTGGTGAATGGTTGTGCACACATGTAGAAATAATATGTAGCTTTAGGGAACTTTTGCATACATAATGGACGCATGGCACTATCATGGTTTGCATTAAAGGAGGTCAACTGAATTAGTGGACCGCCTGATTTTGCATTAGATAAGGACATATACACACACTGAGCATTTAACATGAAAGCATTAGAAGTCTATAAGGACAATGGATGCCTGTGTTTGATGGTTGAGTAGATGGTTGTTAGGATATGCATTCTCCTTAACTTGGAGATTTCGGGGGCGAAATCCTTTAAGGAGGGGAGAATGTAACACCCCGTAATTCTGTTAAAATTAATATCCACAAATTAAAGAATAACCAATCTCAGACGTGAGAATTTCGGGAAACGGATTGCGCCATTGTATTCGTCTCAGAATTCTGGTTGAAATAGAGTCCGAGTTTGCGTGAATGGGACTTCGTATGAAGAAGTTATGGCCATCGGAAGTTTCAGAAAATTCAAAACAGATTCAAAAAAATTCAAATTTCGAAAATTCAGCCCAACAGGCTAGGCGGAAAAAATTCCCGCCCAGACGAGGTCGACCTGGGGGTCGACCTGCCCACCAGGTCGACACTAGGGTCGACCTGCCCACCAGGTCGACATGGGTATCGACCCTAGGGTCGACCTGGGGGTCGACCTCCCTGGTCGAGCCCAGGCGACCTGGGTGCACCTGAATGGGTTTTTGGGCTGGGTTTTTGGGGCTGTGATGAAATCTGACGACTCTAATCTATCCTAGGATTTATCTAAAGGCCTAAAACAACTAACTACACCTATAAATACATCCTAATGCTAACCCTAAACCTAATTAAAATTGGAACCAAAGCCGTCATACCGTCGTCATGGAAATCAATGGAGCCACCGCCAACTAAGAAGGAAGAAAAGCTAATTCTAATTCTCTCAACCCTAAAGCAAAGCAAAACTCTCTCTTTTCTTCTCTAATTGTGAGTATGATAGTCTTAACAAGATTATTATCATTTTAATTAGGTTAAGTCATGAATGGATTATGAGTAGATGATGTGAATTGTCGTATATGTTATCATCTATGTTATTAATCCTATGCCATGTGGTGATGATATCCTATATGTTGTAAATCATGCTACGATGATGTTATGTATATTGAAAGTTTCTATGCTAAGTTGTGATGAATCGTACATGTTAGAAAGCCATCTATGCTAGTTAGTTCATATTAATTAAATCATCATGTTTGGGCTATGTTGATCTATATGACAAGTTACATATGCAAGTTAAATTGATTAGAAAAGTTACGAACATATGCCATGACATCTATAATGACACCTAGAATTATGCTATGACATATGTGATATCCTATGCTAGTTCACACCATCATTATGTTGCCTAAAAACCCCATATGTTGGTTTATGTATAGATTTGGGCTATGATCATATCATGTAAATTGTGACATTTAACAAGTTGACACCTTTTGATCCTTAACATGAGTAGTTTATGCAAGTTTCACCCCTATTATGATTAGACTTATTTTTATTGTCTATATGTTGTGGTAATTTGTCCTTGTGCTATGTGTTAGACTATTCAAGTCTAGCCTATATTATGCGTTGAATAAGCGAACGTATAAACGTGGGGTAGGCGTAATATTAAGGATTTAATAATAAGATGTTGGGTTGCAATTGATATGATTTTGCATACCATGAGTGGATGACCATAATTGAGTCAATTATGGGCATCAATAAAAGTGGACTTAATTAATAATTTGGATATGGAATTATTAAAACTGGGGTAAAAGATTGAAAGTTGTCAATCAATGCTTAGGACACGAGGTTGGACTCGTTTTTGACGTAAACCTGCCCGGAACCGCCCGGCAAATCCAGTGGTCACAAATGTCAGCCCAATGTGAGTGGTCCTAGGCCTAAACTAAAGCATAACAGTTGTAAAGACACGAGGTTAGACTCTTTTATGGTGTAAGACTGCCCGGAACCGCCCGGCAAATCCAGCTGCCATAAATACCAGTCTAATGTGAGAGGTCTTTATGAGGTTATGGCCTGAATGAATTAAGAAATACTTAACCAGATAAACATGTAAAGTGGGACATGGGGGTCAAGTAGGTGCCTTGGGTGGCATGAGGAATCTAGTGGGTGCCCTTAGTGGCATGTGAAATACGATTAGTAAGACTTAACCAAACACACATGTAAATGAACATGACTAAGAGGGTTAAGTGGGATATATTAATGACAAGCTTAGGTGGGTAGCTTGTGGGGGCCCATTTCAACCAGTATCCCAAACGTATCTTTGTGGGCTCGACCCAAGTCGAGGACGGGACACGCATACTGAGTTTGACTATAAGAGGCCAAAACGTGGAGCGGTGGCAACGCAAGTCCAACGGGTTTCATATGCGTGTGTGGACCCGGGCTGGTAGGTAAGACGTTGTTGCATCGTGTAGGTATAAGTCGTGCATTCTCAAGTTGTATCGGGTTTCCACTTTAGGGGAGTGATACACCCCACTGTGGGGCCAACATGGGTATCTACGAGTAGGGAGCCGATCGAAAGTGGGTAGTGGGGTACACCTAGTGGAGATAGGGCCAGGCGGCACCTATGTAGTCAGCTAGGGGTACGTAAGGCTATTTATATTGTTTCTGTGTGAAGCAAGTGGGATCAACCTTTAGGGTGACTGGTGCGGTGCAGTGTAGAAATGTGCGGTGCAGTATAGTAATTATTCGTTAGTAATTAGGTATGCCTTTACCGTTGTTATCTGTAACATTATCTTAAACACTATCTTTATCTTCCAAATAGTTCACAGACATTTACTTGTCTTCCAGCTGATGCATTAGTCTAGTTATTTTGATAATAGTATTGTTAGAATTATCATACTCGCCAGACTTTATGTCTGACCCCCTCCATTTCTATCCTTTTCCCCCTCCAGGTCCTCAGGTTGGGCCCAGCTCTAGTGGAGTTTGATTGGATTGCTTCATCTCTCTTGGAAAGCTTGGACCGTTGAAGTAAAGTCCAGCTTGTTATCTTCTTTAACGGCTATTTGTGTAATGGGATTATGTATTTTGTTTTATGAAGATGGATAATGTACTTGACTATGATTAATGGTTTTGTGATGTAATAAACATGTTTCCACTGAAATAAATGAAGTTTTAGTTTCAAGTACTACTTATTATCTGTCTTGTAGTAATTTTTCTGTTCTATATTCACTTACAACCTCCATGGAAGTTAATGCATTCCCTTTGTGGGTGACATTAATGGACGTGGGGTGTTACAAGCCAACCATGTATCACGAACCGGAGTAACTTCATGGACCAATGAGCCACTTGGATGACCACGAACTGGGTCCACATGTGGTCCACGAGCTGATCATAGATTGCGAGTCCGGAGCACTATAACGAACCAATGTGGAGGATCTGGAATCAAATGAAGAGTCACGAACGGAAATGAAGATCAAAACCCGAGATGCAAAGCTAGTCCAAACGGGAAGTTTATACTCAGGATCCAATTAGGAGCCAATGAGTTAACTACATGGTTGGGCTTTGTTGCGGGACGTGTGCTAAGGAGATGTCGACGTCCATACCTTTGATTCACCATGGGAAGAAGAATGTTAGGCTGCAGATCAGTATAGTGGAGTAGTCACTACTCCATGGGGTTGAGTGATCGTAGCAAGGCTATGAGCCAGTGCAGTGGAGTCGTCATGACTTCATGGGGGCAGAGTGGATGTAACACCCCACCTCCGCTAGGGTCACTCACAAAGGGAATGCACTAGGTTTGATGAAGCATTATCGAGGTAAACATACACAGAAATATTACAAGACATAACATATATAAAACAACGGAAGTAAAACAAATTTCATTACCTTATAAAATAAGGTCTAAAGCCTTTTACATCAGAATACATCAAAACCTGTCTTGCAATAGTAAAGAAGCATAAAACCATTTCATAAATTATTCCCCAAGTAAAACAGTAAAGTACCCATAGCCATGAAAAGTCCAAGCCATGCGTGATGACCTTCAAGTAGAAGAAGTCCGAACTAGATAACATTGTTTCCTCCCTGAAAACCTGGGGGGGGGGGAACGGAAGACAAAGAGGCGAAACAAAACGGGGTCAGTCATAAAGACTGGTAAATCCTATCTACTTCCAGTATAAAAACAGGTAAAGGTAACATGACATGCATAAACTGAAAGTAAACATAAGGATGACTACAAGATAGGTAAACTAAACCAGGATAATAGGCTGAACTACTGTAGCAAGATAAACTAAGATATCATGATAAACTACGGTGTCATGATAAATCAAGGTATCACATCGTCAGGTTTCTATCAAGTATACTATCCCAAGTTATCTATCCTGTATACCATCCCTTGGTATCTATCATGTATACCATCCCAAGGTATTTATCATGTATATTTGCTCTGCACCTCTCGTACTAGTATCCCAAACCGCGTCATGTGTTAACTATGAATGTCCCTTGCCCAGTGTCATGTAATGGTCCATGTCAACCTAATATATAGCATATGTAGGTTTTCCAACCTCGTATGCTTCTTTCCATGTATAAGTTCAGTCCTTCGCCATAGGCCATACAGGCTTTCCCATGTAAACGTTTTACCCTTGAGGTTATTTTGGACTGCTACCCTTGATCTGGTTATGTTTTCTTACCATGAACTATCGCGTGTCCACTTAGGATTTATGCCACCTAGGACCACTAGGGATTATGCTACCTAATGAACGTTTCCGTGTCTCGGTTTGGGTTCAAGCCACCTAGGGCCACTAGGGATTACGCCACCCGTCAACCGCGCCCTTTATCCCACGTATGTATCGTGAATCGTTTTCCATGTCTAGACGCACATGTATCCCAATGTGCCATCCGAGTTCCGTGCCTGGGCAAATCAAGAAATACGGAACTCGATCGGGAGCTTTAAGTCGTCTGCTGATGCAGATATCAAGGTCTGTTTTAGTATCCGTGGCTATGGTCCCACGTGACCCCTCCCTCAACTACTGAAAGGCAATCCAAGAAAAATCATGTATGAGAACTACATCTCGGCCCCACTATAGCCCCACTTTCCTATGGGCCAACCTCACCCATGACTCGATAGCAAGAACATGGTCTGTTGGGAGTTCTCTGCCTTTCCGTTCGTACACGATTGACTAAATATGGTAGGTAGTCGGCGATGTGCTATCCAGGGCAAAAACAAGTATTGTCGACTCCACGCTAATCCATCCCAGTCTTTAGGTCGATCGCATAGCAACCAAGGCATACTCTTGGCTCTTCTACCGCAGACCTTAACCTCTGTGAGGCCGGGTTTCATGGACCATCTGCCACCTCACAGAGGGATACCAAGAGTACCCTCACGTCCCCCCTAAGCTACCGCTTCGTCACCAAGTTCGTTGGAGCCTTTATCTAAGTCAGATAATTCGCTCCTCCACACGTGTTCAAGCGATGACCTACCGTATCGGGTTACTCATCTATCCGTGAACTGGTCCAGTTTCCTCGACTAAGAATTATTACTTAGTTATCCTTAACTAAGGTTTACCACTTAGCTTCTCTTCCCGCTATCCTTGTTAACTACGATTTTCAACCTAGTCCCCTGAGCTAGGGTTTTGTCTAATGGGTTAAGTGTTGTCATTCAAGTTCATGACTTAACCCGCCTACGAATCATGTCAAGATTGGCTAAGTATTTAAGTTCAAGGCTTAGCCCTACAAGTTGGTGAAGTGTACCAAGAAGCTCATGACTTAACCCTATCAAGTCAAATTGGTTAAGTATTTATTTGTCTTAACCCTATCAGATTGTCGCGTTAGATTGATTAAGCATAGATTATCTTAATCCCATCAGATTATCGAGTCAGATTGGTTAAGTATGGGTTAGCTTAACCCCATCCACTAATCGTATTACAATGGTTAAGTATATTTAAAAGGTCTTGTGACTTAACCCTATCAGGTCTGCATATTAGATTGGTTAAGTATAGGTTACTTAACCTCATCAAATCATCATGTATAATTGTTTAAGTATAAGTTACTTAACCCCATTCAAATTATCATGTTAAGTTAGTTAAGTATTGGTTACTTAACCTCATTGAATTACCAAGTTTAAATTGGTTAAGCGTTTAACTTAACCCCATCGAATTACCGTGCTTAGATTAGTTAAGTGAAGGTTACTTAACCCCATCTAATTACCGTGTTTAGATTAGTTAAGTCTAAGTTACTTAACCCCATCTAATTACCAAGTCGGATTAGTTAAGTGTAAATTACTTAACCCCATCGAATTTACCGTGTTAGATTAGTTAAGTATGGATTACTTAACCCAATCTAATTATCGTGTTTAGATTAGTTAAGTGTAGGTAACTTCACCCCATCTAATTACCAGGTCGGTTTAGTTAAGTGTAAATTACTTAAACCCAGCCCCTAATTGTCTTATATGGTTAAGTGTCATTAAGGAACCAAGTCCGGTTTAACTTAACCTACCCATTCGTGTCATATCGGTTAAGTGTCATTAATCAAAATTACTTAACCTTTTCATGTGGCATTAATTAGATTAATGCACCCCAACCTCTCACATTAGACTTTGTTGTGGTTACTAGTTAAGCCGGGCGGGTCCGGGTAGATTTACACCACAACCTAGTCTAACCTCGGGTTTTAAGTGCTATATGACCAACTACCCACATTGGGTCCTATTGTTTGTGGCCACTAGTTAAGCCGGGCGGGTCTAGGTAGATTTATGCTACAAACTCAACCCAACCTCGAGTTGGCCACTTTCATGTTTGGTCTAGTGTCTTATTACACTTACAACCCACCCATGTCTAGTTCAAGTTCCATGTTTTCCCACGTGTCATGACCATATTTAAATGTATCATGAATGTCATGTTCTCATGTAAACCCCATGTCAAGTTTTTCATGTCATACCCACGTTTTTCATGTCATACCCACGTATTTCCAACCCAAGTGGAAGTGAGTCACATAGTAGGGTATTATGCCAACATATTGGCCACAAACAAGTTTTTCATGTCATACCCACGTTTTTCCTAAACTACCCAAACGTATTTCCAACCCAAGTGGAAGCGAGTCACATAGTAGGGTATTATGCCAACATATTGGCCACAAACATGCATAGTATCATAAGGGAATTTGGCCACAAACATGCATAGTATCATAAGGGAATTTGGCCACATGCATAGTATCATAAGGGAATTTGGCCACAAGTATGCATGATTTCATAAGGGAATTTGGCCACAAACATGCATAGTATCATAAGTGAATTTGGCCACAAACATGCATGATACATAAGGGGTTTGGGTTCATTTACATGCATAAGCCCCAAAGTCAAGTCTTTGCCCATGTTACGCAAGTCAAGTGGTTCCCAAAGGTTCATGCTAACATTCCATAGATAAAGATTCAAACTTGCAAGATATACTAAGTTAAACATAGCATGAGTGGCATGATTAAGTCGCTACAACTTGGCCCAAGGTCATAGATCATAGAAAAGGGGCAAAATTAGGTTCACATAAGCTAGCATGCTTATGTTTCATCGCATTTTATCCCATGTCACATTAGAACCACCGTTAGAATCTACAAGTAGCTAGAACTTACCTAGCAAGGCTTAGGGAAGGATCATGCATCGTCTTAACGAAGAAAGGTGGCTCCTTTGTTGAAGAATCATCATGAAATTGGCCTAGCAACGTTGATCCACTCCCTTGATTTGATGTAGCAAGCTAGCACCTTTGATTTAGATCCGATTTGAATGCCTAAGCCCTTGGAGTTGGAGATGGAGGCCATGATCAAGATTGATTTTGGCGGCACTTCGTGGCATGAGTGATTTATGAGGTTTTAGGGTAGGCTTAGGGGTGTTTTTATAGAGATTAGGAGTAGTTTAGGCCCTTAGATTAACCCTAGGATAGATCTGAACCCTCAAAATCAGTCACAAGCCTCCACACATGTCTTGAGAAACAAGTCAGGTGCACCCAGGCCAAACTGGCCGACCACCCAAGTCGACAGGGATGTCGACTGGGCAGTCGACACCACCTGGGGTGTGTCGACTCCCAAGTCGACTCCCCAGTCGACTTGGGGGTGGCGGGAATTTTCCCGCCTGCCCTGCTTGGCTGAAATTTGAATTTCTGAATTCAAATTTGAACTGTTTTTGAACTTGAATTTTCTCGAAAACTTTGATGGGCCATAACTGGGTCATACGGACTCCGATTTTCGAAAACTCGGACTGTATTTCGCGTATTTTTCCGAGACGAACGCAATGGCACAGCCTGCTTCCCTTGATTCAGATTCTATATTTTAATTCTGCCTTGATTCTTGTATTTAACACGTTGTTAAATTTCGGGTTGTTACATTCTCCCCTCCTTGAAGGATTTCGTCCCCGAAATCTCCAAGTTAGGAAGAACGTATCCTACCATCCATCATCCATCTACTCAAAACATCATCCACATGCAACCATTGTCCTTAGACGATTTCTAATGCCGTATGAACATATGCAAAACGTGTGTGCATATGCTCCTTAGCTAATGCTAATGATCAGGCCTGAATGATCTTTCTAATGCAAAATATGTTTAGTGTCATGAATCCAACATGTATGCAAATAGTCCTAGTCATATAAGTACTACATGCTTGCACAAACATTCATTCATATGCAACATCCGCATGACAACACATTCAATTTCATCCATAAACAAGTATAAATACTCGTGCATATGCAACATGAAACGTGACCGCGTCAATCTAGTATCTAATGTGTATTCGTGCATCCACGAGCAACCATTTGAAACCATATCAATCATAACATGTTTCAAATACATGTTTACATCCATAAAATTCTACTAAGGTTCCTAAGATAGGATCGAGAAGATAAACAAGACAAACTCCTTACGGGGTTTGCAACAGAAACAGGACCGAGAGGATATCCACCAAGCGATAGCATGCAAGCAAGCTCTACAGGAGAATCAGGGATCAACGATATACTCTTACAAAGAGACATGATGCGCGTGTCTAAGCCGCATTTCCTTGAGCTTAATTCCGGTGTGCCTTGACTGCCTTTGACTTCATGATTTCGTAGCTCCTTGATTCCTATTTCCAAGGTATGAGTTGGAACTCATTTCACTGTTGCCTCTCGTTCCATTTTCATTTATTCTTTCCCTAGTATACTTGGCTCAACCATATCTACGTACTCATGCAAGCTCTCCAAAATTCACTAGTGAATTCTGGATCTCGTTTAACAATGCCAATCCATGTTACCACGTGCACTTACTAGGGTGATTCCTATAACCCATGCTTAAGCGGAATGAACCATCCGCCTTAGTGGCGAACGTTACTCGATCGGATCAGAGATTTCCGATAAATGCATCAAGAGATTCTAGGTAACTAACCATGACAGAACCCAAAAGGTTACACGAGACTTCGAGGGTATTACCAAGGCAAGTTAAGAGTTTGACTACCCTCCTTTCAAAACCGAGAATGGCATCCCTTACTGGATAACCACTTCATCCCTAGAATCCATCCATAGCTCAACAATAGAAGCATTGCTTCTAATCTCAACACTTGGCATAGACGTTCTCAAATCCAAACAAGTCATGAATAAATGGACCGACTCTCCAACCAGATTTTGGGACTTAAAGTGGGATCCTCTACCATGCTAGTACTTAGGTGCAGAGACTTAACTATCGAGGTAGACTTAAATGATGCGATGATCAATACAAAGTCTGGACGGGATGACAGAAAAGAAAGGCTAAGCCTTTAACAGAAACGGTACCATTTCTCTTAGGTACGCTAGAAATGAGAGCATACAATTGCCCTCTCGCTGATCTTGTCCTTATCTTCCTTTGTGGATCAAGCCATACCAACAAGTTGCTTATTCTTAATCTCGTGTCCTTTATCCTTGCTCTTATTATCCCTTCTTATAACTTCGGTAACAGGTCTCTCGAGAACTTCCTCCATCGCACGGGGAAAACACTCACGTAGTTATACAAGGATTAGTCGCAGTTAAAACTACTGTGACTACAGATGGAGGAAAGAAAGGAAAAGAGATTCAATCAAGGAAACAAAGGATAGTGCTAATGGCTTTTGGGGAATAGCCTTTAAAAACTTTTCTTGAAAAATGCTTCTTTGTAAACGGTTTCTCAAATAGTTTTCAGAAGGTTTTAAAAACTTTTGCCCAGTCTGGTAACCTTCTGCTCTGATACCAAATGTAACACCTCACCTCCGCTAGGGTCACTCACAAAGGGAATGCACTAGGTTTGGTGAAGCATTATCGAGGTAAACATACACAGAAATATTACAAGACAGAACATATATAAAACAGCGGAAGTAAAACAAATTTCATTACCTTATAAAATAAGGTCTAAAGCCTTTTACATCAGAATACATCAAAACCTGTCTTGCAATAGTAAATAAGCATAAAACCATTTCATAAATTATTCCCCCAGTAAAACAGTAAAGTATCCATAGCCAAGAAAAGTCCAAGCCTTGCGTGATGACCTTCAAGCAGAAGAAGTCCGAACTAGATAACAGTGTTTCCTACCTGAAAATCTTGGAGGGGGGGGGAATGGAAGACAAAGAGGCGAAACAAAACAGGGTCAGTCATAAAGACTGGTAAGTCCTATCTACTTCCAGTATAAAAACAGGTAAAGGTAACATGACATGCATAAACTGAAAGTAAACATAAGGATGACTACATGATAGGCAAACTAAACTAGGATAACAGGCTGAACTACTGTAGCAAGATAAACTAAGATATCATGATAAACTACGGTGTCATGATAAATCAAGGTATCACATCGTCAGGTTTCTATCAAGTATACTATCCCAAGGTATCTATCCTGTATACCATCCCATGGTATCTATCATGTATACCATCCCAAGGTATTTATCATGTATATTTTCTCTGCACCTCTCGTACTAGTATCCCAACCCGCGTCATGTGTTAACTATGAATGTCCCTTGCCTAATGTCATGTAATGGTCCATGTCAACCTAATGTATAACATATGTAGGTTATCCCAACTCGTATGTTTCTTTCCATGTATAAGTTCAGTCCTTCGCCGTAGGCCATACGTGCTTTCCCATGTAAACGTTTTATCCTTGAGGTTATTTTGGACTGCTACCCTTGATCTGGTTATGTTTTCTTACCATGAACTATCGCGTGTCCACTTAGGATTTATGCCACCTAGGACCACTAGGGATTATGCTACCTAATGAACGTTTCCGTGTCTCGGTTTGGGTTCAAGCCACCTAGGGCCACTAGGGATTATGCCACCCGTCAACCGCGCCCTTTATCCCACGTATGTATCGTGAATCGTTTTCCATGTCTAGACACACATGTATCCCAATGTGCCATCCGAGTTCCGTGCCAGGGCAAATCAAGAAATACGGAACTCGGTCGGGAGCTTTAAGTCGTCTGCTGATGCAGATATCAAGGTTTGTTTTTGTATCCATGGCTATGGTCCCACGTGACCCCTCCCTCAACTACTAAAAGGCAATCCAACAAAAATCATGCATGAGAACTACAACCAGACCCCACTATAGCCCCACTTTCCTATGGGCCAACCTCACCCATGACTCGATAGCAAGAACATGGTTTGTTGGGAGTTCCCTGCCTTTCCGTTCATACACGATTGACTAAAGATGGTAGGTAGTCGGCGACGTGCTATCTAGGCCAAAAACAAGTATCGTCGACTCCACGCTAATCCATCCCAGTCTTTAGGTCGCTCGCATAGCAACCAAGGCATACTCCTGGCTCTTCTACCGCAGACCTTAACCTCTGTGAGGCCGGGTTTCATGGACCATCTGCCACCTCACAGAGGGATACCAAGAGTACCCTCACATCCCCCCGAAGCTACCGCTTCGTCACCCAGTTCGTTGGAGCCTTCATCTAAGTCAGATAATTCGCTCTTCCACACGTGTTCAAGCGATGACCTACCGTATCGGGTTACTCATCTATCCGTGAACTGGTCCAGTTTCCTTGACTAAGAATTATTACTTAGTTATCCTTAACTAAAGTTTACCACTTAGCTTCTCTTCCCGCTATCCTTGTTAACTACGATTTTCAACCTAGTCCCCTGAGCTAGGGTTTTGTCTAATGGGTTAAGTGTTGTCATTCAAGTTCATGACTTAACCCTCCTACGAATCATGTCAAGATTGGCTAAGTATTTAAGTTCAAGGCTTAGCCCTACAAGTTGGTGAAGTGTACCAAGAAGCTCATGACTTAACCCTATCAAGTCAAATTGGTTAAGTATTTATTTGTCTTAACCCTATCAAATTGTCGCGTTAGATTGATTAAGCATAGATTATCTTAATCCCATCAGATTATTGAGTCGGATTGGTTAAGTATGGGTCAGCTTAACCCCATCCACTAATCGTATTACAATGGTTAAGTATATTTAAAAGGTCTTGTGACTTAACCCTATCAGGTCCGCATATTAGATTGGTTAAGTATAGGTTACTTAACCTTATCAAATCATCATGTATAATTGGTTAAGTATAAGTTACTTAACCCCATTAAATTATCATGTTAAGTTGGTTAAGTATTAGTTACTTAACCTCATTGAATTACCAAGTTTAGATTGGTTAAGTGTTTAACTTAACCCCATCGAATTACCGTGCTTAGATTAGTTACACTAGTACAAAATTTGCCTGTTGCATCGCCTTATTTGCTTCGGTTATGCTCACAACAGAAGTAAATAATTATATTTGTTTCTGTTTTGTAAACAACCGAAGCAAATGCAACAAAGCAAATAGTATTATTCGTATTATTAGCTTCGGTTGTGAGCACAACAGATGCAAATAACGTTATTTGCTTCGGTTCCTTCGTAACCGAAGCTAATGCATTGAAGCAAATATTGGTATTTGCACCGGTTCCTTAGGAACCGAAGCAACTGTGCATTATTTTAATCGGAGCATATGCATATATCAATAATTATAAACGATAGCTTGCATATGTCATTATTTATAATTTATCATAATTAATAATTATCAATAAACAATTTTTAATTACTAATTATTATAACTAATCAATAGTTATTTTTATACCTATAGTATCATAGTTAATTTTTTGTTAATTAGTCAATTACAATTGATTATTAATTGCTTTTAACATTTAATGAAATAATTGATAATTAAATTGAATAATTAATATTAAGCATTTAACATAAAATTGAATATGAATGTTGTATTTAGATATTATAAGATTAATAATTAATAATTGACAATATATACATACGAAATTAAATATATAGTAATTACTGGTTAATAATTACTATTAATAATTAATAATTAATAATTGATATTTATAAATTATTATTCAATTACAATTAAAATTAATAACACTTTTTGTTAGCTCTTATAAAAGGTTTGTTAATATATAATTTTTAATAAATAATAATATTGTTAATAACAATTAGTATTCAATTACAATTAAAAAGTAATAACATTTTTTATTAGTTCTTATAAATGATTTGTTAATACATAATTTTTAATAAATAATAAAATTGTTAATAACAATTAGTATTCAATTACAATTAAGAAGTAATAAGATTTTTTGGTAGGTTAATAAATAATTTTTACTAAATTATAAGTTACAATTAATTTTTATTAATTGATCTTTCACGGTAAACGTTAGTAAAACAAAATCGTCCTCTTTCTTTGCTGCTCAACTTTCATTTTCCCTCCATTAACTTTTTGTTTCCCGCTTATCAACGTACTACGCGTTCCCCTCTTACCAATAGTAACAGTACGCGTAAATCATCTGCCTCTCCTCTTCTTGTTCATCTTTATCTTCTTCTCTTGCGAAATCCCCAAAAAAACAAAACTGCTTCAGCCCTCCTCATCAACACCCTGCGCAGCACCTCTGATCTCCACCTGACGCCTTCCACTGCATCGAAACCTGCAACCATCGAAACCCGCTTCGCCATGGCTCCGTCAATCTATCCCGAAGCCATCAACCATCACATTAAAAGCACATAGCTTACCCATGACCAAGGAAAGCCACCGCCTTAAATTGCAATATCCAGGACCCCGGACCCGAAACCCTACGTCTGAAAATCAAAACAGCCATCGCAAAAGAAAAGAACCCAGATCCACGTCCAACGCACAAACTCACTGCACGACTTTCTTCCGGTCTACCCAAATCCACACGCCTCCTCCAGTAGATCTGTGCTTGGAATTTGGAATGAATTTCGGTATTTTTCACTCTCTCTTTTTCTTACTAATTGCATGATAAATGGGATATATGTTTATTTACCAAGTATTTTATATTTTCTTTTTTTTTTGTTATATGTTTTCTGTCCTAGTCCAGGTTTTGAAAATCTATTATAAACTATGTGCATGAACTTGCTTTTAAGTATATTTACATGCTGATCTTGATGCATCTGTTGCTCTCGTCACTGCGTTCACCTTCCTTTCTGTCTTATATTATGTACTTGCAATAGCCTTTATTTAGTTCAGGCACAGACGCAGTTTGATGAAATGCCCCACTGGTTGCCTGCTGTATTTGTTTAGATGTTTTGTTTCCTCCATATTAGTTGGTTTATGGAAGTCTACATTCAGTTCATGTTTTTGATGATTAAATCAAAATTATGTTATAATCATTGTCCCTAAAATGGACACAAATCCAAATTACTATCAAAACGTTCTTTTGCTTTCGATCTAGATCTGTGCAGTCCTGATTTGATTATTCATAACTATGATAGTCTGCAAATCAGATAAGCTGTTAGGATGTAAAAAGAAAAATGAAAGCAGTACACTACTCTTTCTGTGAAACAAATGGTAATTAAGTGAAATCTGCAAAGATAACCAGCACAATGACTTTAACAGATTGAACTCCTCATGAAAACTGCCATGCTTTAAGGCATCATGCTTTAAGGCATCATGATTTTTGTTGTTGTTTCTCATGCTTTAAGGCATCATGCTAAAGATGCTTTGAACTCCTCATAAAAACTGCCAGAGAATAATGTCAGCTCCTTTTGCACAAAAGGCCCTTAAGGAGGAAGGAAAACAAGATTGAAATGAAGAATGTTCATTAAAATAACATTTGATGTTCCAATTTATATAATAAATTTGTATACTTTCATATTTTATACATATTTCATTGCAGTAAACGTGCTCATGTTCTTACACTCTGCTGTATGCTGTGTCACTTACAAACGAAACAAAACTAAAGAAAATTGAGATAGCATTCAAAATATCAGATTTAGTGATTCTTGTTATTTTTTATTCAAGTAATAATGCAGCAATTTCAACCAATATATCAATTCACAGCAGGAACAGAAACTTAGGAATGATACAAATCTGTAGTGTGGTCGGTAACTTCTGCGCATATGTTGCAATATCTGTATATAATATAAGTATATAATATGTTTTTAATGTTAGGTACTTCTGTTAATGAAACAAAACAAAACAAGTATATATGATGTAAAATTGTAAATACTTGTTCTATATTTGGATCCTCTATAATATGTTTTATTAGAATTTATTTCATTCAATCTCTAGCTTCTTGAATACATGATGTAAGTATATAATATATTTTCAATGTTTAACTTCGATCCATTCTGATAGTCTCATCTATTATATGATTTCCAGTTAGATAGAAGCTTGTATGAACATTCGTCTTTTTTCGCGATTTTAAGTATTTGAAGAAACTCTTTGTTTGACTTGCTTTGACGCAATAAGAAACATTTCAGATGATATTGCTGATGGGATACAATTCAGTAACCCTGAAAAATGGGTAAATGCTCAAAGACACTAGATATTAACAGTTTTCCTTGACATGATATTGCAGAGCCTTCAAGTAGATGGATATCATTGAAAAGAGGGTTATCAGCCATGCATACATGTACATGATTCAAGTATTTCAAAAGAGACATATATTGATCAACTCATGGGTTTAATCATGAATTGTTGGATATTGATGCACTACTACAAAACAGGTCAGTTGCTTCGCCTTATGATGAACATATATTTATTATGATGAACATATGGTAAAATCTGATTTCAAAACTTGCAGGAAATCGTGTTCCTGTTTAATTTTATTCTATTTGTTTGATAAATTTGTATCAAAACTAAACTGAATTTTAAAGTCATTTTAATATGCTAAAGCAAGTCTAATGTACCAGAATAAATAATTTTACTGCAAATATATTTTAAAAGACCAAAGCAAATGTGATTTGCCATATAATTTATGCTATAATTGTCTATATTATAATATCAACATTGTGAATGATACAAATTTAGATTTGTAATTTTAAATCTCATTCTCATTAGACGAATGATGGTACACAATAGCTGTAAAAATGATGGTACAGAATAGTCCGTTATTTCTTTGTTCATTGAAATTTTATTTTGTAATACTCTAGTTTATTGAAAGTTTGTTTTTGAAATTTTGTAGGTAGATATATATTGCGTAGCAGATATTTAACGAGGCGATTGGTTTGTTCTTGAGGTCGGGATTTAGTTAGTAAGACTGGATTATATATGTTGTATTTGGTTCTTTCTTGGAGTATGACCGGATTATTGACACTATCTATGAATTATTGTTTTCTTATTAATATGTTGTTGCTATTAAATGTGTGGATTATTAACATTATCAATGAAATTATTAAATTTATTCCTGTATTGTTCAATCTGTATTGTTATATAGCCTGAGTATCATTAATTATTTTTTTGATATATTGATAATAATGGTTATTTATATGGGAGAGCTGATTTTATCAAAGAGAATTTTTTGCTTCGGTTATAGTTACAACCGAAGCAACAAGGAAATCCATTATATTGTTGCGCCTTCTTCAGTTGCTTCTGATGTTAAACCGAAGCAACAACGTAAAATAACCAAAGCAATAGAAGAATATTTGCTTCGGTTGCTTGTCCGAAGCAACAACTTTTTGGTCTGTTGCGTCTGCTGCAGTTGCTTCTGTTGCAGAACTGAAGCAACATGGGGTAAATAACCGAAGCAACTGACCTATTTTGTAGTGGTGTTAAGTGAAGGTTACTTAACCCCATCTAATTACCGTGTTTAGATTAGTTAAGTCTAAGTTACTTAACCCCATCTAATTACCAAGTCGGATTAGTTAAGTGTAAATTACTTAACCCCATCGAATTTACCGTGTTAGATTAGTTAAGTATGGATTACTTAACACCATCTAATTAACGTGTTTAAATTAGTTAAGTGCAGGTTACTTAACCCCATCTAACTACCAAGTCAGTTTAGTTAAGTGTAAATTACTTAACCCCATCCCCTTATTGTCTTATATGGTTAAGTGTCATTAAGGAACCAAGTCCGGTTTAACTTAACCTATCCATTCGTGTCATATCGGTTAAGTGTCATTAATCAAAATTACTTAACCTTTTCATGTGGCATTAATTAGATTAATGCACCCCAACCTCTCACATTAGACTTTGTTGTTGTTACTAGTTAAGCTGGGCGGGTCCAGGTAGATTTACTCCACAACCTAGTCTAACCTCGGGTTTTAAGTGCTATATGACCAACTACCCACATTGGGTCCTATTGTTTGTAGCCACTAGTTAAGTCGGGCGGGTCCGGGTAGATTTATGCTACAAACTCAACCCAACCTCGAGTTGGCCACTTTCATGTTTGGTCTAGTGTCTTATTAGACTTACAACCCACCAATGTCTAGTTCAAGTTCCATGTTTTCCCACGTGTCATGACCATATTTAAATGTATCATGAATGTCATGTTCTTATGTAAACCCCATGTCAAGTTTTTCATGTCATACCCACGTTTTTCCTAAACTACCCAAACGTATTTCCAACCCAAGTGGAAGCGAGTCACATAGTAGGGTATTATGCCAACATATTGGCCACAAACAAGCATAGTATCATAAGGGAATTTGGCCACAAACATGCATAGTATCATAAGGGAATTTGGCCACAAGCATGCATGATTTCATAAGGGAATTTGGCCACAAACATGCATAGTATCATAAGTGGATTTGGCCACAAGCATGCATAGTTTCATAAGGGAATTTGGCCACAAACATGCATAGTATCATAAGTGAATTTGGCCACAAACATGCATGATACATAAGGGGTTTGGGTTCATTTACATGCATAAGCCCCAAAGTCAAGTCTTTGCCCATGTTTCGCAAGTCAAGCAGTTCCCAACGGTTCATGCTAACATTCCATAGATAAAGATTCAAACTTGCAAGATATACTAGGTTAAACATAGCATGAGTAGCATGATTAAGTCGCTACAACTTGGCCCAAGGTCATAGATCATAGAAAAGGGGCAAAATTAGGTTCTCATAAGCTAGCATGCTTATGTTTCATCGCATTTTATCCCATGTCACATTAGAACCACCGTTAGAATCTACAAGTAGCTAGAACTTCCCCAGCAAGGCTTAGGGAAGGATCATGCATCGTCTTAACGAAGAAAGGTGGCTCCTTTGTTAAAGAATCATCATGAAATTGGCATAACAACGTTGATCCACTCCCTTGATTTGATGTAGCAAGCTAGCACCTTTGATTCAGATCCGATTTGAATGCATAAGCCCTTGGAGTTGGAGATGGAGGCCATGATCAAGATTGATTTTGGCGGCACTTCGTGGCATGAGTGATTTGTGAGGTTTTAGGGTAGGCTTAGGGGTGTTTTTATAGAGATTAGGAGTAGTTTAGGCCCTTAGATTAACCCTAGGATAGTTCTGAACCCTCAAAATCCGTCACAAGCCTCCAAACATGTCTTGAGAAACAAGTCAGGTGCACCCAGGCCAAACCGGCCGACCACCCAAGTCAACAGGGGTGTCGACTGGGCAGTCAACACCACCTGGGGTGTGTCGACTCCCAAGTCGACTCCCCAGTCGACTTGGGGGTGGCGGGAATTTTCCCGCCTGCCCTGCTTGGCTGAAATTTGAATTTCTGAATTCAAATTTGAACTGTTTTTGAACTTGAATTTTTCTGAAAACTTTGACGGTCCATAACTGGGTCATACGGACTCCGATTTTCGAAAACGCAGACTCTATTTCACGTATTTTTCCGAGACGAACGCAATGGCACAACCCGTTTCCCTTGATTCAGATTCTATATTTTAATTCTGCCTTGATTCTTGTATTTAAACATTGTTAAATTTCGGGTTGTTACAGTGGACATAGCAAAGGACTAGTGGCTATGGATCAGTGTAGTGGTGTAATCATGACTCCATGGGGTAGAGTGATCATAACAAAGGAATAGGGGGTCAAAGTAGTGGATATCGTATGCTTTAAGAATTGAGTGAGAGATGTGAGGATGGTTGCTATGCTTGGTTGTTTACCATCACTATGACATGAACACCCCTCCCCCCGTTATCTTGACACCTTATGTTAGCGTTACCTTAGAGTATTGTACATCTTTTTGTGCTAACTCTTTGGTTGCAGGTCCAGGATCAGGTATGGTTATGTATACCTGTTATTGTTCTGTTTTCCTGCTTATCGTGCATACCAGACTTTTGTCTGACCTAGAGTTTTATGTCTCTTCTTATTACTCTAGGTGCTCTAAAACGGGCAGACTAGAGACAGGTCAGGTGATTATACACGAGTAGTTGTACCGGGGACGAGCAGGAGGCTTCATCGTATGATATATATATATATATATATATATATATATATATATATAATCTCCATGTGTTATTACTGGTCACTACTTTGGGCATTAGTAGTGTACCTCTTTCTTTTGCTTTAGAGACAATATTCCGAAGTTGTAATAATGTTGGTTTGGATGATAAGCTGTATTTTGGAGATTTCCACTGCTATGATGGTTTAGTTTTTAGCTTATGCACTGTCTCACCTGTTTTATGTCAAAGTTATGTTATTATTACATTTTATTCCATGCGTTGTGAGACATTCTATAGGTTCCTTGTAAGTTCAAATTACTTTCTTTTCCTTTCTTTGGCGACCATCCCGTGCTAGTCGAGCATTGGCACAGTGCACTTTCATTGGAAATGTCGGCTGGTGCGGAGCGGGCCGTCACACTTGGTATCAGAGCTCTAGGTTGCGTAGTTAACCTAGGGAAAGACACCAGGGAGAAATAGTATATGTATAAGAGAGCGCGTATTTGTGATATTTTGGTTTTCAAAAGCTATATATATACTATTAGTATATCTAAGGATGGAGTCGCACTACAATGGCACCACTGAAGAGATGGTTTATCGTTTTCTCCTAACAGATTGAACGATGAGCCGACATACGAGGAATACTTGTTCATGAGCCAATAATAGGAATGCTCCTGATATGAGAACGATGTATACTGACTTCATGAGAGAGATATGCTTAGGGATGTTCAGAGGGAAGCTCCTAATGTTGCAAATGGTGGTGGTGCAGCGGTGTAGGCGCCTAGGGCCGATTTCGCCAAGTTCTGCAAGGATTATACTAGTCTTGGTGGGAAGCCGTTCCACGGAACGGAATCGACTATGGAAGTTCAAGATTGGCTTGATAGATGTGAGCGCATCTTAGAGGATCTTGGAATCGAAGATGCGATGAAGAATGTAACACCCCACGTCCATTAATGTCACTCACAAAGGGAATGCATTAACTTCTATGGAGGTTTTAGGTGAATATAAAATAGTAAAATTACAACAAGACAGATATAAAATAGTACTTGGAAATTTAAAAACTTTATTTCAATTGCAGCATAAGTCAAAACATGTTTGATTACATCACAACACCATAATCAAAGTCAAGTACAATATCTATCTTGATAAAACAAGTACATAATCCCATTACATAAATAGCCATTAAAAAGAAAGATAACAAGCTGGACTTTACTTCAGCAGTCCAAGCTTTCCAAGAGATAAGCAATCCAATCAGACTCCACTAGAACTTGGCCCAACCTGAGGACCTGAAGGGAGAAAAAAAGATGGAAAAGAGGGGGAGGTCAGACATAAAGTCTGGCAAGTATGATAATTCTACAATACTATTATCAAAATAACTGGACTAAGGCATAAGCTGGAAAACAAGGAAATGTCTATGAAAGAGCAGATTAAGGACATAGACAATCGCTAAAGGAAATGTTATAGGCACTCCTAAATACTAAAGGATAAACACTATACTGCTCCACACCAGTCACCCTAAAGATTGATCCCACTTAGCTTCACTTAGAAACTTTCTTAATGGCTTTACGTACTCCTAGCTGACTACATAGGTGCCGCCTACCCGTATCTCCACTAGGTGTACCCCACTTTCCATTTTTCGATCGGCTCCCTACTCGTAGATACCCGTGTTGGCCCCACAGTGGGGTGTATCATTCCCCTAAAGTGGCAACCCGATATAACGGAGATGCACGGCTTATACCTACACGATGCAACAACGTCTTACCTACCAGCCCGGGTCCACACACGCATATGAAACCCGTTGGACTTGCGTTGCCACCGCTCCCTGTTTTGGCCTCTTATAGTCAAACCCAGTATGCATGTCCCGTCCTCGACTTGGGTCGAGCCCACAAAGATACGTTTTGGGATACTGGTTGAAATGGCCCCCATTATTTCCCACAAGCATTCCACCTAAGCTTGTCCCATTAGTCCATCCACTTAACCCACTTAGTCATGTTCATTTACATGTGTATTTGGTTAAGTCTAATCGTATTTCAAATGCCTCTAAAGGCAACCACTAGATTCCTCATGCCACCCAAGGCACCTACTTAACCCCCATGTCCCACCTTACATGATTATCTGGCTAAGTATTTCTTAAATCATTAAGGCCATAACCTCATAAAGACCTCTCACATTAGACTGGCATTTATGGCAGCTGGATTTGCTGGGCGGGTCCGGGCAGTCTTACACCATAAAAGAGTCTAACCTCGTGTCTTTACAACTGTTATGCTTTAGTTTGGGCCTAGGACCTCTCACATTGGGCTGACATTTGTGACTACTGGATTTGCCGGGCGGGTCCGGGCAGGTTTACGTCACAAACGGGTTCAACCTCGTGTCCTAAGCATTGATTATTATTAATAATCCACTTTCCCCAATTTTAATAATTCCCTATTTGATTTATTAATTAATTCCAAATTTAACAATGTCCATAACTGACTCAATTATGGACATCCATTCAAGGCATGCAAAATCATATCAATTGCATCTCAATTTATTAATTTCCTAATATTACCCCTACCCCACGTTTGAACGTTTATTCGCAAAATGTATATTAGACTCGAATAGTCTAACTCATAGCATAAAAGAAATTATCACCACAATAACATGCAAATGTGACTAAATAAATCATAACAAGGGGTGAAACTTGCATATGTCCAAAACTACAACTTGCATAAGATTATACATGTCATGGATCTAAGGGTGTCAACTTATTCATAATTCACATAATATGATTTTGATCAAATTTCATAAACTTGTATAGGACATGTGTGAATCAACATCATTAACAATATGATTTTATATGGGTACACCTAACTCAATAGGCAAATTCCCAAAAATCAAAATTCATTTAATCATAGATTCATGTATATGGGTACACCTAACTTAATAGGCAAATTCCCATATTCAAGATGCAATTAATTTGTAGATTCATGTATATGGGTACACCTAACTCAATAGGAAAATTCCCATAATCAAGATCTATTATAAAAAAACATAAACTTTAAACATGATCCAATTCGCATAAATAATAACATCATGATTTTACAACTTGTACGATTCAAAACAACTTAACATGACATCATTATCATATAACATAAGTATTTCAACATATGTGATAATATGAGATCTACAACATATATAAGATTTACAACATAGCATATCATAATTTGCAACATAGCATGATATGATTTACAACATAGCATAGCATGATTTACAACATGGCATAACATGATTTATAACATAGCATAGCATGATTAATCACATATGACATAGCATAGGATTATTTACAACATAATCACTACAACATAACAACATATATATGATAACATAATAGCATAACAAGGGATCCACAACATAATTTACAAATACATAACAATTCATATCACTTTCTTGTGATCCATTCATAACTTAATCAAATTATTTTATAATAATATTGTGAGATTCATCATACTCACTATTTAAAGAAGAGAAATAGAAAGAGTCTTTGATTTAATTTGTTTGTTGAGCAGATTTAATTGTAGGCTAGGCTTTCTCCTTCTTCTTTAGTTTGTGACGGCTACGCTGAACTCCATGGCAACGGCATGTCAGTAGCTCTCCAATTTTTCAAGTGATTTAGGGTTAGAGTCTACCCACTTATTTATAGATGTTAGGATGCATTTAGGCCATTAGATTTACCCTAGAATAGATTAGAGCCATTAGATTTCGTCCAGCCTTCAAAACACAGCCCGAAACCCAACCAGATGCACCCAGGTCACCTGGGCTCAACCAGGGAGGTCGACACCCAGGTCGACTCTAGTGTCGACCTGCCCCCCCCCCCCCCAGGTCGACTCCCAAGTCGACCTGGTCTGGGCGGGAGTTTTCCCGCCTGCCTCCATTTCTGTGTTTTTGAAATCTGTTTTAAAATTTGAATTTTTCGTGAAACTTCTCGAGGCCATATCTCGGTCATACGAACTTCGATTCACAAAATTTCGGACTCTATTTCGCGTATTTTTCCGAGACGAAGACAATGGCGCAGCCCGTTTCCCAATATTCTTATATTTGAAATTAACTATTCTTTCATTTGTGAATATTAGTATTAACTGATTTACGGGGTGTTACATTCTCCCCTCCTTAAAGGATTTCAATCCCGAAATCTTCAAGTAAAGAAGATTGTTTAACCTAACATCCAATCAACCATCTACTCAATCATCAAACACTGGCATCCACTGTCCTTATAGACTTCTAATGCTCTTATGTTTAAATGCATAGTGTGTGTGTATGTCCGTATCTAATGCAAAATCAGGCGGTCCACTGATTCAGTTGACCTCCTTGATGCAATTCATGATAGTGCCATGCATCCATTATGTATGCAAAAGATCCTAATTGCTTACATACTACTTCTATATGCGTGCACATCCATTCAACCGAATGCAGCATCTATATGATGGTACAACCATTATACATCCATTATACTAAATACATTCATTTATGCAATATGCAATATGCAATATGTAGTGACTGAGCTGATCGAGTGCCTAAAGTGTGTGTGTATATGCATCCACGAGCAACCACTAGCAAACACTTGCATCCATTTCGCATCCATCATACATAACATGTCTCAAACACATGTTTCAACCATAGGATTATCCTAACTAAAGGTCAAAGATACTAATGAGAGGACATACTAAAAATAAGATAAGATAAGCTAAGCGATAAAGGAGAAATTAAAAGACATACCCTCAAAAAGAAAAGGGTACAAAGAACGCATCTTCTCTTCTGTCTCCCAAGTAGCGTTGCTCTCATCATCTCCCCATTGCACTTTAACTAGTCTGACCTCTCGATTCCTCAACTTTTTGATCTCCGGCCCAAGAATGCATGTAGGAGCTCGTCTAATTGTTGCATCACGCTCTCTTTCCACCTCTTTAAGCACGCTCGGCTCTACCACCTCCGCGGTCTTGTGCAAACACTTCCTCAAATGTGATACATGGAATACGTCGTGTACTCCACTAAGTTTCTCAGGCAACTCCACCCTATACGCCATCTTCCCAATCCTGTCTTTTATAGGAAACGACCCTACAAACCTTGGCGCTAATTTCCCAATGGACCCAAAGCGAACAACATTCCGTAATGGAGATACTTTGATAAAAACCATGTCCCCAATGACAAACTCAAGATCTGTCCTCCTCTTATCAGCATACGATTTCTCCCTATCTTGTGCTGCTTTCATCCTCCTTCGAATCAAATCAATCTTCTCCGAGGTTTCCCTAACCATATCGGGCCCAAGTAGGATTTTATCGGTAGATTCCCACCAACATGTAGGCGAACGGCAAGGCCTTCCATAAAGAGCTTCGAAAGGTGCCATGCCAATACTAGACAGAAAGCTATTATTATATGCGAATTCTACCAACTGAAGGTGCTCTTCCCATGTACCCCCAAAGTCTAGGATACAAAGCCTTAAAAGATCCTCTAGAATACGATTCACCCTCTCGGTCTGGCCGTCCATCCGAGGATGATATGCGGTGCTCAAACATAGCTGAGTCCCTACCGCCTCTTGTAAACTCTTCCAAAATTCGCTAGTGAAGATGGGATCACGTTCGCTTACTATATTAGAAGGAATACCGTGCAAACGAACTATCTCTTTAATGTAGACAGAAGCCAACCACGGAGCAGTCCTCTTACTTTTCAGGGGAATAAAATGGGCGCTCTTAGTAAGTCTATGTAGTATAACCCAAATCCCCGTATTACCCTTCCTTGATCTTGGTAATCCATCCACAAAATCCATTGAGACGCTTTCCCATTTCCATAGTGGAACTTCCAATGGATGAAGTAACCCACCGGGTTTCTTTTGTTCTGCTTTTACTCGTTGGCACACCAAGCATCTAGCGACGTACTCGGCCACATCCTTTTTCATACCGGCCCAAAAGAAAACCCGCTTCATATCTTTGTACATCTTGTCTCCACCGGGATGAATGGTTATCTTTGAGCGATGAGCATCATCAAGAATGGCCTTCCTTAAGTCTTCGTCTTGTGGTACACAAAGTCTATTATCCCTTCGTAACCAACCCTTATCATCTAGGGTATACCTACGAAGATGGCTAGACGACTCCCCTCCTTTGAGCTTTTCTACTATCTCAACCAACTGTGGGTCGTCTTGCTGTGCCTCACCAACTCGTCCTAGAAGTGTAGGTCTAACCTCCAAGGATACTAGCAAACCAGGTACTAGGTCAACGGAGGGTCTAAAGTCAAACATGGAGATGAATTCTAAGCTTCTTCGTTCAACAAACAACGGACTCAAGGACAACCTTTTCCTACTTAAGGCGTCTGCTACCATGTTACCCTTGCCCGGGGTATATGCTATTTCAAAATCTAAGAGGCTAAGAATTCCATCCACCGTTGCTGCCTTAAATTCAAATCCTTCTGAGAGAATAAGTATTTTAATGATTTGTGGTCAGTGAACAGTTCGAATTTCTCACCAAGAAGATAGTGACGCCAAGACTTAAGCGCGAAAACAATTGCGGCTAACTCAAGGTCATGCGTAGGGTAATTCTTTTCATGAACCCTCAACTGCCTTCCACCATAGGCTATTACTCTTCCCTCTTGCATGAGGACCGCGCCAAGTCCCATCCCACAAGCATCAGTATAGACGGTAAACGGTTTATTCCCGTCTGGCAGCACTAAGACTGGGGCTGAAGTTAAGGCTCTCTTTAAACGTTGGAACGCAACATCACAATCTTCGTCCCACGTAAAAACCAGGTTCTTCTTCGTTAACCGTGTTAATGGAGCTGATATTTTTGCGAAGTCTTTGATAAACTTCCTATAATAGCCAGCCAACCCCAAGAAACTTCTTACTTCGGTTACATTTTTTGGGACCTTCCAATCTTTGATGGCCACCACCTTTGCGGGATCCACTGCTATCCCTTCCTTGGAAACCACGTGCCCTAAGAATCGTACTTCTTTCCTCCAGAAGTGACACTTAGAAAATTTTGCCTTAAGGTTATGCGCTCGAAGGGTTTCCAACACTTCCCTAAGATGTAGGGCATGCTCTTCTTCATTCTTAGAAAAGACTAAGATGTCATCCACAAAGACTACCACGAATTTGTTAAGGTACTCCCTAAACACCCTACTCATCAAATCAACAAAATATGCGGGGGCGTTTGTCAAACCAAAGGGCATCACTAGCCATTCATAGAATCCGTCAGGAGTCCTAAAAGCAGTCTTATCTATATTATCCTCAACCACTCTCAGTTGATGAAAGCCAGTGGCTAAGTCCAACTGCGAAAACACTGACGCGCCAACTAACTGATCAAAGAGATCGTCAATCCTCGGCAGTGGGTGTCGGTTCTTTTTAGTAAGCTTGTTTAGTTCTCTATAGTCCACACAAAGTCTAAGGGACCCATCCACCTTTGTAGCAAATACTACTGGAGCACCCTACTCCGATATACTACGTCTTATGAAACCCTTCTCAAGCAACTCCTTCACTTGCTTATTGAGTTCCCTCCTTTCATGAGGAGCCATGTGGCGCACTGGCAAAGATACGGGTTTAGCATTATCCACAAGATAAATTCGAAAGTCTATCTCTCGCTTTGGAGGTAAGCCCTTCACCTCCTCAAACACATCCGGATTTTCCCGGACCACCTCTACCAATCGCAGATTCTCTACAGACGCGTCAAGCGATTCAAGATAACTCAGCATAACGGAATTTATGGGATTACAAAAGATGCCGAGAGTGTTACCAAGGCGAGTCACAAGCCTAACTACTCTCCTTTCACAATCAAGAATGGCCCCATTTCTAGATAACCAATCCATTCCTAAAATTAGCCCATAGCCCGTGAAGCCCAATACATAAGCATCACATCTAAATTCAACGCTAAGTATAGAGATTTTCAAATCTAAACATATCATGGTCAAATGAGCCGAACCCCCAATTGGATTTGAAACAACCAAGGGATCCTCTACTAAACTGGTGTTCAAGTGCAGTAATTCAACTAATGATGCAGAGATAAACGAATGAGATGCGCCAGAATCGAATAAGGTACGGACAGGATGATCAAACAGAAAAACTAAGCTTTCAACAGAAATTGTTCTTCCTCTTTCTTGCAGCGGTGGGGCCGCAATAGCCTGAACTTGCCCCCTTGCCTGCCCTGGTGCCATAAGAGCCTGCACCTGTCCTCCCGAGGTAGACCCTGCCCTCTGCCCCTTCTTTGGGCAGTCCTTCACCAAATGTCCCGCATCTCTACAATGAAAACAACCAGTCTTCTTTTTCTTTCTACAATCTTTGCTGAGATGGCCAGGCGTCCCACAATTGAAGCATCTCTTCTTCCTTTTGCCATTATTGTTTTTACCTCCCTTCTTATTTTGCTGTTGGGGTTTCTTCTGATCCCCTTTCTTTTCAACTGCCTTATCCTCATGCATAAGTGCCATTTCTACTAGCCTTTCAAAGGTGGCTCCCATAGGGATGTGGGTCATAGCCAACCCTTGCAACTGTTCATTTAAGCCTCTAACGAACCTCAAAGCTTTCTTCTCTGGCGTGTTCACCAACTCCAAGCCAAACCTTGCTAACTGATTAAATTTATTGACATATTCCTTCACTGATATGCTCCCTTGCTTTAATGTCAGGAATTTTTCCATATTTAAATTCTCCTCTGCCCTTGAAAGAAACTTTGCCTCAAATCTTCGTCTGAAATCCGCCCATGAATAAACTGGACGTTCCCCGTTAGTGACCTCCCACCAAAACGAGGCCTCTCCCTTCATTAACCAAGCAGCTAAACGGACTTTCCTCCCATCTTCCACTTCAAAGATATCCAATAATTCCTCAGTCTCCTTAAGCCAGTCTCTGGCCTCCACAAACGTCTCAGTCCCTTGAAAAGTTTTTCCTCCCATAGCCTTAAATTCCTTGCACGTCTTTGCAAAAGTGTCAACACGAGGAGGAGGAGGAATGGGTGCAACTGGGGGTGGAGGAACATCTGCTGGGCCTGCAGTGGTGGCCCTAGCCTCCAAATATCTCCTAAACCACCCTGGAACCGTCACACCTTCTTGGAGATTAAGATCTTCAGCTATGCTGAAACGAAAAAGGAAAGATTCAAAATGGAGAATTCGAAAGATAAAGATAAGGATATGGCTATTTGGGATTATGTTTTTCATAAAAACTCTCTCTAAATAACATGTTTTTGAAAGCACTTCTTCCAAAAATACTTTAGAAAAATATGTTTCTAAAAATTTTATCTGTTCTGGTAACCTTATGCTCTGATACCACGTGTAACACCCCACGTCCATTAATGTCACTCACAAAGGGAATGCATTAACTTCTATGGAGGTTTTAGGTGTATATAGAACAGTAAAATTACAACAAGACAAATATAAAATAGTACTTGGAAATTTAAAAACTTTATTTCAATTGCAGCAGAAGTCAAAACATGTTTGATTTCATCATAACACCATAATCAAAGTCAAGTACAATATCTATCTTGATAAAACAAGTACATAATCCCATTACATAAATAGCCATTAAAAAGAAAGATAACAAGCTGGACTTTACTTCAGCAGTCCAAGCTTTCCAAGAGATAAGCAATCCAATCAGACTCCACTGGAACTTGGCCCAACCTAAGGACCTGAAGGGAGAAAAAAAGATGGAAAAGAGGGGGGGTCAGACATAAAGTCTGGCGAGTATGATAATTCTACAATACTATTATCAAAATAACTGGACTAAGGCATAAGCTGGAAAACAAGGAAATGTCTATGAAAGAGCAGATTAAGGACATAGACAATCGCTAAAGGAAACGTTATAGGCGCTCCTAAATACTAAAGGATAAACACTATACTGCACCACACCAGCCACCCTAAAGATTGATCCCACTTAGCTTCACTTAGAAACTTTCTTAATGGCTTTACGTACTCCTAGCTGACTACATAGGTGTCGCCTGCCCCTATCTCCACTAGGTGTACCCCACTTTCCATTTTTCGATCGGCTCCCTACTCGTAGATACCCGTGTTGGCCCCACAGTGGGGTGTATCATTCCCCTAAAGTGGCAACCCGATATAACGGAGATGCACGGCTTATACCTACACGATGCAACAACGTCTTACCTACCAGCCCGGGTCCACACACGCATATGAAACCCGTTGGACTTGCGTTGCCACCGCTCCCTGTTTTGGCCTCTTATAGTCAAACCCAGTATGCGTGTCCCGTCCTCGACTTGGGTCGAGCCCACAAAGATACGTTTTGGGATACTGGTTGAAATGGGCCCCCATTATTTCCCACAAGCATTCCACCTAAGCTTGTCCCATTAGTCCATCCACTTAACCCACTTAGTCATGTTCATTTACATGTGTATTTGGTTAAGTCTAATCGTATTTCAAATGCCTCTAAAGGCAACCACTAGATTCCTCATGCCACCCAAGGCACCTACTTAACCCCCATGTCCCACCTTACATGATTATCTGGCTAAGTATTTCTTAATTCATTAAGGCCATAACCTCATAAAGACCTCTCACATTAGACTGGCATTTATGGCAGCTGGAATTGCCGGGCGGGTCCGGGCAGTCTTACACCATAAAAGAGTCTAACCTCGTGTCTTTACAACTGTTATGCTTTAGTTTGGGCCTAGGACCTCTCACATTGGGCCGACATTTGTGACTACTGGATTTGCCGGGCGGGTCCGGGCAGGTTTACGTCACAATCGGGTCCAACCTCGTGTCCTAAGCATTGATTATTATTAATAATCCACTTTCCCCAATTTTAATAATTCCTTATTTGAATTATTAATTAATTCCAAATTTAACAATGTCCATAATTGGCTCAATTATGGACATCCATTCAAGGCATGCAAAATCATGTCAATTGCATCCCAATTTATTAATTTCCTAATATTACCCCTACCCCACGTTTGAACGTTTATTCGCAAAATGTATGTTAGACTCGAATAGTCTAACTCATAGCATAAAAGAAATTATCACCACAATAACATGTATATGTGACTAAATAAATCATAACAAGGGGTGAAACTTGCATATGTCCAAAACTACAACTTGCATAAGATTATACATGTCATGGATCTAAGGGTGTCAACTTATTCATAATTCAAATAATATGATTTTGATCAAATTTCATAAACTTGTATAGGACATGTGTGAATCAACATCATTAACAATATGATTTTATATGGGTACACCTAACTCAATAGGCAAATTCCCAAAAATCAAAATTCATTTAATCATAGATTCATGTATATGGGTACACCTAACTTAACAGGCAAATTCCCATATTCAAGATCCAATTAATTTGTAGATTCATGTATATGGGTACACCTAACTCAATAGGCAAGTTCCCATAATCAAGATCTATTATAAAAAAATATAAACTTTAAACATGATCCAATTCGCATAAATAATAACATCATGATTTTACAACTTGTACGATTCAACACAACTTAACATGACATCATTATCATATAACATAAGTATTTCAACATATGTGATAATATGAGATCTACAACATATATAAGATTTACAACATAGCATATCATAATTTGCAACATAGCATGATATGATTTACAACATAGCATAGCATGATTTACAACATGGCATAACATGATTTATAACATAGCATAGCATGATTAATCACATATGACATAGCATAGGATTATTTACAACATAATCACTACAACATAACAAAATATATATGATAACATAATAGCATAACAAGGGATCCACAACATAATTTACAAATACATAACAATTCATATCACTTTCTTGTGATCCATTCATAACTTAATCAAATTATTTTATAAAAATATTGTGAGATTCATCATACTCACTATTTAAAGAAGAGAAATAGAAAGAGTCTTTGATTTAATTTGTTTGTTGAGTAGATTTAATTGTAGGCTAGGCTTTCTCCTTCTTCTTTAGTTTGTGACGGCTACGCTGAACTCCATGGCAACGGCATGTCGGTAGCTCTCCAATTTTTCAAGTGATTTAGGGTTAGAGTCTACCCACTTATTTATAGATGTTAGGATGTATTTAGGCCATTAGATTTACCCTAGAATAGATTAGAGCCATTAGATTTCGTCCAGCCTTCAAAACACAGCCCGAAAACCCAACCAGATGCACTCAGGTCACCTGAGCTCGACCAGGGAGGTCGACACCCAGGTCGACTCTAGTGTCGACCTGGCCCCCCCCAGGTCGACTCCCAAGTCGACCCCCAGGTCGACCTGGTCTGGGCGGGAGTTTTCCCGCCTGCCTCCATTTCTGTTTTTTTGACATCTGTTTTATAATTTGAATTTTTCGTGAAACTTCTCGAGGCCATATCTCGGTCATACGAACTCCGATTCACAAAATTTCGGACTCTATTTCGCGTATTTTTCCAAGACGAACACAATCGCGCAGCCGTTTCCCAATATTCTTATATTTGAAATTAATTATTCTTTCATTTGTGAATATTAGTATTAACTGATTTACGGGGTGTTACAAAGAAGAAGCTAGCATCCCGTCAACTACAAGGACGGGCTATGAATTGGTGGAATGCTATTAAGGCAGCTACTCCTGGGGATCAAGTAACTTGGGATCAGTTCAAGGCCCGATCCAGTGATAAGTTTATCCCTGCTGCCCAGAAGTCAGAGTTGTTTAGGAAGTTCTTGGAGCTTAAGTAGAATGGTAGGGCAGTCTCGGAGTATATTGCTGAGTTCGATACTATATCGAAGTATGGATTATCTCTTATCGACAATACCGAGAAGAACAACGAGAAGTTCATAACAGGCTTAGATCAGTACTTGGGGGAATGGCTTATAAATCATATTGATGAAACTTTTGAATCGATTGTTGGGAAAGCATTGAGATCAGAGAGCCTTTATCCTAAGCCCAAGACTGAAGTTGTTGTTGCATCTGCACAGGGGACAAAGCCACAGGCAAGTGGTGGAGGCAAGAATAATTCTCAGATTAAAAGGAAGCAGAGTCAGAACAAGGTTGGTCAGAAAAGTAAAGATAGGAAAGATGTAGAGTGCTTTAGCTATGGCAAGAAGGGACATTATGCTAAAGAATGTTGAGCAAAGCCAGCGGACAGGAAGTGCTTCAACTACGGGCAAGTGGGACATCACAAGGATAAATGTCTGCAACACCCTAAAGATAAAAAGATTATGAAAGCATATGCTATTAATGTTGTTCCTTCTTCGTCGATTGCCCCAACAATGCTGGAGAAAGTAAAGAATGTCGTCATTCAAGGTACACTTTCTGTTTATGATGTTCCTGTTCGAGTATTATTTGATATTGGGGCTTCCCGTTCCTTCATATTTAGTGACCTGGTAGATAGGTTGGGATTGGAACTCGAGATAGTCGATAGACCTTTAGTTATGATGAACCCGATTGGTGGTTTGACTAGCCTTAGTGCTGAAATTTGGTCTTATCGAGTCATGGATGTATGTTTGCTTGTGATTGCTTTGTTTTGGGCATTACTGGGTTTGGCATTATTTTGGGAGTCGATTAGCTCCAAAGATATGGGGTGGTGGTAGACTGTGAGGGATTTTCGGTGACTATTAGAGCGGATGATGGGCGGAGGGTAGTGTTTGGTGGCCTACCTAGTGATGAGGTAATGGCTAGTTTTCTAAATTCCCTCGATATTCTGCAGGACGAGTTATCAGGGGTTCCCATTGCTGGCCAGTATCCGGATATCTTCGAGGAAGTGACCGGACTTCCACCACACCGAGAGATTGAGTTCCGTATTGATTTAGTGAAAGATGCTAGACCTATATTGATGCCACTTCGTCGTATGGCACCAACGGATCAGCAAGAGCTCGGGGTGCAAGTAAGCGATCTTTTAAAGAAGGGATTTATCAGAAGAAGTGTCTCCGAGTGGAGGGCACCAGTTGTATTTTCTACCAAGGCAGATGGTTCCCTTCGTTTATGTGTGTACTATCGCGAGTTGAATAAAATGACTAGGAAGAATAAGTATCCTCTTCCGCGGATAGATGATTTTTTTGATCAACTGGAGGGAGCAAGGGTGTTCTCCTAATTGGACCTCACGACAGGATTTCATCAGCTCCGAGTAACAGCTGAGAGTATTCCTAAAACGACATTTCGGATGCCGTATGGATTCTATGAGTGGTTGGTCATGTCGTTCGGGTGGATCAATGCACCAGCATATTTTGTGGATCTTATGAATAAAGTTTTCAGAGATCAGTTGAATAAGTTTGTTCTTGTGTTCATGGACGATATCTTGGTTTACTCGAGGATAGAAGAAGAACACAAGTAACATTTGAGGACAATGATGGAGGTGTTGAGAAAACACCAATTTAAAGCGAAATTTTCTAAGTGCCACTTCTAGAGGAGGGAAGTGAGATTCTTGGGCCATGTTGTTTTAGAGAATGGTATTGCCATGGACCCCACGAAGGTGGCTATGGTACAATATTGGTCTATGCCCAAGAATGCAACAGATGTTAGAAGTTTCTTCGGATAAGCTGGATATAATCGTAACTTTATCCAAGACTTCTCCAAGATAGTAGCACCGTTAACTCGGTTGACCAAGAAGAATCAAGCTTTCATTTGTGATGAAAGGTGTGAAAATGCATTCAAGAGTCTAAATGAAAAATTGACGCGTGCGCCAGTGTTAGTCATTCCTAAAGGGAATGAAGAAATGACAGTATACACGGATGCCTGTAGTACCGAACCAGGTGTTGTACTGATGCAAGGAGGTAGGATTGTAGTTTATGCTAGTCGACAACTGAAACTGCATGAGAAAAGATATCCTACCCATGATTTGGAATTGGCTATCCTAGGGGTGTCGACAGCCCTGTGGGTGGGTCAACCCCTTGGTCGACACCCCTCTAGGGAGTGTCGACTACCTAGAGCGGGAATTTTGCCTCTCAGAGGAATTTTTCGAACTTGAATCCTATGGATAGAATTCTGACTCATCTCTGACTCATCCCTGACTCATGCGCATATATATATATATATATATATATATATATATATAATATCTCTGTGCATATACAAACTTAAAACCATCATAACTTCTTCATATGGTGTCCGTTTTACGCAAACCAAATGTCTATCTTGACCAGAATTTAGAGACAGACGCAATGTACAGTCCGTTTCCTCTAATTATAAATATTAAATTAATTATTATTTAATTTATTCTCTTTAATGTCGTTAAAAATTCGAGGTGTTACAGAGGTACCTCGCTTTCCATCATCCACATAAGTAAAATGTTTAGGCTCCATAGCATGACATCACTCCTATCTAGAAAGAAACGCATGTCCTCCCTACAGCCCCTCATCCCGTTTCTGGTTCATACCTAAGGTGTGACGCTCGCGAATTAACATTACACAAAGCTATGCTATTTAAAGTCGTGCTTTGATCATCAACCACAAGACTCTGTTTTTTAACAAAAGCCTTGATCATTTGCATTTCAGCATGCCACACTGACAATTAACGCCATACAACTGATGACTATCGATATATAGCCTCTGAGCTCGTATGTCTCAGAGAAGGGTGTTAAGCAAGAATTCTCCGCCACCAAACATATATATATATATTTAGTAGAAATCAATCAATATAGAACAAAATCCAATGTCAGACACACATCCATTTACAAGTCCATTTTGGGTCTGAATGAAACCGGAGGCACCTTATTCCTCGTCCCATATGTCCATATAGGAGAGAGGTCCTCGCATATCCGGTTGATCTGCAAGTACGTCTGGACGATCACCACTTGTTACCCTGTCTTGGGTGTACAGCCTAATCAAGACATCAATAATCATCCAAACGATGTAAAGATCTCCAGTCGTCAACCACCGTCTTCATCGTCTATTTATAGTCGTCGTATTAGTTATTCAGAATGGGATAAACCCGATCTTTCCAAATAACTTTCGTATTTTATAATCAATAATCAAGTGCTATTAAAACACATCATACGCCTCATTCCAATTTAGAATATTCTTTTATTCAAATATTCACATCATTAGGGAAAGGTTCCCATTAATTTTATCAAAGATAAATTCCTTAAATTTATTCTTTAATCTTCCTTTGAATATCAATTCAAAAGATTTGATTTTGTCTTTTCACAATTCTAAACCAAATTAAGGTTTATAAACTAGTCGGGACTATCGAGCCTTACCGAAGTAATCATTTATTATATTAATCTCAATCCCAATCTATTCATCCCTGGAGCAAAACTGGTAGTACCGCATATCTAACACCCACAGTGTTATCGGTAAATTTAATTACCATTTTACGTTCAAATCTAATTAAAAATTTAGCTATCGCCTGGAGTAAAACTGGTGGTACTCCATTCTCGATCATTTCCCAAATTTGATAATTTAAATTATCACGTTCTCATTTCAACCTAATTAAAGATTCATTAAAAATTTAGTTCATTTTTAATCTCAAAAATCTTTACTTAATGATTATTCAACTTTAAAAAATAAATCTCGTCTTTTACTGGGTTAAATAATGAATGTTTTTAAAACATCGTTCATGATAAACCCAAAATCATCTTCCATCAAAATGGTATCTACACGGAAATCATAACAGTGTATAATCTATATAAATTCCCGTATCAGACTAATAATATAAATGGAATAGTGGCAAAGACTTTTAAATTCCATATATAGTAACGGTCTTCATTCACAGTAGCTCATTTCGATTATTACGAAATCAAATTCCCTTCAATTCCAGTTTAATATATTAAATTTGAAATTTTATTTTGGAAAATTACCATTAAATCTTAGTAAAAAGATTTATAAATTCCAAATCATATCTTCACTGTTAATTGGGTTAAAAATCAAATGTTATTTAAAACACCATTCACGATAAACCCAAAAATCCAATTTCAATTCAATTCCAATTAAATATTAATTTATTTGGTAAACTTCTCTAAATCTTAATTAAAAGATTTATTCTTTCCTCAACTAGGTTTAATAACAGTGTTATTAAAAACACCATTCATGACAAACTCAAAATCCAATTTGATATTAAATACAAAGCTCTGAATAGAAATTTATCGGCTTATATTCAACATTAAATTCTGAAACAAACAGGTATCGTATTAGGAATAATGATATGTACATCTTCCAAATTCCTCAACAATATCCGTATAATCATGGAATCCAATATCGAAATATTCCGAAGATTATTTCCATTCAAATCCATTCCAACTCATACGTTGGAAAATTTTGGTTATATCAAAACCATTTCAAATCCAAATTTTTTATTTCTAAAAATAATTGGATTATTATTCTAGTTATTAACTAGTTCATTTCGATAAAAATATATTTTTATCTTTTCAAACTTGGAATTTTTCATCCGACGTCTTTCCAATTCATTAATTATGATTTTACATAATTTTTTCATATTTTTAATAATTTTATTTAGGCCCTTACAGTCGATTTCCATAAACAGTCATCGAACTGCATTTACAACGACCTTTTCCAAAATTTATTTGGACATATTTTAAAATCCAACAGTTAGATTTCAAATCTCTTATATTCATTGGTAACTCTTTTCGATACGAACCCAACGGTTCTTGTTTTAGGAGAATCCGACGGTCAGATCTCCCGTAATGTCAATTTTAAGTCAATGGCCAAAATTCGCGAACGGTCGCGGCGTGGCGCGTTCTATTCATGCCATTACTATATATATATATTAGTATATATATAATATATTTCGTTCAAAACGTGTTTTATAAATTCATTTTAAAACCAATTCCCACTTTTATTTCAATTTTAAATCAAAATTGAATACTCCTTATCATTATAATATTTAAATGGTAATATTTTCAAAATATCAGATTTTGAAATAATTTCATTTTCTATATTCATTATAAAAATATATAAAATCGACATAAATATCGTTTTCGTTAAAATGGCGCAAATCTAATCAACACGGCTTCACACATTTCAATATTTTCGTGTCCATCCAAAATCGGACATCAAATTGACATTTTAATCTTTTACTGGATATTATTTTGAAATATTCATTATTTTAAAATATTCGTTCTTTTTGAATTGAAATCAGACCCAATCACTTACCATATAATTTATTTATATAGATTTTATACAACACATGTATGCAACAACAATGATAACCAATCAACCATCATCCGGAGTGCATTACACAACTGCATAAGCATTAAATGTAAATAATTAATGCTTATAACAGTCTGTCAACCAATCGATTGACATACAAAAAAAAATTAGGATTAGTGTATGTCAAATATCATCCCAATACCTATGTGGGGTTTCAACCAACAAATACTGAATATTATTTGTGCAGTTGGGCGATATGTAAAATTTATCATCCCAATCAATGTTAGTTAAATGGGTGTACTTAAACAAATCGTCCGATTTGTAAATGAATATTTATTTCATTTCAGGAGAATTTTAGGTCGTTCGCATATACATTAAAAATTATATTTTTAACGAAAAAAAAATTTATTTCAACACTTTACTATTTTATATAGTTCATACATTCAATAAAAACAATATTTTTATTGCTCAAACATTTTATTCAACACATGAATATTTTATATAGTTCATTTACACATTAAAAAAGATATTTTTAATGAATAAATATTTATTTCAAAAAAATTCGGCATTATAACGGCGCGATATTAGAACAGGAGTAATGTCTAGCATTACCCCTCTCCTGATACTGGCTCGCATCATACATAATAATCAATCCAAGCCATAAAATACAATACAATTCATTTCACCACAATACAGTCAATTTCCCAAAACTCAATCCAAACAAATAACCAACCATGGTTTGTACAAATAAATAGTGTCGGGGGCTACTAAGCCCCGTCTGCAACCTAAAATATATTTAACTATAAATTATTTTGAGTGAGAAGGTGTTCTCACCATTGGTTTCCACTCCGTTATTCTTTAAAGGACGGTTTGGATTTAAATCCGCAATAAATTCTAATTTGCTCCAAATTGGACCCAGTTAGTCTTGTTATGAAGCTCTCATCCCCACGATCGCAACGGATGCAGTTTCGCACGATTTAGACCTCGAATGGAAAAGATATGATGATAAATACATTTGAATAACTAACGAACTAATTAATTAATCATTAAAATATAATTAACCTTAATTATATTTCTTCCTCGTTCAGACCCATGCTCCAAAACGTAGCTTGCCACTTAGATCTTGATCCCGCCGCCATCACGTCGTGGGTTCGATCAGAGACCGCCATGATGTTCGCCTCCGTGTTGCGCCCCTCCATCGTCTAGCCCTCCACATGCGGTGGCCCCATCCTCTTGGAAATCGTGATCGACGGCGGGAACTTCCAGGTGCCGCTAAGGCCACCTCTGTCCGCCATATACAATCAAACCACCATGGATCGGAAGCCCTTAAAACGTTCTTTAATTTTTGTTTTGGGCTGGGATTTAAAAACGAATTAGATTAGGAGATTTTTCTCCCCGAATTTCCAATCAATTCAGCCGTTGAAATATTAGGGCCTGCGCGTTTTATTTTTTTTCTAAATTTCTGATTGGTGGATGTTATTTATAATAAATCATTTATTTTATTTTTATTCCAAAAATACCCCTTTATTGATACGAGCTCCAAATCAAATCCAATGACTGTCGTCCCTAGCTAAATACCCCCATTTCGGACACAATGGAATATGTATCGTAAGCCAATTCGACTGTTTCGGTCAGTTTTTCTCTAAATTAAAATATAAATCAATATATATTGAATTTAAATGTACATTTTAATTTACCGGGGCCACATACTGAATCCAAAAATTACATAAAAATAAATCTAGCTATGTTTTGATGATACGGTCCTAACGAAACAAGTTTTGTCAAATTTGGAGACAGTTTGAAAAATGGCCATTTTCCATTCGATGAAATTCAAACTGAAATTACCAAACATGTTTAAATTCACCACGCTCACATATTAAATCCATAAATTATGAAATTTAAAACATAACTATAATTTGACATTCTGAATCCAACAAAAGTGGTTTTGTCAAAAATGGAGGCCGTTTGCAAAATGGCTATTTTTAAGGGCCATATATTATTTAAAAAATATATAAATTACATAGCGACTATTTTAAATTTTAAACTAGGCATAACTTTCAATTTCTATTATGAAATCTGAATTTTTCACATTCGTTAGAAAAATATAATTAAACAAATTCAAAGTTTCTAGTTTCACTGAAATCCGATTTATTTTGAATTCTGTACATTCGTTTGAAATTTAAAATTGAATTTTCAAACTACCGCGCCATTTCAGGCTCGTTTTATAATTAAAATAAATTTATACATTCTAACTTCGATTTAAATAAATTTTAAATCATTATTATTTAAAATAAATCATTTTAAATATTCAAAATCCATTAAAATAGCTAAAATAAAAAAATTAAATTGGTTCTGAAAATCCGGGTTGTTATAAAGGAGATAGAAAATTTTAACAGAAGTTAGATAACTGGAAATAGACTTATCAATTATATATGAAATTTAATAAACAAATAAATGTATAATGAGCTTTTATATGAAGAAAGGGAATTTATAAACTAAATCCTGGGAGATTGGAAGGAGAAACGTATATACATTTTAAAGTGAAAGATGAATTAGAAGTAAACAATTTGCAGATTAAAATGATTGTGTTGATAAGAAATTAAGAAATGTAGTTGAGGAAATTAGAAACTGAATGGAGACTAGTTGCGTTGAATGACTTCTTGAGTGACGATAGGATGTTGGTTTCGACCTTCGAAGTTGTTACTTAGGAAATTGTTCTCTTACTAGTTTACGGTTAGGGACTGATAAATAGGGAAGAATAGTTTTATGTAAATAAGAAATGGAAATGTTTTCTAACATTAAAAGGTGATATTTTCCGGAATATAGAAAATAGATAGTTATGATAGATGAAAATGTTTTTCCAAGAATCGTCGGAGGCTGAATGAGTTTGGAGAAATATCTAGGTAAAGATATTGAAGAGATATTGGAACATGATAAATTTAAATTAATAAAATATTAATTAAGGGGCCCAGTGATTGTTTGATGTTTTGAATGGATGTTTGTTTTTCTTCAATAGTTAAATAATCGACTATCGAAGCATTTACCAAAATCGTTGTCAATATTGAGAGACGATTGGATTATTATCCGAGAACCACTCCGTATTGGCAGTAGCATTGCGAATTAGATTATATGAAGATATTCAAAGACAGAGTAAAGTGCAAGGGCTTTTTTGTTAATCCTAGGTAGAAATTCCCAAAAATGGATTAATGGAAATTGTGCCTTTGGTTTCGTTCAATCTTAGAACGAACATGTATAGACGAATGTCTGACAAAGTATTTCTAGTGATCACATATATGTTGGACTGTACAAATATATATAGTGGCGAAGAATTTATCCTCTTAGCATAATATCCAGAATATATTTGTGTAATCCAATTAATGATTAACGGACCAGACAATGTGACATTCAAAGTGATTGTGCTATTAATGAATGGTAAGTAATCGTAGCCTCAGGCCTTAACAACCGGGAAATGACAAAATCGGGCAGGCAGCCTGGCTAAGTGGGTAGCTCCCAATTAAGGTGTATTATTACCTATCTAGGGAAAATTTATTTATTTCTTTATTCTATTCGATATTGTCCCATTTGGGAAAACGGTTGCTGATCCCAACCGTTGGTGATATACATTCGATACACTCAACCGAAATGAGTGGCTGGTCATGTGTGGCCGGGTTACAAGATGTTCTTGTTGAACCCAATTTATTCCTCTCTAGAGATACACAATCACAAGGTGGTTCCATACCTTGCAGAGTTGGAAATCCATTATCTAATAAGCGCTCGTGGTTTTGATTATATACTATGTATGCAGAGCATGAGATGCAAGCGTTATGCTAGATGATTATTATTTGTGGTTGATAGACACCATTATAATATCAAAAGAGTTTTTGTATAAAGATTATCATTTCTTTCAAAAGGGTTTTGAAAGTTAAATGAAGTGTTTTGGATTCTTATAAAGGAAAAACTCGTTCCGTGTTATATGGCATGGTCTTATGAGATATCGTTTATTTTTTTTAAATTGTTTTAAATGGTTTACTCACACAAGTCCCATGACTAACACAGAGTTTATTTTGTTTAGTTTTACCCTAAACTCTTGGGTGCCCAAACTTGTACGGGCAATCAAGTAGTTCAGGTAAATTCAGATATTCATGGAGGAGCTTGAAGCCAGAGACTGTAGCGTTATCTAGTTATTGTTATTTCCGTTATGTTGTAAGTGTTGTACTCTGATAATGATATGTTATACAGTTAAAATTTTGTATTCCAAAAGCTATTATATATTATATTTTATTCCGCTGCGTTGTGCCATTTTGTGTTGTTATTTTTGTTCTTCTTCTACCTTTTTCTTCTTTATTAATAATGATTCATATTTCTGTGCAATTTGGGTTGGACGTGTAGTGTATTTAGCCAACTCAAATAGTACGGATTTGCAGGTCATCACTTTTGGTATTAGAGTTTAGGTTGAGAAAACACCTTGGCTTTGGTGGGGATTTTTCTCATTAGATATAGGGTTAGTAGTACCCTATAATTAGTTGAGTGTATATATAAAAGAGTGCGTATTTGTTAGTTAATATAAAAGTTGTTTTTTATTTTGTTGGCTCATATATTGAGTGGTTTATGAATTCTGGTCAATTCGTGGGACGCACGACGTCGATAAAAGTTTATAAACACTTAAATAGAGGATTCGACATAATATTGTTTTAAAGTGGGTAGGTGAAATAATTTTACCTAAAATTATATTTTGATATAGAAAGGAATAATTATCTAGAATTATTATGATATATGGATGTATCGGTTGTTATTATAATAAAATAAAATTATAAAATTGAAATGGTTATTTATAACCAAATATAATTTGTATATGAATGAAATATACAAATAAGATGAATTAAAATTAAATTCAAATCAGAATTTTGAATTTAAATCCTGGGAAGTTGGAAAATATTTTCTGAAGTATATTAAAAGAATATAGCTTGGTTTTGGAAGGACTTTTGAATAAAAATCATTTTATATGGATTTTTATAGTGATAAAGCACTGAACTCACTTCTGTCGCTGGAAAATAATTCTGATGATGACTGCAACATCATCAGTGTTGATTTTCGAGTTTCTAACTGATGGATTACAACCTTAGAAAAGTCTTAAAGGAAATTTCTTTGAAAGAAAACAAGTTGGTTTGAAAATTCATATGTTTTGAATTTGAGATGGAAATAAATATAAGTATATATTTATGTGATTTATAAAGGATTTGAAATAAAAACCTAGGATTTGAATTCTGGAATTTAAATTTTACTTAATCAAGTTAAATGAATTGAAGTGGACAAATTGATTTAATTCAATTTGAATGAATTGGAGTACATATGAATGGAATATAAATTGAATGTGAATATATTGGTGGTAATGAATATCAGCATATATGATTTGTAATGTAAACGAAAACCAAAAAGTTTGGTGGAAATAAAGTTGTAGAAATATAAAGTGTTGAGTTTCAACATAAGTGAATTTTGAAAAAGTAATGGGTTTGTAGCATTTTTCCTACCATAGTAATTTCGGGGACGAAATTCTTTTAAGGGGGAAGAATGTAATGACCCAGATTTTTGGTTAATTAATTTTAAACATTTAATATTGTTTCATTTTTTTGGCAAAGCCGACTGGTTTTTATAGTGATTCGTAACACTGTTTATTAAAAAAAGATACAAGGTAGTTCAGGTGATACACACTATGTATATCAACTATGCTCTCCACGCAAGGAGAGCAAATCAGTACGGATTGACTAACATACTCATGTGACTAACACTAGTATTACAGTGGCATAACACAACCATATGACATAGATTTTTGACATGCAAGAACAATATACTCTTGCTACCGCAAGGGCATTGTAGCTGACCTTTCTCATGCAAATTCTTCAACATATCCTTTTTCATGCTGCGGGTTATAGGAGATTTTAGTCCCGCTTTGTCACCTGAGATAGTAACCTCCCGTTCGACTTGCAAATCTGATGGTCTTTCTTTATACTCTAGAGATGGAGCAATATGAGCATATGGTGACGATGTTCCTTACACCTGTGCTGATGCTTTATGAACCGATATATAGAAATTTGGAGATTTCATCTTTTTGACCATTAAGGACGGGGAGGCTAAATTTGTCTTTCTGAATTCATTTCTGTTCACTTTGACTCGAATCATGTTGCATTCACTCAAAAGCTACTGAAGAGTAGCACACCTTTCCTCACAATTACCTTCTCTTGCTAAAGCATTTTTAATTCTGTCCGCAACAATGTTTGTACCCTCAAGCAAAACTGTATTATCAGTAGTTTCAAGAGAGCTTACCGAATGAACAACAACGCTATTTTTCCATGGCGTCACCTACTCATTATTATTGAAATTATTATTTCCATTAACCACCTCAATATCACTCACTAACTTGCTTCCAGATTTAGTTAGATCCACACATCTTTGTTCTTTCATGTTAGCTTCTCTTGCACCGGCGCAGCTGTGATCAGAGACACGATCACCATTCACAAGATCATTCAATTTTTCAAAGTTGGGATTCTCCTTATTAAGCTCTGTGCTCTCGCTGTAATCACTTGCACCGGTATTATTGTTGTTAATTGTTTGAACACTCCCTTTCTGAATCACATTCACATGAGCCTCTACAATAGTACGACTCTAAAACACATTACTAATCAGAGCTATGTCCCCATCCAGTGTCAAAGCAGCTTCATTTTCACTTGGTGCTTTGTTCAAATCAGCATCTACATTCTCAATAACTAGATCAAGAGACTCTATTTTACTAACTTTATTCTTCTCATGCTCATCTTAATCTAAAACTAAAGTTTGTTTCACAAGGCCAGGCTCTGCAGCACAATCAATAAGCTGAGCTCTTACCTCTTGTATTTCACCTCCATCCATCACTTGCTTTGCCTTTGACCCGTTATCGATACCACTCAAAGGTGGACAGAAAACATTAGTAAGAAAATAATTGATCTCACCTTCCTCCAATGCAATGCCTTCATGATACATGAACTGATGATTTTCAGTATTAACCAGCGACTTAACATATTCTTCAGAAGAGACATAAGGATGCTCAAGTTCATTTTCCTCAATAGTATCAAGAATATTAAAACTATTGTGATTCTCAACACCTGAGGAAACAATGGTGCCATTAACTTGCTCACGCCTTGTCTGCTTACCATTGACACGCTACCACGTTTCTTTTGTTATGTTGATTGGTTTATCCTTAATACTTGTACCGCCGTTCTTATTACTATTAATGTATCTAGCTGGTTTACACGCCGCAGCTTTCTTGAAACAACCTTATTCACATTCACGCTACTGTTCTCCTTTCTGACATTTTCACACTCTGAAGTAGCATGCCCAAATTTCTTGGAACTCACACAAATGTCAGGTTTCCAAATGTACTTAACATAAACTGTCTGCTTCATTCTATCAGGCAGAAGAAAAGGAAATTCAAATGGTAGTTTAGCATCTGGGGTAATCTCGAACATTACCTTTGCAAATTCGAGTCTGTCAAGTTTTTCAGTCAACAAGTCCATACACAAGAATTTACGAAAAGTAGAAGCCAACCAATTAACACCAGTTTTTGACCATATATGTAAAAGAAGATTTGTAAGAATAATCCAAATCGGTACTGACTTAATACCTAAACTAATATCTCTTATACCAACATTCCAAGGCCTGAGTATGAAAATCTTATTGTGAATGGTAACTAGGTCAGCCTTAAGTATACGATCCTTATCTTCCTCATGGGAAAATAGGAAGAGAAATAATTTACCTGTTGACCTGACCTTCACACTACCTGTCGGCTTCCAAAGTCGATTGAGATGCGTCGTAACCACAGAGTAGGGGAGGGGCTTGTCGAGGAAGTACCCAACTATGCAGTCACTCCATACATCCTTCGCGGCCTCAAGAATATCATTAGTAGGCCTAAGAGCCTTTCCTGAGTACTCTATCTTGAACGACGGAGGAGAGAAGGTTCTCGCATTTCTAGGCTTGGCATCAAAGAGCGCAGGCCATTTCAACTTTTTGACGGAAGAGATTTCATTAGGGTTAGATGGCTCTACGGTGGCAGATCTAGTTGGAGGGGGGTCCGGAGGAGGAATGGGTGGAGGTGGGATCGCCCAAGGGGGAAGCTGGAGGTGATGATTGATTTGATAGGGTGAAAGGCGAGAGGGCAAGGTAGGTTGAGATGACAGAGACATGTGGCTCAAGGAAGGAGAGTACGCCATGAAAGGAGCACGCAGTGATGTATTTTTGATAATAATGTAATATTGTTTTAAATATTGAGTTGATAATATAAATCAATTTTTATATTGAGCTATCGATTTAATAATCGAAATACGATTTATTTCAAATATATATAATTATCGTAATACAAGAATCTGAAATAATTCAATTTGAAATTTAAAATAAAGTCAAAATCGAATCAAAATAATTCAGATGATCAATATAAATTCTATTTGAATACAGACAAAAATAAAAAGAATTTACTATCAAGAAATTAATTATTTTGAATTTAGTTTATAACAATTTAAATTCATATCTTTTCCATACGATCAAATTAGACTTCGGAGCTTGTTCTAATGTGTTAAGAATAGTGGTTAAACCCTAGAAACTTCAGTTGTTGTGTTTCGATTGGAGTTCAAAACCCCAAAATATATTATTATAAAATTTAGTGGATAAGCTCGAACTCAAATCGCGGTTAAATCAAATTGTATTAAATTAGATATCAAATCAGAATGAAATATTTACACCTTAATCCTATTACCTGTAACACCCCACGTCCATTAATGTCACTCTCAAAAGAATGCATTAGCATTCATGGATTATTATTGGTGAATAGAATAGAATATAACAAGACAGATACATATATTGGTACTTGGAAAATTCAAAACAACTTTTATTACAGTGGAGAAATAGTTTGATTACAACAACATCATAAACCAACAGAAAAACCAAGTAAACTTAGTAGCCATCTTGACAAATTGTCTTCTGAGTACATAACGTAAAAAGCATAACCCCAACATAAGTAGCCATAAAAGAGATGAGCTGAACTTTACTTTCAGTAATCCAAGCACTTCCAAAAGAGAGAGAAAGATCCAGATCAAGCTCCACTAGCACTAGTCCCACCCTGAGAACTTGGGGGGAAAGGAAGAAAATAGGCGAAAACAAGGGGGTCAGACATAAAGTCTGGCGAGTACCATAACTTTTAATAATATAATTATTAAAGTAATTAGGATAAGGCATAAACTGGTAAAACAAGGAATGACTGTGGAAAAAGTGGGCAAGACAAAACAAACAAGAGGAATATTCTGGCGTTAATCTCGCTCCTAATCACTATAGGATAATTACTATACTGCACCACTATTAGTTACCCTAAAAGTTGATCCCGCCTACTGAACATAATAATCATAATGGTAGTTTCGTGTACCCCTAGCTGTCTCTATAGGTGCCGCCTGCCCTTATCTCCACTAGCTGTACCCACTAGCCCCATGCGATCGGCTGCCTAACTCATAGATACCCGTGCTGGTCCCACAGTGGGGTGTATCACTCCCTAAAGTGGCAACCCGATACCACTAAAAATGCACAACTTGTATCTACACGATGCAACAACGTCTTACCTACCAGCTCGGGACCTTGCACGCACATGACCCCGTTGGACTTGCGTTGCCACCGTTAACCCGTTTTGACCTCTTACAATCAAACCCAGTAAGCGTGTCCCGTCCTTGATCTAACTCGAGCTCACAAAGATACTTAATGGGTTACTGGTTTGAAAAGGGTCCCCCATGTTTGACACAAGCCTTCCACCTATGCTTGGTCCCCACTAGAATTTTCCTCTTAACCCCTTCTTATTCATGTCTTCTTACATGTTTAAATTTGGTTAAGTGTTTCAAATCGTATTTCACATGTCACCCATGTCATCCACTTAACCCCCATGTCCCACCACATGTTTATCTTGGTTAAGTGTTAATTCATTATAACCATAACCTTGTAAGACCTCTCACATTAGACTACCGTTTGCGGTTGTTAGATTTGTTGGGTGGGTTTGGGCAGTCTTATACCGCAAACATGTCTAACCTCATGTCTTTACAATTGTTACGCATTTAATTTACGCCTTCGACCTCTCACATTAGACTACCGTTTGTGGTCGCTAGATTTGCCGGGCGGGTCCGGGCAGTCTTACACCACAAACGACTCTAACCTCGTGTCTTAGGAGTTTATTATTACACATTATTTCACCCCAATTTGAATTAATTATCCCTATTCAAATTGTCAATAATTTCCAAATCAATTATGTCCATGATTGTCACTTAAAATATGTCCATACTCTTTAGGTATAAAAATTATACCAATTAATGTCTCAATTTAATTATATGCTTTTAAAGCCATTTTATGTCAATTCACAATTTACATAATTAATATTTTCCCATTGTCCCCACGCTATTCGTACGTTCAAATATGAAATATGTTAGACTCGCAAATAGTCTAACTTATAAAAAAAGAAACATCACAACTTGCATAACACATAAAAATAGATCTAACTAGCAAATAGGAATTATGACATAAATTTGCATAGCTAATAATTTACATAGACAATGGTCATATAGAATCATATATTTGCATAAACTACCATGGATCTAAATAAGGATCTAAACATGAGATTGTGAACTTGCATATATGAATTATGGGTCTCGCTTAAACTTGCGTATGTGAATATAACTTTCACCTAAAAATGTGAATATAGTTTTCACCTAAACTTGCATATGAATTTCTACAATTTGCATATGAATTTATCACATGTTTTTGCAAATAAACTAGCATATGTATATACTTGATTCACATATAAACTTGTGTACAATTCACATATAAACTTGCATAAGATTCAAATACAATTTAACATCCCAAACTTGCACAAAGTTCACATACGAATTAGCATATGATTCACATCCCAAACTTGCATAAAATTCGCATACGAATTAGCATATGTGTAACGACCCGGGTTTTGCCCGACCCGATCGATCGCAAAATCGACCAAGACCGTTCAAAACCTGAACACGTTAACTCTGGGAATATAACATCATCAGAACAATAACAGCAGACTTTTATTACATTACAGTAATGTTACATCAGAGTACATAATATCAGAGTACATCGAATAAAATTACAGCGGAAGATAAATTACAATATTATAATACATTGCAGCGGAAACAATAAAATAGATACAGCGGAAGACAACTATGCTCTGGACACAGCTTTAAGCTTCAATCCAGAATCCTGCTCGAGATAAGGACATGTAGACAAACTACTCGACTGCCCGTGAGGAAAAGAGGGCACCTGAGTTTGCAAAGTGAAACAAACTACGAGTCAGTCATGGGACTGGTGTGAGAATTCTTAACTAATATAACTAATAGCAATAAGGAAAATCCAAGGACCACGCCGCTAACGTGGAATGAGTTTTATCCCAATGGATTGCCGTGCATAATTAAAGGTAAATCGTAAAACAACGCAATGCTTTTTAGAAAAATGAAACCATTATAAGACCCAAGTCCCATCACATAATGCAACGCAAACCGGAGGATAGGGTTTTACCTTATAATGGTCAAAAATGCTTGATACATTAAAAACGGATTTGATATTATTATTAGTGTATATATGTTTTCAAAAATATTTCAATCATAATGTATCAATCATAGACGGTATAGTACCCCATCCTACTATGTCGCCATACTAGTTCTACAATCAAAACCGCAGGGTCGTATTGGAAATTGGGTTTCCATCATGAGTCAAGGCTAGGGAGGAGCTCCTTACCGATTCGAGACACTCTAGCTAATGTCTCTGGATTCCCCGCAGAGAATCCTTGGATAGCTGTAGGGCCGGTCCACACTTGCGGTTTGTGGATTAGTTATTCCTGAACACACGTTTCCCGGTCCTATAGGACCTAACATCTGAGGCGCGCCACATTCCATCATCCACATAAGTAAATATCAGCCAGTTTAAGCACCGACACCACTTCTAGCTAGAAAGAAACGTGTTGCTCTCCCTGCGTTCCCTTCTCCCGTTTTAGACCCAACGGGGTTGTGAGGCTCGTGAAGTAATGTTATAACCACAAGGCCTGCTTTTGAACAAAGCCTTGATCATCTTCATCTTAGCGTGCCACGTTGACAATTCACGCCATGCGATTGATAACTATTAATACACAACCTCTAAGGGTGTTAAGCACGAGAATAAATTCTCCGCCACCAACGGTCGTATATTAATAGAAATCAATTTACATAGAACAAAATTCAACGTCAGACACACATCCATTTATAAACTTATGCTCTGGGTCTAAGCGAAAGCCAAATCCGTACAAATCAACACTACGTCCGAACGGCCTCCACTCTAGCCCCTTCAAGGTAGCTACTCCAATCACGGGCATCAGTAGTCGTCGTCCATTCGATATGAAAATCGTCGGTCTTCTATCGTTGTCTTCAAAACTTGAATTTTAAACGTCGCTTAAATTATTTGGAATGAGATAGACTCGGACTTTCCAAATAATTCTCGTATATATATAAGTTGGAAATCATTTCATATTGTTATTAGTAATTTATAACGATTTATCTTTACTTATATATATAAAAAAATAATTAAATTCCATTTCATTAATGTAATTATATAACAAGTAGTGAATGTTTTGTTTCACAACCTATCGAAATGTTTATAATGTGTAATGAAATGTATTTTATTTCATTACGTATTGCTAATGAAAAATATTCCTATTCGTATATACAATATTAACGTACAATGTACACACCAGTTATTTTCATACACATACACATCTTATACACAACAATGTACATTTTCTTGTTTCATCTTTCGAGTTATACAAAATATATATATTTTTTATCATACCAATTCCAACAAAAATGAGCATTTTTGTGTTTCATTTCAATTTCAACAAACGAATATTTTTTTTCATTCACCTTTACTTCTACAAGAATGAGTATTTTTGTTTGTTTATTTCAATGTAACAAAATTGATAATTTTATTATCTTTTCAATGCAAAACAAAAATAATAAATTTATATTGCAAACAAAATGATAATTTTGTGTGTTAATCTATTTACGTGAAAATATAATTTTCATATCTTTAATCTTTTTAATGAAAACCTAATTCATTAAGATATAAATTTCATATCCTTATTTTTATTTTTATGAAAATCCTATTAAATAAAAATGTAATTTTTCACTTTTAATCTACATGCATGAAAAATGTAATTTTTCCCTTTTAATCTAATTTACATTAAAAATGTAACTTTTATCTTTAATCTTAATTTCATAAAAATGTGAGTTTCTTACTTTTGGTTTTAATTACATAAAGATGTAATTTTCCTTCTCTTCATCTTAATTACATAAAAATATAAATTTCTTCTTTGTAACGACCTAGAAAATCTGAACCAATTTAAATTTTTTCAAATTAGCTAAAATAATGGATTTTAAATATTTAAAATAAATATTTTAAATAATGACAATAAAAATTGAGTTTGAATCGACAATTGAAAATGAATATAATTAATTCTAATTATAAACAAGGCCTGAAATGGCGTTGCAGGTGCAAAACAAAATGGATTTGAGTGAAACCAAAAATATTTAAATCTATTAGTGAATACCTTTCGAACAAATCTGAAAAATCGAATTTTCATAACGGAAAGCAAAAGTTATGGCCAAATGAATTTTCAGAAAGGTCGCTATGGAATTTATATAGCCCGTAAAATTGGCCATTTTGCATACGACCTCGAAATTCGACGAAACCACTTTTGTTGAATCCGGGATGTGAAGTTATTGCTAGGTTTCAAATTTCATAATTTTTGAAGCTAATATGCGAGCGTGGCAAAGGAAAACGTGGTTGGATCAATTACAGTTAAATTAGATCGATCAGAAATGGGCCTTTTTGCAAAAGGTCTCAAAATTCGATGAAACTAGTTTTGTTGGGACCGTATCGTCAAAACATAGCTAGATTTATTTTTCTGGAATTTTTCGAATCAGTTTGTGGCCCTGGCAAATTGAAATGTACGTTCAAATTGAATATTGAATGTTATATATTTTGATTTGAAGGAAAACTGACTGAAACAGTCGAATGGGTCTACGAAACATATCCCATTGTGTTCGGAATGGGGGCAAAACCCAAGGGACAACAGTCGTTAGGTTTAGATTGGTGGTCGTGTCAGAAAACCCCTTTAAAACTTCCCCGACCAATTAGAATTTTTATTAAAAAAAATTCTTTTTCTCTCTCCCCGATCGAAGGCGGAAACCGTTCGAAATCTTCCCGTCCACTTTCTTATCAATCCACGCAAAATTAGCCCCTCCTCCAGTTGAAGATTTTGTAGAGCTCCTCACGATCTCCACATCCATATAAAGATTGGATTTTTTCGTGGCCTGTAGCGCCTGGATCGACGCCTGGAAGTTGGCGACTTCCAACCACCGCCGCCGCCTCCTGCCAGCGTCGAACTGGCCAACTCCCCCCGGCGCCTGAGCGCCTCTCCTCCCCCTTCGACACTGCATAGCCCGATCGTTCTATCGATTCACGGATTTCACGAAATCGCGTGACCTAGTTTTGAACGTTTCAGAAAGGTATACGGCTATATATATTTTCAACAGTTTTAACACCTTTAAACCGTTGCATACTTTGAAAAATCATATCTTTTTGCTTTGTGGTCGAAATTTAGTGAAACAAGAGACAGTGGACTCGTGTGGACATCTTCTATATTCTAGAAGAGACCGCATATTTTTCTGAGCCTTCTGCTAATTTTGGTGGAGTGGAACCCAATGTGAGATTTCTAATTTAGAAACGATATGGAAAATGACGATGTATAAATTATATAGTCGATGTATGAGTTATATAAGCGTTGTACACCTCATGTATAAGCGTTGTATAAGTTGTACGTTCGATGTATAAGTTATATATGCATTGTAAAAATTATATATGTGTTGAAATAGAAGTGAATTGCTATATATAAATATATATATAAGCCCCTCGTCCACAAACCATGGACGATATTTATTGGTTGTGATTGGTGTGAAAATTGATTGATAGCGAATGGTTGATTGGGATTGTTTGTGGTTGATATTGATTGATGATGGTTGAAAAATACCCGTTTGTGGTTGAGAAATATTTGGTTGAAACCACATAGGATTAGTTTGTGGAAATGAAATAAATATATACATGCCGCCTGCGTGCGAACTAGATGCATGATCCCCATTGTCAAAACCGCGAGGTTTTAAGGTAGAGCGAGGAGCCGTAATAGGGACGGTCCCGGTTTTAACTACCCTGCCGTTATGCTTTCGAAATTTTGAATAATATTCATGCGTTTGAATTATTTTCATTTGTTGAAACTATATTTATTCGTTGAATAGAAAACCTTCATGTGTTGAATCGATATTCATTCGTTGATTAGAAATTCATGTGTTGAATGATATTCGTGTTTTAAATACAAAAATCGCATTTTTATCACCTATATTAACTATATAAAATAATTTCATTTTGAAATAAATTGTTTTATAATAAAAATCACATTTTTATCACCTATATTAACTATATAAAATAATTTCGTTTTGAAATAAATTGTTTTATATAAAAATCACATTTTTATCACCTATATTAACTATATAAAATAATTTCATTTTGAAATAAATTGTTTTATAATAAAAATCACATTTTTATCACCTATATTAACTATATAAAATAATTTCGTTTTGAAATAAATTGTTTTATAATAAAAATCCTATTTTTATAACCTATACTAACTATACGAAATAGTAGTGTTTTGAAATGAATTGTTTTACAATAAAAATCACATTTTTATTATATACATGAATTGCAAAATATAGTGAAGTGTTGAAATAAAAGACAGTTAGATAAAAATATCATTTTTATGAAATGTATGAAAAGAATATAGCTTTGAAATCGAAAAATCGATATATATATATATAAATAGAATTAAAATATATCGAATCACGACGCTGTAGTTCGTATTTTGAAACCGTGATTTCAAACGATTATACCTGGAGATCCGACCATCGGATTTTCCTGAAATCGCAACCGTTGGGTTCGCTTTGGAAAAATCTTTCCAACGGCACCAACTTTGTAAAAATCCAACGGTTGGGTTGTCTGGAATGTTTAATTCAAATCTGAAGAAAAACAGCGCCAGAAACGATTATATATATATATATATATATATAATTATATTTAATCCAATAACGACGCTGCAGTTCGTATTTGAAATCAAAACTTCAAACGATTATATCGGGAGATCCAACCATCGGATTTTCCTGAAACTGGAACCGTTGGATTCGTTTTGAAATGATCTTTCTAATGATGTAAATTTTGTGAAGATCCAATGGTTAGATTTTCAGATGTGTGTAAATCAAATCTAAAGAAAAACAGCGCCACGGTCGCGTTATGGCCCGAAGCGTCGTTTTGAATATGTTGGCTATTTTAAAATAAGTAAAAATAGTGGTAAATCGTTATAAAATATTATAAACGATATGGATGTGATTTAGAAATTAACTGAAGGTTGGCTAAGTCGAATGGTTTCCTGGATGTTGATCTGATGTTGGTTTCGGCCTTCGGGGTTAATATTTGGGAAATCGTTCTCTTACTGATTGACGGTTAGTGACTAATGAATTGAAATGATGCGTGTATATGTTAGTGTTGCACTTGTTTATTATATACGCGAGTTGCTTAGAAAGACCGGGTTTATCCCATTCTGAATAACTGAATCGACGATAAGAAATCGAAGATGAAGACGATGGTCGAAGACCGGAGATCTTCACCTTGTTTGGATGGTAACCGAGGTCCTGATTGGGAGGCATCCCGAAATATGGATAATGAGTGGTGATCGTCCAGACGTACGTGGTGATCGATGGGTTTGCGAGGTATATAGTGCCTTCGGTTTCGTTCAGACCCAGAACGGACTTGCAAATGGACAGTGTGTCTGACATTGGAATTTATTCTGTGGGGTTGATAGCTACCAGTTGCACGGTGTGAATTGCCTGTGTGGCATGCTAAGATGCAGTGATCAGGGCTTCTGTTGAAAAGAAAAGTCTTGTGGTGATGATCAAAGCACTGCCTGTGTGGCGTAGCTTTGTGTATAATGTGAATTCACGAGCCTCAAACCCCGGTATGAACCAGAAATGGGAGAAAGGACCTCAGGGAGGACATGCGTTTCTTTCTAGTTAGAAGTGGCGTCAGTGGTTTTACACGCCCTGACGAGTTTGACTTATGTGGTTGTTGTTGTTGCAAGGCGCCTCGGTTTGATCGGACGATCGGGGTCCGATGGAGTCATTCATTGGCTCATTTACACCCCATAGGGCGGGGAAACTCATTGTTCAGGAATTTTTAATCCACATCGGTGGACCGGCCCTGACGATCCTAGGGTACATGCGCTCTGACCCTGTGGCTCGGGCTAGAGAGTCACAAAGTCGGTAAGGACTATCTTTCGCCTTGGTTCATGACTGAAATCCAATTTCCAAATACGTGACTGTGCGGTTTTGATTATATACCTATATATGGCGACATAGTGGTATAGGGCATTAATGCCGTCTATGATTGATAGTTATGATTTGAAATTGTTTTCAAGACATATAAACACTAGAAATAATATCAAATGCCTTTCTTTATTCGTATCAAGCATAATTTGGCCGTTATAAGGTAAAAACTCTATCCTCTGGTTTGCGTTGCATTGTGTGATGGGAACTGAGTCTTATAATGGCTTCATTTTTATAAAAAGCATAGCGATGTTTAAAATAATGATTGGTTTTAAAGCACTGGCAATCCACTGGAGTAAACCCATTCCACGAAAGTGGCGTGGTCCTGTGATTAGCCATATTATAAATGTGTTGAGTAGATTTCTCATACCAGTCCCATGACTGACTCGTAGTTTGTTTCACTTTCAAACTCGGGTGCCCCTTTTTCTACACGGGCAACCTTGTGTTCAGGTTTAGCAGGCTTTATCTGGATAGCTGGAGCTGAAGATGGATTCTATCATTTATCTCTTTTTATGTTGTTCAGCTCCTATTGTACATTATGTTTGTTTTTCCGCTGTAGACATATATGTATAGTTGAACTGTATTTGTACTAAGTATGATCCTGTATACTGTGTAACTCTGATGATTACTTTTATCCAGTATATTCTATTGCTCATTATCTGGTGTATTTATTTAATTCTGTTCTGCTGTTATTTGTTTATGTCTTATATTCCAAAGATTACCCTTGTCTCCGTCTGAACGGGAAATGGGGTCGTCACACGTGGTATCAGAGCTTTGGTTTAGCTTAGTTCTGGAATATAACATATTAACGAACTCGTCAGAAATAGAACCAGAAGTGTTCTAGGACGGGTAACTCTATACAGATAGGATCAGTAATATCCTAGTATAAGTAAAGCAGAATGGAATACACCCCAGTAGACACATTTACATTGAAGTATTTGTCTCTATATTTTAAAATACCTTTTCTGTGACCTGACACTTGATCTGCATTTGCAGAAGTACTAGAAAAATGAGTGTCAGAAACAGGAGAAATGTAGAACCCGATCTAGAGGCTCTATTAAAGTGATATCGAAATCTAAACGGAGCACAGTTCCCGGGTAATGAATCTATAATTCAGACTCAAGCTTGGATGAGTTCTGTCGAAAGAATTTTTGAGCGTATCCAGCTGAAGGATGACCAGAAAAGGTTAGTAGCATCCTAGGCGCTCAAAGAAGAAGCTTTAATCTGGTGGGGAATAATCATCAAAGATAATCCAGAAGGTGATATCACCTGGGACAGATTCAAAGTGATTTTCCTGCAAAGATTTACTCCTCCCGAAGCGACGAAGCGATTATGTGATGAATTTTCTTGTCTAATACAAGGTGATATGACCATCCCAGAATATCATAAGAAATTCAAAGAACTTGCTCACTTTGCTCCTCATCTGATTCAAGATCCAAAGAGGAAAAATTTGAGATTTATTCATGGCCTGCAAAGGAGATATCAGAATAGTGTACTAAGGAATGTGAAGCTTCCTTTTTCTGAAATGATATACATGGCTTATCAGTATGAAGATCTCCATAAGAAAGGAATGTTACGTGACGAAGAAGAAGTCTATTCTAGTGACAAAGCAGAGTCAGAAACTGATATTCCTGAAGCCAATACGAGGTCGGAGGTCAATAAGAAGCCGAGTGCCAAGAGAAAAAGGGCCGAATCTGGGAACGAACGAATAACGACCACCACGTGCTCAAGCTGCAATAGAAAAGGACATTTGGCGATAAGTTGCAAATCTTGGAACAAACGAAGAAAAAGTGGATCTAAGCCCACTAAGAAACAAAAGAACCCACATGGGGAAAGGAGATGCCATAAGTGCCGCCATGCAGGTCATATTGCACGGGAGTGTCAACTCTCAAAGAAATCTGAAGCATTTCATATAAATGAATTGGCAGAGACTTCCGAGCCCTCAACTAGTCAAGAAAGGCCTGATGTTTTAGAAGGCACGCTCAATGTTAAGAACATTCCAGTTAAAGTACTATTTGATACTGGCGCATCACGAAGCTTTATTGCAAAGAGTGCAGTCAAGAAGTTAGATTTAAAATTGAAGAAGCTCAAGGAACCAATGACGGTCCAAAATCAAGTTGGGGGTTCTATCAGTCTCAGTTGGGTTTGTGGGGTGCCTGTCTCTTTTTCCTGCTGTAAATTCCCTACTATCTCTGTCGTTATGAATTTTAATGAATTCGATCTTATTCTGGGATTGGATTGGCTAACCAAATCCGAGAGAGTTGTTAGAGCTAAGATTAACTCAGGGAGTTATATAACCATATCGTGTGAAGGTCAGAAATCTAATAGAAAAGACTTCTGGGCAGCTCTCGATGTTTCTCCAGCCCAAATAGAAAATATCTCTGAAATCACAGAGAATATTCCCGACGTAGTGAAAGATATTCCTGTCGTCAAGAATTATGCAGATGTGTTTGAGGAAGTTGTTCGCTTACCTCCGCAGAGAGAAATAGATTTCAAAATTGCTTTAATTCCGAATGCAAGGCCGGTAGTTCACGCTATTTGAAGGATGTCCTTGAAAGAGAAAGAAGAACTTGATAATCAAACACGACAGCTAGTATGGAAGGGTCTGATCAGGCCTAGTTTATCTAATTGGGGTGCATCAGTGGTGTTTGTCTCAAAATCTGACGGTACTCTACGTCTATGTGTGGATTATCGTGATCTGAACAAACAGATAATAAAGAACAAATATCCATTGCTGCGGATTGATGATTTGTTGGATCGATTAAATGGCGCACAAGTTTTCTCAAGGATGGACCTAGCTACAAACTTCCATCAACTTCGAATTGCCGAAGAGTGTGTTCTAATGACAGCATTCAGAGGTCCCGACTTATTCTACGAGTGGTTAGTAATGTCGTTCGGCTTATGTAATGCTCCAGCTTTCTTCGTCGATCTGATGAATAGAGTGTTCAGAGGGGTTTTGAATAAATTTGTTCTGGTTTTTATTGATGATATTCTAATCTTCTCTAAATCAAAGGCCGAACATGAAAAGCATTTGGAACAGGTTCTGGAAATCCTCAAAAGGAATGTGTTGAAAGCAAAGTTTTCTAAATGTATATTCTGGCAAGAAGAAGTCAAATTTCTGGGCCATGTCGTATCAAAAGAAGGAATTATTGTGGATCCAAGTAAAATTATGGCTATTCAAAACTGGAAACAGCCCAGTACTCCTACAGAAGTCCGTAGGTTTCTCGGATTGGCTAGTTATTACCAAAAGTTCGTCAAAAACTTTTCAAAGATATCTGGCCACTTAACGAAGCTTACAAAAAAGAACTCTAAATTCAAATGGACTCCAGCGAGTGAAGAGGATTTTGAAGAGCTAAAGTTGAGATTAACAACTGCTCCAGTGTTAACCGTCATCGATGGCAACCAGGATTTAAAAGTTTGGACTGATGCTTCTAGAGAAGGCCTTGGCGCAGTGTTAATGCAAAGGGGTCAAGTGATTAATTATGCTAGCCGTCAGCTGAAGCCGCACGAGAAGAACTACGTAACTCATGATCTTGAGTTGTTAGCTATCGTATTCGCCTTGAAAATCTGGAGACACTATCTTCTGGGTGAGATATTTGAACTGTTTACAGATCACCGGTCGTTAAAGTATCTATTCACACAGAAGGACTTGAATCTGAGGCAGCAACGTTGGCTAGAGTTCCTTGCAGCATACGATTTTGAAATTATATATACTCCAGGGAAAGCCAATGCCGTGGCCGATGCGCTGAGCCGAAAGAATGTAATGATCCCCAGCTTTATTATCACGACTTCCTTGATTGAAAAAATATCTATTCTTCAGAAGGAGGATAACTTTATTAAGGATATGATTAAAAGGATTCAGAAAGGCGAACCCTCGTGTTTTCAAATAGATAACGACGAGACCTTGAGGTTGAAAGGAAGGATTTGTGTTCCTGATATCCCAGAGTTAAAAAGGGAAGTGTTAGACGAGTGTCACAAGTCTAAGCTGAGTATCCATCCTGGTGTGGCCAAAATGTATAACGATCTCAAGCGAACATTCTGGTGGGAGGCTATGAAAAGGGACGTTTCAATATACGTTAGCCGATGCCCTACTTGCCAACTAGTCAAGAGCGACCAGCAGAAGCTGGCTGGATTGTTACAACCGCTAGACGTTCCTGGTTGGAAGTGGGAACATATTTATATGGATTTCATTGATGGTCTGCCCAGAACCAGAAAAGGGAATGACAGTATTTGGGTGATCGTAGATCGCTTCACGAAGACCGCCCATTTCATACCTATCAGATCAAACAGGACTACTCAGAGTCTGGCGCAGATATACTTCAAGGAAATAGTTAAACTACATGGAGTGCCACTCAGTATAGTCAGTGATAGAGATACAATATTCACTAGCAAATTCTGGGAAGCATTTCAAGTCGAGCTGGGAACGAAGTTGAACTTAAGCATTGCTTATCATCCTCAGACAGACGGTCAGACTGAGAGGGTAAATCGTATTTTAGAAGATCTATTACGAGCTTATGTTATAGATTTCGGTGGATCATGGGAAGACCATCTGCATTTGGCTGAATTCTCATATAACAACAGCTACCAAGCGAGTCTGACAATGTCTCCATTCAAAGCATTGTATGGTAGACCGTGCCGATCTCCTGCTTGTTGGGTCGAACCTGGAAATAGACTTGTGTTAGGGCCAGATATGATTCGAGAAGCCGCCGACAAAGTCGGTTTTATCATGAACGATTACTGGCCGCTCAAAGCCGACAAAAGAGCTATGCCGATAGGAGTAGAAGAGATATATCCTTTGCTATTATCGACTATGTATATTTGAAAGTATCGCCGATGAGAGGAGTTATACGGTTCGGTAAAACTGGAAAGTTGGCGCCCAAATTCATTGGCCCGTTTCCTATTCTGGAACGGATCGGAACTCTCACTTATAGGGTCAAATTGCCTGATTGGTTGCCTGAAGTTCATGATGTATTCCACATATCTCAACTTCGAAAGCACGTTCATGATCCAGACTTGATCGTGGAAGAAGCAGCTCAGCAGGATATTGAAATTACTCCAGAATTAGCTGTGAGAAGAGAGCCGCTAAAGATTATCGGCAAAGAAACCAAAGAGCTGAGGAACAAGAAGGTTCGCTTAGTCAAAGTAAAATGGAGTGGAGATCCGTGAGATTGTACTTGGGAAACTGAGGAGAGCATTTAGAAAGCCTATCCCAGATGCCGAGTGGATATCTCTATTTGACTCCGGTGCAAGGTACATTTACCATACCTTGCATTACCAATCAGTTCTCTATTCTGTTGTTATTTTCTTTCCATGGATGTGTACTTTTAATTCTATAGTCTGCTTAATTTAAAAAGAATGTATGAATTAATTTGTATGATTTTGAAAAGTTAAAAACAAATTGCTTGTTGTTTGCATTGTGTGATAGTAGATTTGATTTATTAAATTATTAAAACGATAGTTAATTTAATCAATAGTAGAATGAATGGTAGGATTTATTCGATTATGTCACACATTGAACTGATTAGAAAAAAGATAGAAATATATACATGTGTATTTTATATATTTGAACAGGTAAATGGATTAGCTGTTGAGTAAAGATTTTATTTGCGTGCCCGACAAAAAGGTAAACCTTAATGAGTTGGATGCGAAATATTATTATATCAACTCCTGTGAATGCCATTGGATGCGGAGTGCTGGTTTTTCTGTGTGAAATAATAAATGTCGCCATAGGATAGTAACAATTAATTTTGAAATACATTACATGGCATACCTCAGAAGATAGGCATACTTCATCATATACCAAATAAGCATTTGGAGCTTGTGTGACGAGATGGAAGATTTACCATACGAGCGAGAGGCTTGTATGGCGATGACTATATTTTACAGGTTGAACTAATGACTGATATGGACTATTTAAATTGTAACAATTAAATTGCCAGATTAATAAAAAAAACCCACACGGGTCTGGAGTTGACAATAATCACGTCTCTCTAGTTACTAGATACGACACATGGACTATTTATTACCCACACGGAACAGGGTGACGAGAATATATTCTCTGGAGTTATTATTAATACACGCTCCCCTGTAAACACCAGAATATATCACTATAAATATGTGTATGCTTATTAGGATTTATTGGGTACCTAATACGGCCCAATAAATTTCCAAACCCCTCCCCGTACAAAGGAGGTTATGACGAAATTTTTCGAAAATTCTGGGTGTTAGCCAAATTTTTGAAGAATTTGAAAATTCTCCGAAACTGAAAAGTTGGAGAATGGAAGCCGGATCGAACGTAGAGTTGATCAATCAAACCACTTTCGACTTTGTTCCTTTTCAGGGATGAAAAGTTTTAAATGGGGGAGATTGTAACGACCCAGAAAATCTGAACCAATTTAATTTTTTTCAAATTGGCTAAAATAATGGATTTTAAATATTTTAAATAAATATTTTAAATAATGGCAACAAAAACTGACTTTGAATCGATAATTGAAAATGAATATAATTAATTCTAATTATAAACAAGGCCTGAAATGGCGCTGCAGTTTCAAAAATTGAATTCAAACTTTGTCGGACTGTACCGGGTGCAAAACAAAACGGATTTGAGTGAAACCAGAAATATTTAAATTTGTTAGTGAATATCTTTCGAATGAATCTGAAAAATTGAATTTTCATAACGGAAAGCAAAAGTTATGGCCAAATCAATTTTCAGAAAGGTCGCTATGGAACTTATATAGCCCGTAAAATTGGCCATTTTGCATACGACCTCGGAATTCGACGAAACCACTTTTGTTGGATCCGGGATGTGAAGTTATTGCTAGGTTTCAAATTTCATAATTTTTGAAGCTAATATGTGAGCATGGCAAAGGAAAGCGTGTTTGGATCAATTAAAGTTAAATTAGATCGACCAAAAATGGGCCTTTTTGCAAACGGTCTTAGAATTCGACGAAACTAGTTTTGTTGGGACCGTATCGTCAAAAAATAGCTAGATTTATTTTTCTGGAATTTTTTGAATCAGTTTGTGGCCCTGGCAAATTGAAATGTACGTTAAAATTGAATATTGAATGTTATATATTTTAATTTGAAGGAAAACTGACTGAAACAGTCGAATGGGCCTACGAAACATATCCAATTATGTTCGGAATGGGGGCAAAACACTAGGGACGATAGTCGTTGAGTTTAGATTGGTTGTCATGTCAGAAAACCCCTTTAAAACTTCCCCGACCAATCAGAATTTTTATAAAAAAAAAAAATTCCATTTTCTCTCTCCCCGATCGAAGGCAGAAACCGTTCGAAATCATCCCGTCCACTTTCTGATCAATCCACGCAAAATTAGCCCCTCCTCCAGTTGAGGATTTTGTAGAGGTCCTCACGATCTTCACATCCATATAAAGATTGGATTTTTTCGTGGCCTGTAGCGCCTGGATCGACGCCTGGAAGTTGGCGACTTCCAACCACCGCCGCCTCCTGCCAGCGTCGAACTGGCCAACTCCACCCGGCGCCTGAGCGCCTCTCCTCCCCCTTCGATACTGCGTAGCCCGATCGTTCTATGTATTCACGGATTTCACGAAATCGCGTGACCTAGTTTTGAACATTTCAGAAAGGTATACGGCTATATATATTTTCAGCGGTTTTAACACCTTTAAACTGTTGCAAACTTTGAAAAACCATATCTTTTTGCTTTGTGGTCGAAATTCAGTGAAACAAAAGACAGTGGACTCGTGTGGACGTCTTCAACATTCTAGAAGAGACCGCATATTTTTCTGAGCCTTCTGCTATTTTTGGTGGAGTGGAACCCAATGTGAGATTTCTAATTTATAAACGATATGGAAAACGACGATGTATAAATTATATAGTCGATGTATGAGTTATATAAGCGTTGTACACCTCACGTATAAGCGTTGTATAAGTTGTACGTTCGATGTATAAGTTATATATGCATTGTAAAAATTATATATGTGTTGAAATAGAAGTGAATTGCTATATATATATATATATATATATATATATATATATATACATGCCCCTCGTCCACAAACCATGGACGATATTTATTGGTTGTGATTGGTGTGAAAATTGATTGATAGCGAATGGTTGATTGGGATTGTTTGTGGTTGATATTGATTGATGGTGGTCGAAAAATACCCGTTTGTGGTTGAGAAATATTTGGTTGAAACCACATAGGATTAGTTTGTGGAAATGAAATAAATATATACATGCCGCCTGCGTGCGAACTAGATGCATGATCCCCATTGTCAAAAACCGCGAGGTTTTAAGGTAGATCGAGGAGCCGTAATAGGGACGGTCCCGGTTTTAACTACCCTGCCGTTATGCTTCCGAAATTTTGAATAATATTCATGTGTTTGAATTATTTTCATTTGTTGAAATTATATTTATTCGTTGAATAGAAAACCTTCGTGTGTTGAATCAATATTCATTCGTTGATTAGAAATTCATGTGTTGAATGGTATTCGTGTTTTAAATATAAAAATCACATTTTTATCACTATATTAACTATATAAAATAATTTCATTTTGAAATAGATTGTTTTATAATAAAAATCACATTTTTATCACCTATATTAACTATATAAAATAATTTCGTTTTGAAATAAATTGTTTTATATAAAAATCACATTTTTATCACCTATATTAACTATATAAAATAATTTCTTTTACATTTTTAACACCTATATTAACTATATAAAGTAATTTCATTTTGCAATAAATTGTTTTATAATAAAAATCCTATTTTTATCACCTATACTAACTATACGAAATAGTAGTGTTTCGAAATGAATTGTTCTACAATAAAAAACACATTTTTATTATATACACGAATTGCTAAATATAGTGAAGTGTTGAAATAGAAGACAGTTAGATAAAAATATCATTTTTATCAAATGTATGAAAAGAATATAGCTTTGAAATCGAAGAATAGATATATATATATAAATAGAATTAAAATATATCGAATCACGATGCTGCAGTTCGTATTTTGAAACCGTGATTTCAAACGATTATACCTGGAGATCCGACCATCGGATTTTCCTGAAATCGCAACCGTTGGGTTCGCTTTGGAAAAATCTTTCCAACGGCACCAACTTTGTAAAAATCCAACAGTTGGATTGTCTGGAATGTTTAATTCAAATCTGAAGAAAAACAGCGCCAGAAACGATTATATTTATATATATATATATATATATATAATTATATTTAATCGAATAACGACGTCGTAGTTCGTATTTTGAAATCAAAACTTCAAACGATTATACCGGGAGATCCGACCATTGGATTTTTCCCGAAACTGGAACCGTTGGATTCGTTTTGAAAAGATCTTTCTAATGATGTAAATTTTGTGAAGATCCAATAGTTAGATTTTCAGATATGTGTAAATCAAATCTGAAGAAAAACAGCGCCACGGTCGCGTTATGTCCCGAAGTGTCGTTTTGAATATATTGGCTATTTTAAAATAAGTAAAAATAGCGATAAATCGTTATAAAATATTATAAATGATATGGATGTGATTTAGAAATTAACTGAAGGTTGGCTAAGTCGAATGGTTTCCTGGATGTTGATCTGATGTTGGTTTCGGCCTTCGGGGTTAATATTTGGGAAATCGTTCTCTTACTGATTGACGGTTAGTGACTAATGAATTGAAATGATGCGTGTATATGTTAGTGTTGCACTTGTTTATTATACACGCGAGTTGCTCAGAAAGACCGGGTTTATCCCATTCTGAATAATTGAATCGACGATAAGAAATCGAAGATAAAGACGATGGTCGAAGACCGGAGATCTTCACCTCGTTTGGATGGTAACCGAGGTCCTGATTGGGAGGCATCCCGAAATATGGATAATGAGTGGTGATCGTCCAGACGTACGTGGTGATCGATGGGTTTGCGAGGTATATAGTGCCTCCGGTTTCGTTCAGACCCAGAACGGACTTGCAAATGGACAGTGTGTCTGACATTGGAATTTATTCTGTGGGATTGATAGCTACCTGTTGCACGGTGTGAATTGCCTGTGTGGCATGCTAAGATGCAGTGATCAGGGCTTCTGTTGGAAAGCAAAGTCTTGTGGTGATGATCAAAGCACCACCTGTGTGGCGTAGCTTTGTGTATAACGTGAATTCGCGAGCCTCACACCCCGGTATGAACCATAAACGGGAGAAAGGACCTCAGGAAGGACATGCGTTTCTTTCTAGTTAGAAGTGGCATCAGTGGTTTTACACGCCCTGACGAGTTTAACTTATGTGGTTGTTGCTGTTGTGAGGCGCTTCGGTTTGATTGGACGATCCGGGTCCGATGGAGTCATTCATTGGCTCATTTACGCCCCATAGGGGGGGGACACATTGTTCAGGAATTTTTAATCCACATCGGTGGACCGGCCCTGACAATCCAAGGGTCGATGCGCTCTGACCCTGTGGCTCGGGCTAGAGTGTCACGAAGTTGGTAAGGACTATCTTTTGCCTTGGTTCATGACGGAAATCCAATTTCCAAGTACGTGACTATGCGGTTTTGATTGTATACCTATATATGGCGACATAGTGGTATGGGGCATTAATGCCGTCTATGATTGATAGTTATGATTTGAAATTGTTTTCAAGACATATAAACACTAGCAATAATATCAAATGCCTTTGGTTTATTCGTATCAAGCATAATTTGGCCGTTATAAGGTAAAAACTCTATCCTCCGGTTTGCATTGCATTGTGTGATGGGAACTGAGTCTTATAATGGCTACATTTTTATAAAAAAGCATAGCGATGTTTAAAAGAATGATTGGTTTTAAAGCACTGGCAATCCAATGAAGTAAACACGTTCCACGAAAGTGGTGTGGTCCTGTGATTAGCCATATTATAAATGTGTTCAGTAGATTTCTCATACCAGTCCCATGACTGACTCGTAGTTTGTTTCACTTTCAAACTCGGGTGCCCCTTTTCTACACGGGCATCCTTGTGTTCAGGTTTAGCAGGCTTTATCTGGATAGCTGGAGCTGAAGATGGATTCTATCATTTATCTCTTTTTATGCTGTTTAGCTCCTATTGTACATTATGTTTGTTTCTCCGCTGTAGACATATATGTATAGTTGAACTGTATTTGTACTAAGTATGATCCTGTATACTATGTAACTCTGATGATTACTTTAACCAGTATATTCTATTGCTCATTATCTGGTGTATTTATTTAATTATGTTCCGCTGTTATCTGTTTATGTGTTATATTCCAAAGATTACCCCTGTCTCCGTCTGAACGGGAAATGGGGTCGTCACATTCTTTTAATCTAATTACATAAAAATGTAATTTTCTCTTCTTTAAACATGACGGTGAAAAAAATATAACTTTCTAATTTAACTCATGATGGTGTAAATAATGTTCATTTTCTATTTAACCATTTATATTTTAATATGGGTCAGACCTCTCACATTAGGCCTGCAACTTCTGAATGCTGGATGAGCCGGTCGGTTCCGGGCAGACTGATCCCACAAGTCGGGCTTTACCTCGTGTCTTGCCCCAATTTGTATTTGCGCACTTGGACCTCTCACATTAGGCCCAACATTTGTCGCTGCTGGATATGCCGGTCGGGTCTGGGCAGACTTCCACCACAAATGTGACCTAACCTTGTGTCCAAGTACAATTTTAATTAATCATTATAATTGTTCTACTAAAAATATTATTTTAAATTGTTTCTCATTTCAAAATATCTTAATTTTGGAATATTCCATATTTCCAAAATAACTTGATTTCAAATACTATAACTTACCTGTTCAAATCTTAATAAAACTTGGGACTTTCTCAATTATTATATTAATAACAATAAACCTTTCAAAATGTCTAATTCTGAATCTAATCTTCTTATCTTAGCATATTGACAGTAAAGATGGAATCTTTTTAATTGAATCCCTTTTTATTTATGACTCATATTTCATTTACATTAAAAATGCAAATTCTTATGTTAACAAAATTCCATTCTTCCTTATATACTTTAATGATTCATTCTTATGTTAACACAATTCCATTCTAACTTGAATATTTTATTGAATTCCCTTTTTAACATAAATATGTGATTTTCTAATATTTACATTTCTAACACAAAAATGTGATTAATCATTACAGTGAAAATTTCCATCTTTTTAAATTACATAAAAAGGTGATTTTGATTCCATTGTCAAATTGCTCTTTTTACTTATGCTTTAATTACATATAAAATGCAATTTTATTTAATGTAAATTCTTATTCTTTAATTACATATAATGTGATTCTCTTTCTTTGTAATCTTGATTAATAAAAATGTAATTCTCTTTCTTTAAATCTTGATTACATAAAAACGTAAATTTTCCTACTTTTAATCTTAATTACATAAAAATGTAATTTTCTCCCTTACCATAATTTAAATGATAAATGTAAAATTTTCACTTGTAATCTGATTCACATGGAAATTGACTTAATTACATAAAATGTAATTTTTATGTTCTTTTATTTCACTACATACAAAAATGACTTTTGTCCTTTTATTTTATTTAGAAACAAAAATTAATATCTTTATTTAACCACAAAAGGTAAAATCTCTTATTCAACAAAGAAAAATAAATTCTTTTAATTTGCAAACAAAAGTTAATGGTTTTCATTAATTACAAAAGTTAATATCTTTTCATTCGCAAACAAAAGTTAAAATCTTTCATCATGTTTACAAACAAAGTTTCAAATCTTTTATTTATAAAGTTACAATCTTTTTATTAATAAAGTTATAATCTTTTTATTAAAAAAACAAGTTTCAATCTTTTTATTAACAAAAACAAGTTTCAATCTTTTTATTAACAAAAACAAGTTTTAATCTTTTTATTAACAAAAACAAGTTTCAATTTTTTTTTGTTAAACCAATTCTAACATTTCAGCAAAAACAAATAAAAAGATACTTTGTTTATCGTCAATTTTAACACAACAAAATATATAAAGATGATATATTTTGTATACTTAACATTTTATATCTAAATTGTTAATGAACGTTTAATTTTACGTGCTTTTCTATTTAACAAAATAAATACTTTGTTTTACATACTTTCAACAAAGACATTAAAAGTAAGTTTAATTTCATATCTTAACTTGACGCTAAAAATATGTTTAATTTTCATGTTAACACATAACACTAAAAGTATCCTTATGTTCATATTAACATATAACGCTAAAAATATCATTTTTTCCATGGAATCACATATGGTGTACATTTCCATAATACTTCATGTAACATATAATTTTGGTGTAAATATTCATGTCACAACATAGGATAACAATGTATGATTGGGTATCAAGTCTCATGTCAATCTTCTCATTCTATTCTTTTTTATATTGAATATAAAATAACAAAAAGAATGATAATTTAAAATCTTCTATTTTTTTTGTATGACAATAAAATTAATACTTATGTTTCAACTCTTTCCGTTTTAACCAATTGAAAATAAAATCTTTATTTCAAAACTATCTCATATTGACAAAACTAATGTTATAATTTGTTCTGACTATTCTATTTCATCGCAATAATCCATCACGTCAGATAAATCAACAAACAACATTACAATCAACAAATTCCAAACATCACCACAAATCTGATTAAATAAGTATACATACATGAAACTTAAATAACGAGGGATAATTTAATTTTAACTATTTTAAAATATAGAAATCTCACCGAGCTTTTATTCAGAATAGATCAGAGCTGAATTTTGTTGAATTTCAAAGATGCTATGTTTACGCTCTAATCTGTTCCATAGTCTAGATCTTGTCACAAGGATTCCAACGCAATTCTCTTCGTTGGATTCGTTTCTTTTTTAATTACTCATCTTCTTCGTCGAATACTCCAGGAATAAGGTCGCCCTTTCGAACCCATCGTCGCATAGACCAACTCCACCATGCACCTCCACTCGAACCACCATCCACTGATCAAAGACCATTACCTCGTACCCCTTCGCAACCCCCATCGGGCGCCAGTAAGGTGGCTGAACTCGGCCTCATCATGGCACTTGAAAAGCCCTTAAACGCCATCACCTCCGTTAAATCTTTAGATCTCATTGTGCTGAAGAATTTTCATTTTACAAGTTTTAGGAAATACATTTGGATTGAGGGAAATTTAGGCATTCATTTTGGAGTTTCGTGGCCATTGGTTTGGGTAGATGGCAGCTGGTTTAGTTTTGAAGATTGTAAATACAAAGAGAAGGGAGAATAAAAGGAACAAAAAGGGGGGATAAAGGGAATAGTTTTATATCTAAAAATGAATTTGAGTCATAAATAGAAGAGGAGAGAGAGAGTAGAGAATAAATGCGCAAATTATTTTCCCCATATACCTCTTTTTATTTATAAACAAATTAAATGCTTGCTTTATTTTATCTAATTGTTTAAGTAGTGTAACCTTTTTTTCAAATTTCAAAACACACAACATAACATAAAATAATTTTAGGAACCTATTTAGTTGCAAGAAATGATAAATAGAAGAGAATATATATACATATAGTAGATTTAAAGGGAAGGAAGAAAGAAAGAAGAAAAAAAACGTTGGAAAACAAAAGAAGATGGAAAAGAGAAAACGAGAATGTTAATTAATACATGAGGTAGAAATGGGAAAGAAAATAAGAGGAGAGAAGGAAGTATGGTAAATATAAAGACAAATAAAATGAATGCATTATTTATTGCTTGAGAGCAAATTGTGAAACTTTTCAAATTTCAAAACATATAATATTAAAATGTTAGAGTTTAAGGAACATGTTAAATTAGACATACACATATAAGGTTAAAAAAAATTCTAGATATATGCATAGACAACGCTGATAGTTTTGTAGTTTTTTTCTCTCTCTTTGTTTCTTAAAATAAAAAGAAAAGGGAAACATAAATACATAGAGTTGGTTTATTTTTGAAGAAAAATAATGATGGATTAAAAAAAGGGAAAGAGAAATAAAGGGATGTAATTTAAGAGATAAGAATACATATGTGAAAATAGAATGAAGAGAAATAAATTTATAGAATGAGGAATAATAAACTAATAAATAAAGGAAATAAATGAATGCATAGGAAGGAAGGTAAAAGAGGCAGGTAACCATGCATTCATGTTATGGCCTTTTATGTTTCATTATTTTAGTTTGACATAAAATTTCATTCCTTTATGAAAATTGACCGTCCTTACTGTTTTCCTTCATCATGGATATAATATATGGATATGTTTAAAAAAAAAATGTTGGATGTGTGGTTTAATAGTGCATATGAATCTTTAATTACCTATATCTACTAAATAAACTAAAAATCTTTTATTTTCAAAGATGACAAGTCGCAGTTCACACTTATATCTTTAAACCTTTTATTTTCTATTTTTTTTAATACACATAAATGTTTCGGGACCCTTTTCATTTTTTAAATTAGAGTGTTTCACAAATTAAAGAAATAAAAGTGGCATAATGCATAAAACATAAATGGAAATGAATTTTATAATGAATGGACGCATATGATATATGGTCGAAGAAAATAAAGTGGAAGAAATATTATGTTCATAATTTATTTCTCTAAAAAGAGTTTAATAGGGAAAGTAGAAAACGAATAGGAAAGAAAATAAACTTCATAAAATGTGAATAAGCAAAGAAATTTTGTGCAAGATTTATTTGACTATTAATGTCAACATTAATTAACGAACGTTACTTTGTCTATCATATGCGACATGAAATTTACTATATAAATAAAGTGAAACAAATAGATTTTATCATTTAATTTTTCAAATCAAACATATCTTATAGTTGACACTCAACTTTGTGACAATTTCTTATTAAAAATTATATTAAACCTTTAAAATAAAATCAAGGATTCAACTGCTATTATTATTATTTTAATTTAAAAATAGAATTTTTAGATTCTCCCTTATTTTCTAACAAAATTTTATGAAATAAAATTTTTAAATTTATCCTCAATTTCCGGTTTGTTACAATCTCCCCCACTTAAAACGTTTCGTCCTCGAAAAGGAATGAAGCTAAGAAAAGAAGACAGCAAGTTCGTATTCTATGTCACAGTTACGCTCTCTCGTATACGTAATACTCTCAACTCATTCTAGGGCATTACTAACCCCATCTCTAACGAGTTTTCTCATCCTAGGATACTGTTGATCCTATCTCTAATGAGTATTCTTTTATAGGATATTTCTAATCCTACCTCTGATGAGTCTCTTGTTCCGTTCTAACGAGTTGTACCCCAAAGATTTGAATTAACCAAAGCTCTGATACCAACTTTAACGACCCGGGTTTTGCCCGACCCGATCGATCGCAAAATCGACCATGACTGTTCAAAACCCGAACATGTTAACTCTGGGAATACAACATCATCAGAACAACAACAACAACAGACTTTTATTACATTAAAGTAATGTTACATCAGAGTACAGAATATTAGAGTAAATCGAATAAAATTACAGCGGAAGATAAATTACAATATTATAATACATTGCAGCGGAAACAATAAAATAGATACAGCGGAAGACAACTATGCTCTGGACACAGCTTTAAGCTTCAATCCAGAATCCTGCTCGAGATAAGGACCTGTAGACAAACTACTCGACTGCCCGTGCGGGAAAGAGGCCACACGTGTTTGCAAAGTTAAACAAACTACGAGTCAGTCATGGGACTGGTGTGAGAATTCTTAACTAACATAACTAATAGCAATAAGGCAAATCCAAGGACCACGCCGCTAACGCGGAACGAGTTTTATCCCAATGGATTACCGTGCATAATTAAAGGTAAATCGTAAAACAACGCAATGGTTTTTAGAAAAATGAAACCATTATAAGACCCAAGTCCCATCACACAATGCAACGCAAACCGGAGGATAGGGTTTTACCTTATAATGGTCAAAAATGCTTGATACGTTAAAAATGGATTTGATATTATTATTAGTGTATATATGTTTTCAAAAATATTTCAATCATAATGTATCGATCATAGACGGCATAGTACCCCATCCTACTATGTCGCCACACTAGTTCTACAATCAAAACCGCAGGGTCGTATTGGAAATTCGGTTTCCATCATGAGTCAAGGCTAGGGAGGAGCTCCTTACCGATTCGAGACACTCTAGCTAATGTCTCAGGATTCCCCGTAGAGAACCCTTGGATAGCTGCAGGGCCGGTCCACACTTGCGGTTTGTGGATTAGTTATTCATGAACACACGTTTCCCGGTCCTATAGGACCTAACATCCGAGGCGCGCCACATTCCGTCATCCACATAAGTAAATATCAGCCAGTTTAAGCACCGACACCACTTCTAGCTAGAAAGAAACGTGCTGCTCTCCCTGCATTCCCTTCTCCCATTTTAGACCCAACCGGGTTGTGAGGCTCGCGAAGTAACGTTATAACCACAAGGCCTGCTTTTCAACAAAGCCTTGATCATCTTCATCTTAGTGTGTCACGTTGAAAATTCACGCCATGCGATTGATAACTATTAATACACAACCTCTAAGGGTGTTAAGCAAGAGAATAAATTCTCCGCCACCAGCGGTCGTATATTAATAGAATCAATTTATATAGAACAAAATTCAACGTCAGGCACACTGTAACGACCCGGATTTTGAGCGACTTTGGTTATCGACATAAACATGATGTCGATAACCAAAACATCGAAAAATCCTAGTAATTAATGAAAGAAATTAGAGGGTGAGGATAGATAAGATAGAAACTTAGAATAGAAGAAGAAGAAGAACACAACATCTGAGTAAACGAACCTCACAGCGGAACGAATAACATATAATATATATAACATAACTTTGAAATATAACGGTTATGTATACAATAGCACTTATCAGAGTACAACACTTACAACACAGCAGAAATAAACTATAGCTATATGATCCAAAAGCCTCCTGCTCCAGCCCTTCAAGTATATCTGTAAATCCCAACTACTTGACTGCCCGTAAAAATTTAGGCACCCAAGAGTTTAGGGAAAAAACAAAATAAACTCCGGGTCAGTCATGGAACTGGTGTGAGTAAAACAGTTTAAACAAGTATATGAACAAGTAAACGATATCTCATAAGACCACGCCGCAGAACGGAACGGGTTTTTCCCTTATGAGAATCCAAAATATCTTTATATCAAAAACCTTTTGATATTATAATAATGTCTATCAACCACAATATAATAATCATCTAGTAGAAACGCTTTCATCTCATGTTCTACATATGGTATTCAAATCAAAACTGCAAGCACGTATTGGGTAATGGATTTCCAACTATGACAAGGTATGGAACCACCTTCCGAACAGTGTACTCTAGGAATGATACACTGGAGTTCAACAAGAACATCTTGTAACTCAACCACACATGACCGACCACTCATTTTGCTTGAGTGTATCGAATGTATATCACCAACGGTTGGGATTAGCAAACGTTCCCGTATATATATGGGACAGCATTGATAGATTAAAGAAGCAAATGAATATTCTCTAGATATGTGATTATACACCCTACTTCGGTGCGACCGACTTAGCCATGCTGCCTGCCCGATTTCTGTTATTTACCGGTTGATGAGGCTAGAAGCTACGCTTTATCATCACATCGGATTCACTTCGAATGCCACATTGTCAAATCCATCGAAAAACACTAATTGACGTCTACAATAGTACATTACGTGTTAGCTAAAGAAGTCTCCTTCTCCGCTTCCACTCTTGGTACGGTTGAAGAAATCAAAGTACGTGACCTTTATGGAAATACCCTGTCAGACATTCATCCACACAAGTCATCCTCATTCACTTAGAATGTCACATCGTCATACCCGCCAAATCACAAATTGATTTCCTCAAAAATACAACGGGTATACAGCTAAGAGAAACGAATTCCTCAGCCACCAACGTATATTCGTTTGAAGAGATCAACTTACGCGATCCATTGGATATACTCTGTCAGACCTTCATCCATACAAGTTGTCCTGGGACTGGACAAACTGAAGGCACTATTCAGTATATCCATCTTAGTCACTGTTATCTAAGACTTATACAACAGCCCTTGCACTTTACTCCGTCTTCAATTATCTTTCGCGTATATGATTCGCAACGCTTATGCAAATACAGAGTGGTTCTTTGGATAATAATCCAACCGGTGTCTCCATATTAACAACGTTAAAATGGTCAAAAACTTCGATGGTCGATGAGTTAACTATCAAAGAAAAACAAGTGTGCAAACAACGATATTATTTCCAAATGGAAATTATATCGATCAATCATCATTTAACATTTATCTCTTTAGTTCATTGATTTACTTATCTTCTGTTTCTATATATTCTAGATTCGTATTTTTAATTATCAGAAAACATTTCTGATTCTTACTTGGAAAACATTTCCAAAACTCCTTTTCGATCAAACCTTACCATTTCTTAGTTAAGAAGGAAACCAATCAAGTTGGGGTATAATTACCTCTCAGACCTTAACTACACAACGTTATAACTTCGAAATGGTCAAGTTTATCTTTTAAATCTTTTAATAACTTCTTTACATAACCCTCGTATTCTATTTATGTAACGACCCAGGAGTTTCCGGTCTCGAAAATCGACATAAATACCCTTACCGTAACTTATGCCGACCATCCAAACACCGAAAACTCTGGAACGTTTATAGAAAGAATTTAGAGGGTGAGATAAGAAAGAAAGAAAGTTAGAATAGAAGAAGAAGAAGAATCATCACATCACAGAGTCTCACATCGCGGCGGAACAAAAATATAATACAGAAATAAATCTTTATTGAGAGCTTCAAAATACTTACAATATCATAGTGCATCACAAACGGGGCAGTTATAATAAACTGTTCCCATATACAACACCCAGCGGAATAGTATCATATGTCTGGACTCTTCCAGCTCGTCTCTTCACAGCTTTCGATAACCTGAACCTGTATACTCCGGGCTAACCCGAGCATTTACAAAACACCGGGTCAGTCTGGTGAACCAGAGTGAGAACAACTCGCACAGTATTTAGGGTATCACACAACCTGGTTTTTAGTTCAAAAATCTTTTGGAAGAAAAAGATAATCATAAGACCAAATCCACACATAAATACGGACGGCTTTTACCTTACGATGACCCAAAACAGTTTTGAAATCAATATCTTGTCTGATATTATGATAATGTCTAAATACAAGTAATATCAAATCTAGTAGAACGCTTGCATCTCACGCTCTACATATATGGTATACAAACAAAACCGCGAGCGCTTATTGGAGATTGGATTTCCAACTATGACAAGGTATGGGACCACCTGCCGATCGTGTATCTCTAGAGGCAAATACACTGGGTTCAACAAGAACGTCTTGCAACCCGGCCCTCACATGACCGACCACTCATTTCGCTTGAGTGTATCGAATGTATATCACCAACGGTTGGGTGCGACCCACCGTCTTCCCGACTAGGGACAGCATCGATAGATTAAAGAAGCAAAAGGAATTTCTCTAGATAGGTGATCATACACCCTAATGGGAGCGACCCACATAGCCATGCTGCCTGCCCGATTTCTGTCATTCTCCGGTTGTGAGGCTTGAGGCCAGAATTTACTTGAAAACATCTGATCGCCATTCACTTTGAATGCCACATCATCAGATCTGCCAGATATCACTAATTGACATCCACAAAAATACTCTGAAAGTTAAGCTAAGAGAAGTGCCCCTCTCCGCCACTAACAGAAATACGTTTGTAAAAATCAACGTACGCAATCCCTTTGGAAATACTCTGTCAGACATTCGTCCATGCGAGTCATCCAGGGACAGGATGAACCGAAGGTACTCTCCTACAGCATCCAATAAAGGAATCACCCCATGGATCAGTAGCGAGAAGTCCTTGTAACCCGCAGATTCCAACCACGACAGAATACCAGTGTATCTCGGGCCGCTAAGCCAGAGATTTTAAGTAATCCTTCCGCTTATGAAGATCCACGGTCTTCAATGCTCCATCTCGACCGTCTTCTGACATCTTCACGTATTTGTTGGTCGGAATGGTTTTCGAATATAAATTCGATCCCGGCCTTTCCGTACCAACAGCGCATTGGACATGCTTTTGATAGTCGATTATTTAACTATCAAAATAAACAAACATCAAATAAATAAATTCATTTGTTGCTATGCAGCATCACCTGGCCATTTGAAATAACCTGTTTATCTTAATATATTTATCCTCAAATCATTTTATAGTATATCTTAAACCATATCAAATCCTTCCTTTAACCATCCTTAAAAACCTTTGGTACTCATTATTTATCAATTGTAAATCGATTAAATTCATCCTACATATAATCATCATTTCGATCCCTCCTTTTCATTTTCGTTTGGGAAACCATAATTACTATTTCTATCTCAAAATCTTGACTCCTTACTTCTGGAAATATCGTTATTTTCCGTCGATCCCCTTTTCTATTCTTTTTGCCATGGAAATACCATTAAAATTCTCAAGCTCCCTTTTTAAAAACCCCTTCTTATTTTGAAATTCCAAAGTATATATATATATTCCCGAAATCCTCAAATAACGCTACATTATTTATTTCCAAAGTAATTTGTTTTATCACCTCCACTATTACGACCAATATCATCCTTCGGTAATCTTGAGGTCGTTCAAGTTGGGGTATTTAAATTACCTCTCAGACCTTGATCAACATTGTTCTTACCTTAAGATAATATCAGTTGTAAATAAACCCGATATTCATTCTCAATATCTAACCAAATCCTCTTTTACTTATCTCTTGACGAAACACCATTTCTTTTTATATACGTCAAATCTATTGCATCTTTATAACTCCGTCTATTTTGGAAATAAGACCTCAGCGAGGATAAAATTTTAAACTTCAAATTAAACTTAACTTATCATCGTTTACATAACTTGTTTAAATCCTTAATATAAACAATGGTTTTAAACTTTATAACCCTTTTTGTCTATAACTTTTAGATCCCAAGATGTCACTTTTATTATTGTTCAACAAATACCAATATTTAAAATGGTTATCCATTCTATTTCAATTTCGAATGACACAGTTAACTCTACATGATTAACCCATTAATCAAATCCCAGCTCGTCTTTCCATTTTAAATTAATTTCAAATTAATTTAAATAATCCCATTGATTTTGAGTATAAATCCCCTCTTAAATTGTTTTTTAAAATAAATCATCCTTGGTTATTAAATATCCACTCACTTCCTTACAAATTTCATAAGGTCAAAACACGTGCTTTATATACAGATATACTTTGTACCAAAAATGATTAAAATATCGATATCGGTATGGTTGGTCTATTTTTCTTTTTTTATAACCCAATTAAATAATATATTTAAAAATAAATTCATATCTTCATTACGGTAATCTTCTTTTATAAGAAACGTATATTCAGGCCATCCACTGCCAGCTTCTTAACCAATATAGTCTAATGGTTAATAACAACAACAGTTGAATTTAAATTCAACAATCGACAAGCAACTCAATAACCCAATCATTTTGATTCAACAGCTCATATAACAATCATTTGAAAATAAACAACAATCAATACCACTCATAGTGGTCAACCAATAACGCTTCAAGCGTCCAGTCTAATTTAAATTCGTTCATTCAACCAACAAGGTAAATTACCTTTGTTGGAAATCATCGTTAAAAATAACGATATTATTTTATTTAAATTTAAACAATATTTAATTTAAATAAATGATATAACAATATATCGACGTCCAATCAATCATCAAATCAGCCAACTTAACAAAACATGGCATACAATTAACAAACCCAATTTATAAAAATTATAAATGGGATTACTGAGTGAGTAAAACTCACCTGGACTGGTCTGGTCGTTAAACAATGGCATTTTAATTAAATTAAACATCGTTTAATTTAATTAGAATTTCTTCTTGCCTCCAGCCCTGCCCGATCCAGTTCCATCGCGATATTCTTGTCTCAAGGGTTTCAACGAAACTGACCATTTTCAAATCTGTTAATGTGTGTACGAAATATCGCTTAACAAACTATTTTAATTATTTAAATTCAATTTAAAAAAACAAAGAGGCCCATTACCTTTCATATTCGGCCCATTAAACCCCCCCAGCCCATTTCCCATATCAAAACCCTTCCATCCTATTCTCGTTTCATATATCCACCGCCTCCACCAAAATTCCAACCATGGCCGAAACCCTATTCGGTTCCCCCTTTATCTCCTTCCCCTTCTTCCTGGCTTAAGTTCAACTGAACGTTGCTGCATCACAACCCATCTTCTTTAACCGTTCCTTCATCCCCCTTCCCCTCATCGGTCTGCTAAACACGCCCGTCAACCCTCTCGACATCCAACGTCCTCGCAGCCTCGTCGTTCAAGCCTGAGCCTTCCAGATCTGCTACAGGCGGTCAACGATCTACTCGAAGTAGCAATTTAAAGATGGATCGAACCCTAACCTTCCACGTCGAACCGAACATCAGGCGATCCAGTGCGAGCTAAGTATTTTGAATTAATTTCTATACTGCTGTACGATTTTTGTTTTGATTTTAGAAGTGGTTCAAACCATTTCCGTTTACAGTATTGGTTTGTGTCGTTCTCAAATGAAGAAACACAACGTATTTATAGCGTTTAGATTATCAGATAAGATCAACGTCTATCACAACTTTGTCATAGGTAGATTTGGCTACCATATCTTTAGGACCCCGACCGTTTCTCAGATTTATTGATAGGAAATATAATGGTTGCAAAATAGTTTGTCATAGATTTGTTGAATTAAGTTAGATTTCCAATGCATATCTTGTTCAAAAAGACTTGAGTAGATTTTGTGGAATTGAGTCACAGATTTGCAATCGTACCATGGATTTTGTGTTCACATTTTTAAATATAAATTTCAGTCTTGTATGAGCTGTATACAATTTTCTGTATAGACTTTATGGTCTAAATATATCCATAGATTTTGATGTACAAGCAGATGCATACGGTTAGCTGTTACCCTAGCTGTTTGCTACTGTTTTCCCTATTTGTTCACTGTTCAATAAAATTGAAAAAAATATTTTCATATCTTTAGTTGTTTAAAATTTATTATCTTAGCTGTTTGGCTATTATTTTCTAGCTGAACCTAGTTGATTTCCTCCCTGTTCATGATTTGTTGGTGAATAAATATGTCTAGCTCTTTAGCTGCTCATGATCTGTTTTGGGGAAATTTCAATTTTACTGTTTCATGAATTTAACAATTCATGCAGCAATATTTAGAATGTACTGTCTTCTCCCTTTAATTTCTCTTCTTTTTAGATCATCACTAGACTTAGCTGTTCAAATGATCTGTATGGATTTTATGATATATGTATTAATATTGTCTTCCTACAAATACTCTTTGATTAGGGTTGTTTGCAATCATATATCAGAACCCAATTCAGTTTTCTTATATCAGAAACAAATCTGTGAATCGATTGTCAATGATAGGGGTGTACCACACAATATGGTCATTGTTAAATCAACAATCTATGTACTTCATTACATCTATCATACTGTCTTTATCCCTTATTTTCTTTCAGAAATTATGGTTACAAGCATTTCTGCGATTTTAATTAAAAGTATTCAAACTATGTTATTTAATTTCCCCTGCTTTTAATTCATAGTCTAGTTAGATTACAGGTTTCTGTAAGGATTCATTATTCAACATATGTACCATGTTCAATATATAGTATCATATTTGCGACTTTCTTTGGTTATTGCTTGGTGAAACTCACCTTTTTTCTTTTTCTTTTTCTTTCTTCTACTTAATGCCAACAACTTTATAACTTTCCAAATTATCATTCTTAAAAGAAATTATCTTAAAGAGCATCTTAAACCTTTCTATGCATTAATTCTTAAATATTCATTTCTTTCCTACCTTATTTTATTAAATTCATAGTTTTATTTTTTTCCTTTTCTACAGTTTCCAAATGCAAAGACAATGCTTTCAAGGAGCCGGCACCAATGTTTGTCTCAGTCATGAATTTTGAAGGGCCGAGCAGCTACCCAAAAGGGGCAGATGAAATAACCTTGTGTACTTAACAACATGATGGATCAAAATCCCATTACCAATGGCGCAGCTACAGAGATTTATTTCCTTTTTAACAATTTTCATCCATGTAAAAAAAATGTATTATTTTCTGTAACTATTTGTTTTGAGAAACCAATGTTGTTTTTGTATGAAAAACTGAAAATTAAAGATCTGACTTCTGAGCAGTGATGAGAGAAAAGTTTGTGGGCTGCCCTTTCTTCGGCAACTTTTGCAAATCATTTGTTACAGAGAAATCATTCTTTATTTGATTGGGATGATGAATTGGATAAAAAGCTATGAACATGTGATTATACCAAATGAATAAAGCATGTTGACATTGTAAATAACAAATGAAATGTTTTAAATGATCTTTGTAATGAACACTTTCAGTTTCATACAATTCTCGCATGAATATATGTAGTGTTTGGTGCCTTTAACACTTCAAGTTTTATTGCACTTTTATTTTCATATGTTTATTTGTGTTGCCGAACTAAGCCATATCGATAAGTATGTGTGTATATATACACACACACATGCGTATGTGCATGTACACACAATGATTTGTATTTACAAGTATAACTGTGCATGTTGTTTAAAATCTTAAGGTTAGTTTTCTTCCTTCTCCTATAATTCCAATTAAATCTTAAGCAGCTAAATTAACTATAATACCATCGTATTAAATCAAACAACTTAAATTTTAGCCAAGGTAGAATTCAAACTCAACAGTCAAAGTTTTGGTTTTAAATGATATTCCATTTTTGTAAAACCCCTTTTTATATATAAAATTAACGTTCAAACTTTGTTTTAAATTACGAATAAAATATTAATATACCAAATATAATATTTAAAATAATAAATTAAATATTTGACTGCCACAAGTACGGGTCGTTACATTCTTCCCCCCTTAAAATAATTTCGTCCTCGAAATTGCTAAGGGAGGAAAGAACGTTACAATCCATAAATCTTATTTTTTCGCATAAGCGTACCTTTATGCGGGCGCCATTTAATTTATCGCGATCTACCCAATCGACTAATTCTAAAAAACCATCTGGCACCTGTACGTACTCAATCCACATATGAGTAATAATACTTGAAATTCTAAGGTAATATTTCACTAATCAACTGGTATAACTACACCCATTTGCAAAGTCGATTGTTGATTATTCTTATTCACTATTTCAAACAAATATTATCCAATAACAAACAAATCATAATCAACAATCAATACACAATGAAATCAATCAAACCAACTAAATTTTCATTCAATATTAATATTTTACTTTGGTTTCACATATTTGATCATCAATCTTTTAATACCTTATTGATTTCTATTTAATTATTATTTGTTCATCAAATTCTAAATTTATTTATTTCAATTAAATTTTCACTTAACCAGATTAAGTTTTCAATTCAAAATTCCCACTCAATTTAAATATCATTCAAATCAATCAATCACAGTAATATATCAATAATTTGATAAAATTATTTCCCTTCTATACAGAAATATAATTTGGGCAAAATTATTTCATTTACCCTCTTTACAAAACAATATTGTATTAATTGTCAGTTCAATGCTTCTCAACACTTGAACCGATCAAAAACACAATACAAAACATTTGTATATCAAAATTTACAAATACGCTCTCATATATATACTCAAACTCAACCTAGGGTGTTACTAACCCCATCTCTATTGAGTTACGCCACAGAGCCAAGGTTATTACTAAACCAATAGCTCTGATACCACTGTAACGACCCAGGAGTTTCCGGCCTCGAAAATCGACATAAATACCCTTACCGTAACTTATGCCGACCATCCAACACCGAAAACTCTGGAACGTTTATAGAAAGAATTTAGAGGGTGAGATAAGAAAGAAAGAAAGTTAGAATAGAAGAAGAAGAAGAATCATCACATCACAGAGTCTCACATCGCAGCGGAACAAAAATATAATACAGAAATAAATCTTTATTGAGAGCTTCAAAATACTTACAATATCATAGTGCATCACAAACGGGGCAGTTATAATAACCTGTTCCCATATACAACACCCAGTGGAATAGTATCATATGTCTGTACTCTTCCAGCTCGTCTCTTCACATCTTTCGATAACCTGAACCTGTATACTCCGGGCTAACCCGAGCATTTACAAAACACCGGGTCAGTCTGGTGAACCAGAGTGAGAACAACTCGCACAGTATTTAGGGTATCACACAACCTGGTTTTTAGTTGAAAATCTTTTGGAAGAAAAAGATAATCGTAAGACCAAATCCACACATAAATACGGACGGCTTTTACCTTACGATGACCCAAAACAGTTTTGAAATCAATATCTTGTCTGATATTATGATAATGTCTAAATACAAGTAATATCAAATCTAGTAGAACGCTTGCATCTCACGCTCTACATATATGGTATACAAACAAAACCGCGAGCGCTTATTGGAGATTCGATTTCCAACTATGACAAGGTATGGGACCACCTGCCGATCGTGTATCTCTAGAGGCAAATACACTGGGTTCAACAAGAACGTCTTGCAACCCGCCCTCACATGACCGACCACTCATTTCGCTTGAGTGTATCGAATGTATATCACCAACGGTTGGGTGCGACCCACCGTCTTCCCGACTAGGGACAGCATCGATAGATTAAAGAAGCAAAAGGAATTTCTCTAGATAGGTGATCATACACCCTAATGGGAGCGACCCACATAGCCATGCTGCCTGCCCGATTTCTGTCATTCTCCGGTTGTGAGGCTTGAGGCCAGAATTTACTTGAAAACATCTGATCGCCATTCACTTTGAATGCCACATCATCAGATTGCCAGATATCACTAATTGACATCCACAAAAATACTCTGAAAGTTAAGCTAAGAGAAGTGCCCCTCTCCGCCACTAACAGAAATACGTTTGTAAAAATCAACGTACGCAATCCCTTTGGAAATACTCTGTCAGACATTCGTCCATGCGAGTCATCCAGGGACAGGATGAACCGAAGGTACTCTCCTACATCATCCAATAAAGGAATCACCCCATGGATCAGTAGCGAGAAGTCCTTGTAACCCGCAGATTCCAACCACGACAGAATCACAGTGTATCTCGGGCCGCTAAGCCAGAGATTTTAAGTAATCCTTCCGCTTATGAAGATCCACGGTCTTCAATGCTCCATCTCGACCGTCTTCTGACATCTTCACGTATTTGTTGGTCGGAATGGTTTTCGAATATAAATTCGATCCCGGCCTTTCCGTACCAACAGCGCATTGGACATGCTTTTGATAGTCGATTATTTAACTATCAAAATAAACAAACATCAAACAAATAAATTCATTTGTTGCTATGCAGCATCACCTGGCCATTTGAAATAACCTCTTTATCTTAATATATTTATCCTCAAATCATTTTATAGTATATCTTAAACCATATCAAATCCTTCCTTTAACCATCCTTAAAAACCATTGGTATTCATTATTTATCAGTTGTAAATCGATTAAATTCATCCTACATATAATCATCATTTCGATCCCTCCTTTTCATTTTCGTTTGGGAAACCATAATTACTATTTCTATCTCAAAATCTTGACTCCTTACTTCTGGAAATATCGTTATTTTCCATCGATCCCCTTTTCTATTCTTTTTGCCATGGAAATACCATTAAAATTCTCAAGCTCCCTTTTTAAAATCCCCTTCTTATTTTGAAATTCCAAAGTATATATATATATATTCCCGAAATCCTCAAATAACGCTACATTATTTATTTCCAAAGTAATTTGTTTTATCACCTCCACTATTACGACCAATATCATCCTTCGGTAATCTTGAGGTCGTTCAAGTTGGGGTATTTAAATTACCTCTCAGACCTTGATCAACATCGTTCTTACCTTAAGATAATATCAGTTGTAAATAAACCCGATATTCATTCTCAATATCTAACCAAATCCTCTTTTACTTATCTCTTGACGAAACACCATTTCTTTTTATATACGTCAAATCTATTGCATCTTTATAACTCCGTCTATTTTGGAAATAAGACCTCAGCGAGGATAAAATTTTAAACTTCAAATTAAACTTAACTTATCATCGTTTACATAACTTGTTTAAATCCTTACTATAAACAATGGTTTTAAACTTTATAACCCTTTTGTCTATAACTTTTAAATCCTAAGATGTCACTTTTATTATTGTTCAACAAATACCAATATTTAAAATGGTTATCCATTCTATTTCAATTTCGAATGACACAGTTAACTCTACATGATTAACCCATTAATCAAATCCCAGCTCGTCTTTCCATTTTAAATTAATTTAAATAATCCCATTGATTTTGAGTATAAATCCCCTCTTAAATTGATTTTTAAAATAAATCATCCTTGGTTATTAAATATCCACTCACTTCCTTACAAATTTCATAAGGTCAAAACACGTGCTTTATATACAGATATACTTTGTACCAAAAATGATTAAAATATCGATATCGGTATGGTTGGTCTATTTTTCTTTTTTTATAACCCAATTAAATAATATATTTAAAAATAAATTCATATCTTCATTACGGTAATCTTCTTTTATAAGAAACGTATATTCAGGCCATCCACTGCCAGCTTCTTAACCAATATAGTCTAATGGTTAATAACAACAACAGTTGAATTTAAATTCAACAATCGACAAGCAACTCAATAACCCAATCATTTTGATTCAACAGCTCATATAACAATCATTTGAAAATAAACAACAATCAATACCACTCATAGTGGTCAACCAATAACGCTTCAAGCGTCCAGCCTAATTTAAATTCGTTCATTCAACCAACAAGGTAAATTACCTTTATTGGAAATCATCGTTAAAAATAACGATATTATTTTATTTAAATTTAAACAATATTTAATTTAAATAAATGATATAACAATATATCGACGTCCAATCAATCATCAAATCAGTCAACTTAACAAAACATGGCATACAATTAACAAACCCAATTTATTAAAATTATAAATGGGATTACTGAGTGAGTAAAACTCACCTGGACTGGTCTGGTCGTTAAACACTGGCATTTTAATTAAATTAAACATCGTTTAATTTAATTAGAATTTCTTCTTGCCTCCAGCCCTGCCCGATCCGGTTCCATCGCGATATTCTTGTCTCAAGGGTTTCAACGAAACTGACCATTTTCAAATCTGTTAATGTGTGTACGAAATATCGCTTAACAAACTATTTTAATTATTTAAATTCAATTTAAAAAAAACAAAGAGGCCCATCACCTTTCATGTTCGGCCCATTAAACCCCCCCAGCCCATTTCCCATATCAAAACACTTCCATCCTATTCTCGTTTCATTTATCCACCGCCTCCACCAAAATTCCAACCATGGCCGAAACCCTATTCGGTTCCCCCTTTATCTCCTTCCCCTTCTTCCTGGCTTCAGTTCAACTGAACGTTGCTGCATCACAACCCATCTTCTTTAACCGTTCCTTCATCCTCCTTCCCCTCATCGGTCTGCTAAACACGCCTGTCAACCCTCTCGACATCCAACGTCCTCGCAGCCTCGTCGTTCAAGCCTGAGCCTTCCAGATCTGCTACAGGCGGTCAACGATCTACTCGAAGTAGCAATTTAAAGATGGATCGAACCCTAACCTTCCACGTCGAACCGAACATCAAGCGATCCAGCGCGAGCTAAGTATTTTGAATTAATTTCTATACTGCTGTACGATTTTTGTTTTGATTTTAGAAGTGGTTCAAACCATTTCCGTTTACAGTATTGGTTTGTGTCGTTCTCAAATGAAGAAACACAACGTATTTATAGCGTTTAGATTATCAGATAAGATCAACGTCTATCACAACTTTGTCATAGGTAGATTTGGCTACCATATCTTTAGGTCGACCGATTCTCAGATTTATTGATAGGAAATATAATGGTTGCAAAATAGTTTTTCATAGATTTGTTGAATTAAGTTAGATTTCCAATGCATATCTTGTTCAAAAAGACTTGAGTAGATTTTGTGGAATTGAGTCACAGATTTGCAATCGTACCATGGATTTTGTGTTCACATTTTTAAATATAAATTTCAGTCTTGTATGAGCTGTATACAATTTTCTGTATAGACTTTATGGTCTAAATATATCCATAGATTTTGATGTACAAGCAGATGCATACGGTTAGCTGTTACCCTAGCTGTTTGCTACTGTTTTCCCTATTTGTTCACTATTCAATAAAATTGAAAAAAATATTTTCATATCTTTAGTTGTTCAAAATTTATTATCTTAGCTGTTTGGCTATTATTTTCTAGCTGAACCTAGTTGATTTCCTCCCTGTTCATGATTTGTTGGTGAATAAATATGTCCAGCTCTTTAGCTGCTCATGATCTGTTTTGGGGAAATTTCAATTTTACTGTTTCATGAAGTTAACAATTCATGCAGCAATATTTAGAATGTACTGTCTTCTCCCTTTAATTTCTCTTCTTTTTAGATCATCACTAGACTTAGCTGTTCAAATGATCTGTATGGATTTTATGATATATGTATTAATATTGTCTTCCTACAAATACTCTTTGATTAGGGTTGTTTGCAATCATATATCAGAACCCAATTCAGTTTTCTTATATCAGAAACAAATCTGTGAATCGATTGTCAATCATAGGGGTGTACCACACAATATGGTCATTGTTAAATCAACAATCTATGTACTTCATTACATCTATCATACTGTCTTTATCCCTTATTTTCTTTCAGAAATTATGGTTACAAGCATTTCTGCGATTTTAATTAAAAGTATTCAAACTGTGTTATTTAATTTCCCCTGCTTTTAATTCATAGTCTAGTTAGATTACAGGTTTCTGTAAGGATTCATTATTCAACATATGTACCATGTTCAATATATGGTATCATATTTGCGACTTTCTTTGGTTATTGCTTGGTGAAACTCACCTTTTTTCTTTTTCTTTTTCTTTCTTCTACTTAATGCCAACAACTTTATAACTTTCCAAATTATCATTCTTAAAAGAAATTATCTTAAAGAGCATCTTAAACCTTTCTATGCATTAATTCTTAAATATTCATTTCTTTCCTACCTTATTTTATTAAATTCATAGTTTTATTTTTTTCCTTTTCTACAGTTTCCAAATGCAAAGACAATGCTTTCAAGGAGCCGGCACCAATGTTTGTCTCAGTCATGAATTTTGAAGGGCCGAGCAGCTACCCAAAAGGGGCAGATGAAATAACCTTGTGTACTTAACAACATGATGGATCAAAATCCCATTACCAATGGCGCAGCTACAGAGATTTATTTCCTTTTTAACAATTTTCATCCATGTAAAAAAAATGTATTGTTTTCTGTAACTATTTGTTTTGAGAAACCAATGTTGTTTTTGTATGAAAAACTGAAAACTAAAGATCTGGCTTCTGAGCAGTGATGAGAGAAAAGTTTGTGGGCTGCCCTTTCTTCGGCAACTTTTGCAAATCATTTGTTACAGAGAAATCATTCTTTATTTGATTGGGATGATGAATTGGACAAAAAGCTATGAACATGTGATTATACCAAATGAATAAAGCATGTTGACATTGTAAATAACAAATGAAATGTTTTAAATGATCTTTGTAATGAACACTTTCAGTTTCATACAATTCTCGCATGAATATATGTAGTGTTTGGTGCCTTTAACACTTCAAGTTTTATTGCACTTTTATTTTCATATGTTTATTTGTGTTGCCGAACTAAGCCATATCGATAAGTATGTGTATATATATACACACACACACATGCGTATGTTCATGTACACACAATGATTTGTATTTACAAGTATAACTGTGCATGTTGTTTAAAATCTTAAGGTTAGTTTTCTTCCTTCTCCTATAATTCCAATTAAATCTTAAGCAGCTAAATTAACTATAATACCATCGTATTAAATCAAACAACTTAAATTTTAGCCAAGGTAGAATTCAAACTCAACAGTCAAAGTTTTGGTTTTAAATGATATTCCATTTTTGTAAAACCGCTTTTTATATATAAAATTAACGTTCAAACTTTGTTTTAAATTACGAATAAAATATTAATATACCAAATATAATATTTAAAATAATAAATTAAATATTTGACTGCCACAAGTACGAGTCGTTACAATTTACGTATCTACTTCTTTATTAAAACATTTATTTCTGCGATAACGTTATAATCCGTACCTTCGAATTATCTAACTTAACAGCTAACTTACATTCTTTAAATTCGAATAATTTACTTAACAACTGATTTATTTATAAATAAATAAATCTTGCTTTAAAGACTGGAAAGTAAAGGATACTTTCCCGAATTCGATATAACCGAGTTCGACGTATAACTCTCTTTCGATGAAACTAACATCGATAACTTTAACTTGACGAACTTAATTCGATTAACTTGAATAACTTAACTCGATTAACTTGACTAACTTAACTAGATTAACTTGACTAACTTAACTCGACTTACTTGGTTCGACCAATTTGATTCGATTAACTAGGCTCGACTAACTTGGTCGACCAACCCAATCAACTCAACTTATTTAACTTAACTTATTTCTCAACTCGATCAACTCGATTAACTCCTATTGAATAACTAATATTCGATTAAACTCCATTCGCTTGACTCTAGATCGCAGCGATCACAATGGTTACGCCTGACTCTCTCAGGAAACATCCGACCGCCGTAGGCTATTTACAGCCCTGCAAATTACGCTAGCAGTCGTACGAGATGGCAACTTATCCTGAATAACTCTGTTTGACTAACTCTATCTTAAATAACTATATTTGATAAATTCTACTTCGAATAAGTGGTATTCGATAACTTAACTCGATTATCAACTCGAAAATCTTAACTCAAATCGATTAACTCCAACTGATTAACTCTGCCTGGTCAACCCTAACTGATTAACTCTACTGGTTAACTCTAACTGGTTTTACTTGGTTTGGCAAACTCAATTGATTACATCGACTAATTCACTTTGATTACCTTAACCAATTTACTTTGATTAACTTAACCACTTCACTTAGTTTAACTTAACTAATTCACTTTGATTAACTAATCAATTTACTTTGATTAACTAACCTGATAACTCAATTTGATTAACTTACTCGCTAATAACGTTTATTCCTTTTTAAAGATTTTCTTTTATAATCTATTTATTTCCTAAATAAATATTTACTTATAATCCTATTTATTTAACAAATAAATATCTCCTTTATTATATTTATTCTAACAAATAAATATTCCTTTATTCTATTTATTCCCTAAATAAATAAATCATTTAACTTTATTTATACCCTAAATAATAAATTCTTTTACCTTTATTTATTTCCTAAGTAAATAAATCAATTTTATTTATTTGTAAATGGTTTACAAATATCCCTCTTTCTATTTGTCTTGACAATATTTTCCTTTATATATATTGTTTTACGAATATTTTCCTTTATATTTGATTTCACAAATATATCTCCTCTATATTTGTTTAACAAATAAAATCCCTTTATATTTGATTAACAAATATAAATTCCTTTATATTTGATTTACAAATATAATTCTTTTATATATGATTTACAAATATAATTCTTTTATTCACAATCCTTTTTCTTTTATAATATAAAATCCGTTGATTTTATATAAATACATTATTTTCAAAATATACTTTGAAAATCCCTTTTCCACATTCTGGTATTTCTTATGGTATTTAACATACCATATAACACTGATAAATATCGTCCAACCACACATAATCAATTCCAGATTATATATCACATTATATATCACAATATATAAATCACTGTAAAATAAATGTTGTGGAATCCAGTTGGATTCCTCCAACCTGTTTCCCTGCATCACAGATGTTACATAGTAAAATCAACATCACTTCCAGTTAAATATGAAATATTCTGTTAACAGAATCAATATATAACTATTTAACCGTTTATATATATATATATATATATATATATAATATTCACTAACTGACTAGCAGTTCAACCAAACAATCAACACACAGTCAAACAGACAATATTTACCAGTTCTAAGAATACGTTGTAAATATAGAACTGTTCAGAGTTGGTGAGTTTTACTCACATTGACGCGTTAACCGTTAAATAATTGGTTTGCGTTATTTGACTCAGTCAGACAATTTATTTCGCCATAAATTCATACGAGCCCCCATCCACTTCCAGTCAGTCCCACTTTGTAGTCGTCGTCCATATGATTCCAACGCAACTTACGGTTCGTGATTCTGATTTCATATGAATAAGTTATTGATCTTACAAGATTTGAATATAATTTAAATTAAAATAACTTAAATTAATTCTCCTATTGGTCTTACCCTTTGCAATTTGGCCCAACTCCACTCAAACAGACCCGACCCCGTTATCAGCCTTCTTCCTCATATGAAAAAAACGCGATCTGAAAAACTCCTCTCCATTTTCAAATCTAACTCTTTCACGTTGGCAAGCTACACTCCACCAAATCGACCGAGCTCACCACCATTACTCTCCACTTCCCGAACTCGTCACCGCTAGCCCAACCTGGACGACCGCATCGCCTCCTCCCAGAACGCATCGAGGTCACCTACTGTATCACCACCGAACTAAAACCTCATGGAAACCCCCCAATCTATCATAGTCGGTGCGGATTTTCTTGCTGAGACCAAATATGACATTGAAATGATCTAATACTTGTTGAATCTCATCGAAAGCTGAAAACCCTAGCTCGCTGGAAGTAACAAAGCATTACAGGCTCGCGTCGCACCACCCAAAACCTATACCAGATCGAAGAGAACGATCTCGCAATACCAAAAATACTAGTTTGAGGATTTTCAGAATTTTATTTCCATTTGTTTTGATTTTATTTCGAATTTTCCTTTCTCGTTTTTGTTGGAAGAATAAAAGAAGAGCAGCGGCGGACTTTGTTGACTACAGAATGAATTGATTTTAGGTTTAGGGTGTTAAGGGATGTGTATTTATAGGGGTAATATATTATTTAAATATTCATTTTGATTCCAATGCTGTTTACATTTGTTGTTAAAAATTCCCACAGTCACACATGACATTCAAAAATCACGAAAATTGGCATGCAGCTACAGCTCGACATTTCGGTCCCAACGAAACTGGTTTCGTCGAATTCTGACTCCGTATGCTCACACAGCGTATTTTTAACTGTCAAAATACTGACTGTTTCTCACTCTAAAAATCCGTATGGCCACACAGTGACTCTAAAAATCACGGAACTTGGAATCTAGCAAAAATTTGATGTTGCGGATCCAACAAAATTAGTTTCGTCGAGTTCCGACTTGGTATGCTCACACAGCATATTTTTAAAGCTCTAGATGACCCATTTCAATATATAAATATATTTAAATACAATTAAATTAAATACAAATAAATTTATATTATCGTATATATATTCGCAGTGGAATACTGTACAGCTCTAGAATATTCCTATATGAATCTCTAACTTGATATTTCAAATCTGGGTCAACTTGATATTCGATTTATATTGAAATTCCTTTTAAAAATATAAATAATTCCTTTATAAATTCTAAAGGAATTCCACAGCGACTTTTCTAAAATTTGATTTGGACATACATCAAAATCTAAAAGACGAAATCCCAAATTTTCTCTTTCACTAGAAAGATATACTCCACCAGCTTCACACGTTTCTTATTTCACAGAAATCTAGCTTAAAACGAATCCTGTACATTCAGTTGAAGTTCGAATCGCCAATTTACGAACTGCAATGCCATTTCAAGCTCGATTTTAATTATATTATAATTATACGTTCAAATTGACGTCGATTGAATATATTCGTCAATAAAATTCAACTCTAAGCTGAATTAAATCTTAGGGACGACCCACTTCACAGAATATTGTGATTTCCAATATTTTTGATTATTTCCGAATTAAATATATTATTTAATTTAATTAAATATTCACTATAATTTAATTAACGATGATTTAATTCCCTAAATCACTATTTATATAATTAAATAAATTAATTACAGTACCTCTGACAAATGTGGGTCATTACATTCTTCCCCACTTAAAATAATTTCGTCCTCGAAATTGCTAAGTTAGAGGACGACCCTATCTATTGGAATTCCTAAGATTTGTTTACCCCTTATTTCTTGTTTCTCCGAACCAATTAATATCGACTAAAGTATTAATTTATTCCGACTAACTAAAATTTTCAAATTTCTGAAAATTTTCTAACGCTTTAAATTTTCGGAAAATTTCGCCATAACCTCCTTTGTACAGCCCTATCGGTAAACCCACAACTCGCCTCTCTAGGCCATTTCCAACCCAAAAGAAAATCAGACAGCCAAGCGGCTTACCAATTCGGCTCATAAATCTCATGCTTATATCAAATATAAACTTGTACCTTTTTGTCGGGTATATCAACTTTATCACTTCACCTGTCATCAATTCAACATATACCAATGCAATTCCAACTTGATCACAAATCAATTTATCTTCAACACAACCATTCGCTTAAACCTAAGTCGAATTCCATTTCAAACTCAAGCACTATTCTTGATTTCAAATCAATAACTCACCAGTCCAATATAATTCCATATTATCTCAAATCAAGTCTAATTCTACTTGACACTAATCTATTTCAAATGATTTTCACTTACTGGCTTTTAATTCAATCCCAATTCTATTGGATTTTACAAATTTTACTTTAATTTGTTTAAATTCAAACAACCTTCTCTTCCTGGAAGTTTTTAAACAGTTTACCTCTTTCAAAAATCAAAATTTCCTTTTTGAAATTCAACACAACTTGTTTTCCCAAAACAATTTCAAAACAAAATCCTTGGTAGTAATCCGTCACTTACATACTCGAAAATGAACACCGATGATGCCATGATCAACATCGGAATCTATTTTCCAGCTACCGAAGTGAGTTCAATACTATATAGCACTTTCAAAACCCATTTTTAAACATTTCCACTTTGAAATCAATTCTAAATATCCTTTTACAATGTTGTAAACAAATTTAAAATCTCCCAGGATCTTAAAATTCACATATATTAAATCCAGATTCATTTACAAACACCTTTCCCATTTTTGGGATTTTAAATTCCAGTTCTGATCTAAATTCAGATTTAATTCATTTCAATTGCATATGATTCACTGTATTAATTCTGATTGGTTATATATAACCATTTCACATTTTATAATCTTATCCGATTATAATTACAACCTGTATATGATAATATATCACATATCCATACTGTGTCGGTCCATCGTATTCAAGTGTTTATAAACCCCTACCGATACAGTGGATCAAACTGATCGACCAGAATTCATAACTACTCAATCAATGAATCTCCCAAATATAAAACCATTTTATATCAAATAAAATACGCGCTCGTATATATACACTCAAACTCAATATAGGGTATTACTAACCTTATCTCTACCGAGTCACGCCACAGAGCCAAGGTAATTCTTAACTTAAGCTCTGATACCAACTGTAACGACCCGGATTTTGAGCGACTTTGGTTATCGACATAAACACGATGTCGATAACCAAAACATCGAAAAATCCTGGTAATTAATGAAAGAAACTAGTAGGTGAGGATAGATAAGATAGAAACTTAGAATAGAGGAAGAAGAAGAAGAACACAACATCAGAGTAACACGAATCTCACAGCGGAACGAATAACATATAGTATATAACATAACTTTGAAATATAACAGTTATGTATACAACAACACTTATCAGAGTACAACACTTACAACACAGCGGAAATAAACTATAGCTATATGATCCAGAAGCCTCCTGCTCCAGCCCTTCAAGTATATCTGTAAATCCCGACTACTTGACTGCCCGTACAAATTTAGGCACCCAAGAGTTTAGGGAAAACAACCAAATAAACTCCGGGTCAGTCATGGGACTGGTGTGAGTAAAATAGTTTAAACATGTATATGAACAATTAAACGATATCTCATAAGACCACGCTGCAGAACGGAACGGGTTTTTCCCTTATGAGAATCCAAAATATCTTTATATCAAAAACCTTTTGATATTATAATAATGTCTATCAACCACAATATAATAATCATCTAGCAGAAACGCTTTCATCTCACGTTCTACATATATGGTATACAAATCAAAACTGCAAGCACGTATTGGGTAATGGATTTCCAACTATGAAAAGGTATGGAACCACCTTCCAATCAGTGTACTCTAGGAACGATACACTGGAGTTCAACAAGAACATCTTGTAACTCAGCCACACATGACCGACCACTCATTTTGCTTGAGTGTATCGAATGTATATCACCAACGGTTGGGATCAGCAACCGTTCCCGTATATATATGGGACAACATTGATAGATTAAAGAAGAAAATGAATATTCTCTAGATAGGTGATTATACAATCTACTTCGGTTCGACCGACTTAGCCATGCTGCCTGCCCGATTTCTGTCATTTACCAGTTGATGAGGCTAGATGCTATGCTTTATCATCACATCGGATTCACTTCGAATGCCACATTGTCAAATCCATCGAAAAACACTAATTGGCGTCTACAACAGTACATTACGTGTTAGCTAAAGAAGTCTCCTTCTCCGCTTCCACTCTTGGTACGGTTGAAGAAATCAAAGTACATGACGTTTATGGAAATACTCTGTCAGACATTCATCCACACAAGTCATCCTCATTTACTTAGAATGTCACATCATCATACCCGCCAAATCACAAATTGATTTCCTCAAAAATACAACGGGTATACGGCTAAGAGAAACGAATTCCTCCGCCACCAACGTATATACATTTGAAGAGATCAACTTACGTGATCCATTGGATATACTCTGATAAACCTTCATCCATACAAGTTGTCCTAGGACTGGACAAACCGAAGGCACTATTCAATATATCCATCTTAGTCATTGTTATCTAAGACTTATACAATAGCCCTTGCACTTTACTCCGTCTTCAATTATCTTTGGCGTATATGATTCGCAACGCTTATGCCAATACAGAGTGGTTCTTTGGATAATATTCCAACCGGTCTCTCCATATTAACAATGTTAAAATGGTCAAAAACTTCGATAGTCGATGAGTTAACTATCAAAGAAAAACAAGTGTGCAAACAACGATATTATTTCCAAATGGAAATTATATCGATCAATCATCATTTAACATTTATCTCTTTAGTTCATTGATTTACTTATCTTCTGTTTCTATATATTCTAGATTCGTATTTTTAATTATCAGAAAACATTTCCGATTCTTACTTGGAGAACATTTCCAAACTCCTTTTCGATCAAACCTTACCATTTCTTAGTTAAGAAGGAAACCAATCAAGTTGGGGTATAATTACCTCTCAGACCTTAACTAAACAACGTTATAACTTCAAAATGGTCAAGTTTATCTTTTAAATCTTTTAACAACTTCTTTACATAACCATCGTATTCTATTTACGTATTTACTTCTTTATTAAAACATTTATTTCAGCGATAACGTAATAATCCCTACCTTCGAATTATCTAACTTAACATCTAACTTACATTCGTTAAATTTCGAATAATTTACTTAACAACTGATTTATTTATAAATAAATAAATCTTGCTTTAAAGACTGGAAAGTAAAAGATACTTTCCCGAATTCGATATAACCGAGTTCGACGTATAACTCTCTTTCGATGAAACTAACATCGATAACTTTAACTTGACGAACTTAACTCGATTAACTTGACTAACTTAACTCGATTAACTTGACTAACTTAACTCGACTTACTTGGTTCAACCAATTTGATTCGATTAACTAGGCTCGACTAACTTGGTCGACCAACCCGTCAACTCAACTTATTTAACCTAACTTATTTCTCAATTCGATCTACTCGATTAACTCCTATCGAATAACTAATATTCGATTAAACTCCATTCGCTTGACTCTAGATCGCAGCGATCACAATGGTTACGCCTGACTCCCTCAGGAAACATGTAACACCCCGCCTCCGCTAGGGTCACTCGCAAAGGAATGCACTAGCTTTAGAGGGGCATTATTGGTAAACATGCACAGAAATATCACAAGACAGAACATATAAAAATAGCGAAAGTAAAATCAAACTTTTCATAACATGAATAAATAAGGTCTAAAGCCTTTTACATCAGAGTACATCAAAACCTGTCTTGCAATAGTAAACAAGCATAAAGACATTTTCATAAATTATTCCCCAAGTAAAAACAGTAAAGTAGCCATTAGCCAAGAAAAGTCCAAGCCATCCATGATGACCTTCAAGCAGAAGAAGTCCGAACTAAACAACAGTATTTCCTCCCTGTAACCTAGGGGGGAACGGAAGAAAAGAGGCGAAACAAAACAGGTCATTCAAAAAGACTGAGTAAGCCCTATCTACTATTAGCATAAAAACTAGTAAAGTTAACTGACATGAGAAACTGAGATGAACATAAGCATGATGACAAGATAGATAAGCTAAATCAAAATAACAGGATGAACTACTGAACTCAGATAAACTAAGGTGTCATGATAAATTACGATGTCAAGATAAAACAAGGTATCAAATCATCAGGTTTCTATCAAGTATAATATCCCCAAGATATCTATCACGTTTAACGTCCCATGATATCTATCCTGCATTTTAGCTCTGCACCTACCGTACTAGTATCCCCACCGTATCATGTATTAACCAAGAATGACCCTTACTCAAAAGTCGTGTAATGGTCCATGTCAACCTAATATGCCGCATATATAGGTTACTCAACTCATACGTTCCTTTCCGTGTACAAGTTTAGTCCCTTGCCGTAGACCATACGGGCTTTCCCATGAGATTCTATATTACTTTAACATAGTTCCATGATCCTCAAGATCGGTTTGGACTGTTACCCTAAACCTAGCTAGGGTCTTCCAACATGAATTATCGTCTGTACAACTAGGACTTATGCTACCCAGGGCTACTAGGGATTACGCTTACCTATTGCACGTTTTCGTATCTCAGTTTGGGTTCAACCACCTAGGGCCACTAGGGATTACGCTAACCGCCAACCGCGCCCATTTCCCACGCATTCATCGTGAATCGTTTTTCCATGACTGTATGCACATGTATCACATCGTGCCACCCGAGTCCTATCACAGGGCAGACCAGGAAATACAGGACTCGATTGGGAGCTTACGATTTATCTGCCGATGTAGATGCTAAGGTCTGTTTTTCTATACGTGGCTATGGTCCCACGCGACCCCTCCCTCAACTAGCAAAAGACAAGACAGGATAAATCCTGTACGAGAACACACTACTGGCCAACCCCCAATCCGAGCCTTACCACAACCATAATTAGATAGCAATTATGGTCTATTGGTTGTTCTCTGCCTTTCCGTACGTACACGCTTGACCAAAGATGGTAGGTAGCCTGACGAGAAATGCTATCTAGGGTACGACCGTGTTCTCGTCGACTATACCCTATCCATCCCCGTCTTTAGGTCGCTCGTATAGCAACCAAGGCATACTCTTGGTTCTTCTAACGTAGACCTTAACCTCTCATGAGCCTAGTATAATTACCTGGCAGCCCATAGAGGGATCCCAAGAATATCCTCACGTTCCCCGAAGCCGCTGCTTCGTTACCCAGTTCGCTGGAGCCTTTATCTAAACCAGATACTTGCTCCTACTCGTATACTTAAACGATGACCTACCGTATCAGGTTACTCATCTATCTATGAACTGGTCTAGATTTCCTTGACTAAGGATCATTACTTAGTTATTCTTCAACTAAGGTTTACCACTTAGCCTTATTCCCGTTATCCTTGTTAACTACGGTTATCCACCTAATTCTCAGAACTAGGGTTTCCATAATGGATTAAGTGTCACTTAAGTTCATGACTTAACCCGTCTACAAATCATGTCAAAATTGGCTAAGTATCCAAGTCCAAGACTTAAGCCGTCTACAAATCATGTCAAAAATGGCTAAGTGTCCAAGTCCAAGACTTAACCCTACAAACCATGCTTAAGTTGGTTAAGTGTATATTAACTTGACCCTATCAAATTACTGAGTCAAATCGGTCAATCGTATTCAAGCGATTCATGATTTACCCTTATCACGTTTTCACGTTATATTGGTTAAGTATGGGTTAACTTAACCTCAATAAGTTCACAAGTTAGATTGGTTAAGTATAGGTCACTTAACCACATCAAATTAACGAGTTAGATTGGTTAAGTATAGGTCACTTAACCACATCAAATTAACGAGTTAGATTGGTTAAGTATAAGTCACTTAACCACATCAAATTAACGGGTTAAATTGGTTAAGTGTTTAACTTAACCCCATTAAACTACCAAGTGGGATTAATTAAGTCTAGGCTAACTTAACCCCATCCGATTATCATGTTTAGACTCGTCGAGTCTAATCTTAAACCCATCCATTAACTTTATCTTTCAGTTAAGTGTCATTAAGAAAAATTACTAAACCTTACCAAATTATCGTGTTGGATTAATTAAGTGTTGGTTAACTTAACCCCGTCCACTAGTCGTATAAAAATGGTTAAGTGTTATTAGGCAAATCGAGTTACTTAACCTACCCAACCTTGTCATGTTTTGTTAAGTATCATTAGCCTAATCAATTTACTTAACCCATTTGTCCATGTCATATTTGGTTAAGAGTCATTAATCAAATTAACTTAACCCTATCATGCGGCATTAATTACTTAATGCACCCTAACCTCTCACATTAGACTTTGTTGTGGTTACTAGTTAAGCCGGTCGGTTCCAGGTAGCTTTACACCACAACTTGGTCTAACCTCGGGTTCAAGCACAACATGACCAACTTCTCACATTGGGTCCTATTGTTTGCAACTACTAGTTAGGCCGGTCGGTTCCGGGTAGTTTTACGTTGCAAACTCAACCCAACCTCGAGTTGGCCACACTTATATTATCTAAGTGTCATGTTCATCATGTTTCCAAAACATGTTACAAGTTTTTCAAGCATTTGGGTAGACCTAACTTAATAGGTAAATTCCCAAAGGGTAGACCTAACTTAATAGGTAAATTCCCAAGCTTGTGTTTTTATGCATACTTACATGTCAACTTCCATGTTATATTTCAAGTCATGTTTTCAAGTATAAACACATGTCATACTTAACGTTACATGTTGTCATGTTTATACCCATTTACCCAAATCATGTTCATATCATTATGTTTTCCCATAATGTGACCCCAACGCTTTTTAAACTCGCATATACGCTCACAACAATGTAATGGATTAAAAGAAGGGACTTGGCAAAAGTATGTCAAAAATGGATATTAAGCCACAAGTTAATCATGGTGGCAAATGAGGCACAAATGTGTTCATTAGCTTGCATATTACATTCTTAAGCCTCACAAAAACATGCATAAACCCAAACTTGGCACATAAACGAATCATGGTGACAAAAGACATGGAATGATGACTAGAGACTCGCATATATCATCATATAAGGGTTATGACTTCATATGCAAGTTGACGTAAAGATTATGAAGGTTCTCATGTTGCATAATGCAACATTTCAACATAAAGGTTGTAGCTTTTAGCTCATAAGATCAAGATAATGACTTCATAAACTTGCATGACATGATAGCATGTATCATTCTCAATGATCAAACCCAAACTTGCAACATGAACATTTAACTTCATAGTTAATATCTAAGAGTAGGAAAAGGGCTTACATTGCTATGAAGGCCTAAATCGATTAATCTAAAGCTTGCAATGAAGCCTATGCATGCCATCCCCCAAAAACCCAAAGATGAACACTCCAAATCAACAAAAATACCATCTTTATGAACAAAGATCAAAGCTTTTGCCTTGAAATCAACTTGAGAAGCTCTCATACTAACATAGAGACTCTCTAATACTCTCATGATCATGAAACCTCTCATAGAAATGAAATGGAGGCTAGGATAGTTGAGTGGAGGCCATGAGAGTAGCAATTTTGCCATAGTTTAGTTGCATGAATGAATAATGAGGATTTAGGATTGGTTAGGGTCTTATTTATAGATTAGGCAAGTGTTTTAGGCCATAGGATTAAACCTAGATTCAATCCAAGCCATCAAAGCATGTCTTGGGGAAGAAGTCAAGTGTAGGAACCATCTAGGGCCTTTAGATTAAAGATGAACCATGAGAACCATCCAAATGCAAAATCTGCATTTGAGCGAATCGGCCCACGGGTTGACAGCCAAACACCCTGGATTAACCCCTAGTCGACCCAGCGAGCTCGGGTCGACCTCAAAAATCGGCCGGTTCGGTTATTCCCCTCTCCTAATTCGCTGTTTTGAACATTTTTGCATATTTATTTATTTAATTTTCAATTATATATATATATATCAATATATATATATATTTCTCTGCGCAACGCATTTCACTTAATTAAGTATACTTTAATTTGGGAATTTTTCGTGAAACTTCGCGAGGCCATATCTTGGTCATACGGACTCCGATTTTCGAAAACTCAGACTCTATTTCGCGTATTTTTCCGAGACGAACGCAATGGCATAGCCCGTTTCCCTTGATTCAGATTTTACAGTTTAATTCTGCCTCCATTTATGTTATAACAGGTTATTGAAAATACGGGTTGTTACATTCTCCCCATCTTTTAGGATTTCGTCCCCGAAATCTCCAAGTTTGGAAGAACATATCCTACCATCCATCATCCATCTACTCAAAACATCATCCACAAGCAACCATTGTCCTTAGATGATTTCTAATGCTGTATGAATATATGCAAAACGTGTGTGTACATGTTCCTTAGCTAATGCTAATGATCAGGCCTGAATAATCTTTCTAATGCAAAATATGTATAGTGCCATGAATCCAACATGTATGCAAATAGTCCTAGTCATATAGATACTATATGCGTGCACAATCATTCATTCATATGCAACAACCGCATGATAATACATTCGATTTCATCCATAAACAAGTATAAATACTCGTGCATATGCAATATGAAATGTGACCGAGTCGAGCTAGTATCTAATGTGTATTCGCGCATCCACGAGCAACCACTTGCAACCATATCAATCATAACATGTTTCAAATACATGTTTACATCCATAGGGTTCTACCTAGAATTCCCTGAAACAGGGTCGAGAAGATAAACATGACAAACTCCTTACAGGGTTTGTAACGGAGAATAGGACCGAGAGGATGTCCACAAAAGATAGCCTACAAGTAAGCTCTACAGAAAACAGGGATCAAGGATATACTCCCAAAAAGAGATATCATGCGCGTATCTAGTCTTTGACCATCAAAGTCGTCTTTTAACTTCGCGATTTTGTAGCTTCTTATTCTTGTTTCCATAACATGAGCTGGAACTCATTTCTTCGCCGCCTCTCGTTCCACTTGCACTTATCCTTTTCCTAGAACACCTGACGCAAACATGACTGCGTACTCATGATCTCATGCAAGCTTTCCAAAATTCACTAGTGAATCTTGGATCTCGTTTATATACTATAAGGCATTCCATGTAGAAGAACTTTCTCTTGAAAGTAAACAGATGTCAATCAGGTTATCATGCGCACTTACTAGGGTGATTTCCATAACCCGTGCATAAGTGAAATAAACCATCCGTCTTATCGGCGATCGGGCTTCAAATTTCCAATAAAGGCATCAAGGGGTTCTAAGTAACTAGTCATGACAGAATCTCCAAAAAGGTTACACGATACTTCGAGGGTATTACCAAGGCTAGTCAAAAGGTCTAACTACCCTCCTATCAAAACCGAAAGTGGCACCCCTTACTGGATAACCACTTCATCCATAACCGAGGCATGTTATTCTCAAATCCAAAAAAAGTCATGAATAAATGGACCGGTTCTCCACAGGACTTGAGACAAAAATGGGATTCTCTATTACGCTAGTACTTAAGGTGCAGAGACTCAACTATCGAAGCAGACTTAAATGATACGAACAACGAAGTCCTAACGGGATGATAGAGAAGAAAAGCTAAACCTTTAACAAGATCGTTACCCTCCTTCCGAGGTACTCTTGAAATGAGAGCATACTACTGCCCTCCCGATGATCTTGTCCTTGTCCCATAATACTTAACTATCCGCCCCGTTTTACCATGCCAAAGGTACTCTCTCGCCATGGGTTTCATTGTTCATCTTTCTCCCTCCTTTGAGGACTAAGCCATACCAACAAGTTGCTCATCCTTAAGCTCGTATCCTTTATCCTTCTTTCTCACGATCCTTTCTTATAACGCGGCCACTGGTCTCTCGAGAACCACCTCCATCGTATGGAAAGCACTTTCGTAGGTAGAAAAGACTAGTCGCAGTTAAAACTACTGTGACTACAGATGGAGGAAAGAAAGGAGAAGAGATTCAATTAAGGAAACAAGGATAGTGCTAATGGCCTTTGGGGAATAGCCTTTTTCTTTTAAAAGAAAATTTTCTTGAAAAATGCTTCTTTGTAAACGGTTTTTTTTTTCAAATAGTTTTCAGAAGGTCTTTAAAAACTTTTGCCCAATCTGGTAACCTTCTGCTCTGATACCACGTGTAACACCCCGCCTCCGCTAGGGTCACTCGCAAAGGAATGCACTAGCTTTAGAGGGGCATTATTGGTAAACATGCACAGAAATATCACAAGACAGAACATATAAAAATAGCGGAAGTAAAATCAAACTTTTCATAACATGAATAAATAAGGTCTAAAGCCTTTTACATCAGAGTACATCAAAACCTGTCTTGCAATAGTAAAGAAGCATAAAGACATTTTCATAAATTATTCCCCAAGTAAAAACAGTAAAGTAGCCATTAGCCAAGAAAAGTCCAAGCCATCCATGATGACCTTCAAGCAGAAGAAGTCCGAACTAAACAACAGTATTTCCTCCCTGTAACCTGGGGGGAACAGAAGAAAAGAGGCGAAACAAAACGGGTCAGTCAAAAAGACTGAGTAAGCCCTATCTACTATTAGCATAAAAACTAGTAAAGTTAACTGACATGAGAAACTGAGATGAACATAAGCATGATGACATGATAGATAAGCTAAATCAAAATAACAGGATGAACTACTGAACTCAGACAAACTAAGGTGTCATGATAAATTACGATGTCAAGATAAAACAAGGTATCACATCATCAGGTTTCTATCAAGTATAATATCCCCAAGATATCTATCACGTATAACGTCCCATGATATCTATCCTGCATTTTAGCTCTGCACCTACCGTACTAGTATCCCCACCGTATCATGTGTTAACCAAGAATGACCCTTACTCAAAAGTCGTGTAATGGTCCATGTCAACCTAATATGCCGCATATATAGGTTACTCAACTCATACGTTCCTTTCCGTGTATAAGTTTAGTCCCTTGCCGTAGACCATACGGGCTTTCCCATGAGATTCTATATTACTTTAACATAGTTCCATGATCCTCAAAATCGGTTTGGACTGTTACCCTAAACCTAGCTAGGGTCTTCCAACATGAATTATCGTCTGTACAACTAGGACTTATGCTACCCAGGGCTACTAGGGATTACGCTTACCTATTGCACGTTTTCGTATCTCGGTTTGGGTTCAACCACCTAGGGCCACTAGGGATTACGCTAACCGCCAACCGCGCCCTTTTTCCCACGCATTCATCGTGAATCGTTTTTCCATGACTGTATGCACATGTATCACATCGTGCCACCCGAGTCCTGTCACAGGGCAGACCAGGAAATACAGGACTCGGTCGGGAGCTTACGATTTATCTGCCGATGCAGATGCTAAGGTCTGTTTTTCTATACGTGGCTATGGTCCCACGCGACCCCTCCCTCAACTAGCGAAAGACAAGACAGGATAAATCCTGTATGAGAACACACTACTGGCCAACCCCCAATCCGAGCCTTACCGCAACCATAATTAGATAGCAATTATGGTCTATTGGGTGTTCTCTGCCTTTCCGTACGTACACGCTTGACCAAAGATGGTAGGTAGCCTGACGAGAAATGCTATCTAGGGTACGACCGTGTCTCGTCGACTATAACTTATCCATCCCCGTCTTTAGGTCGCTCGTATAGCAACCAAGGCATACTCTTGGTTCTTCTAATGCAGACCTTAACCTCTCATGAGCCTAGTATAATTACCTGGCAGCCCATAGAGGGATCCCAAGAATATCCTCACGTTCCCCGAAGCCGCTGCTTCGTTACCCAGTTCGCTGGAGCCTTTATCTAAACCAGATACTTGCTCCTACTCGTATACTTAAACGATGACCTACCGTATCAGGTTACTCATCTATCTATGAACTGGTCTAGATTTCCTTGACTAAGGATCATTACTTAGTTATTCTTCAACTAAGGTTTACCACTTAGCCTTATTCCCGTTATCCTTGTTAACTACGGTTATCCACCTAATTCTCAGAACTAGGGTTTCCATAATGGATTAAGTGTCACTTAAGTTCATGACTTAACCCGTCTACAAATCATGTCAAAATTGGCTAAGTATCCAAGTCCAAGACTTAAGCCGTCTACAAATCATGTCAAAACTGGCTAAGTGTCCAAGTCCAAGACTTAACCCTACAAACCATGCTTAAGTTGGTTAAGTGTATATTAACTTGACCCTATCAAATTACTGAGTCAAATCGGTCAAGCGTATTCAAGCGATTCATGACTTAGCCTTATCACGTTTTCACGTTATATTGGTTAAGTATGGGTTAACTTAACCTCAATACGTTCACAAGTTAGATTGGTTAAGTATAGGTCACTTAACCACATCAAATTAACGAGTTAGATTGGTTAAGTATAGGTCACTTAACCACATAAAATTAACGAGTTAGATTGGTTAAGTATAGGTCACTTAACCACATCAAATTAACGGGTTAAATTGGTTAAGTGTTTAACTTAACCCCATTAAACTACCAAGTGGGATTAATTAAGTCTAGGCTAACTTAACCCCATCCGATTATCATGTTTAGACTCGTTGAGTCTAATCTTAACCCCATCCATTAACTGTATCTTTCAGTTAAGTGTCATTAAGAAAACTTACTTAACCTTACCAAATTATCGTGTTGGATTAATTAAGTGTTGGTTAACTTAACCCCGTCCACTAGTCATATAAAAATGGTTAAGTGTTATTAGGCAAATCGAGTTACTTAACCTACCCAACCTTGTCATGTTTTGTTAAGTATCATTAACCTAATCAATTTACTTAACCCATTTGTCCATGTCATATTTGGTTAAGAGTCATTAATCAAATTAACTTAACCCTATCATGCGACATTAATTACTTAATGCACCCTAACCTCTCACATTAGACTTTGTTGTGGTTACTAGTTAAGCCGGTCGGTTCCGGGTAGCTTTACACCACAACTTGGTCTAACCTCGGGTTCAAGCACAACATGACCAACTTCTCACATTGGGTCCTATTGTTTGCAACTACTAGTTAGGCCGGTCGGTTCCGGGTAGTTTTACGTTGCAAACTCAACCCAACCTCGAGTTGGCCACACTTATATTATCTAAGTGTCATGTTTCCAAAACATGTTACAAGTTTTTCAAGCATTTGGGTAGACCTAACTTAATAGGTAAATTCCCAAAGGGTAGACCTAACTTAATAGGTAAATTCCCAAGCTTGTGTTTTTATGCATACTTACATGTCAACTTCCATGTTATATTTCAAGTCATGTTTTCAAGTATAAACACATGTCATACTTAACGTTACATGTTGTCATGTTTATACCCATTTACCCAAATCATGTTCATATCATTATGTTTTCCCATAATGTGACCCCAACGCTTTTTAAACTCGCATATACGTTCACAACAACGTAATGGATTAAAAGAAGAGACTTGGCAAAAGTATGTCAAAAATGGATATTAAGCCACAAGTTAATCATGGTGGCAAATGAGGCACAAATGTGTTCATTAGCTTGCATATTACATTCTTAAGCCTCACAAAAACATGCATAAACCCAAACTTGGCACATAAACGAATCATGGTGACAAAAGACATGGAATGATGACTAGAGACTCGCATATATCATCATATAAGGGTTATGACTTCATATGCAAGTTGACATAAAGATTATGAAGGTTCTCATGTTGCATAATGCAACATTTCAACATAAAGGTTGTAGCTTTTAGCTCATAAGATCAAGATAATGACTTCATAAACTTGCATGACATGATAGCATGTATCATTCTCAATGATCAAACCCAAACTTGCAACATGAACATTTAACTTCATAGTTAATATCTAAGAGTAGGAAAAGGGCTTACATTGCTATGAAGGCCTAAATCGATTAATCTAAAGCTTGCGATGAAGGCTATGCATGCCATCACCCAAAAACCCAAAGATGAACACTCCAAATCAACAAAAATACCATCTTTATGAACAAAGATCAAAGCTTTTGCCTTGAAATCAACTTGAGAAGCTCTCATACTAACATAGGGACTCTCTAATACTCTCATGATCATGAAACCTCTCATAGAAATGAAGTGGAGGCTAGGATAGTTGAGTGGAGGCCATGAGAGTAGCAATTTTGCCATAGTTTAGTTGCATGAATGAATAATGAGGATTTAGGATAGGTTAGGGTCTTATTTATAGATTAGGCAAGTGTTTTAGGCCATAGGATTAAACCTAGATTCAATCCAAGCCATCAAAGCATGTCTTGGGGAAGAAGTCAAGTGTAGGAACCATCTAGGGCCTTTAGATTAAAGATGAACCATAAGAACCATCCAAATGCAAAATCTGCATTTGAGCGAATCGGCCCACGGGTTGACAGCCAAACACCCTGGATTAACCCCTAGTCGACCCAGCGTGCTCGGGTCGACGTCAAAAATCGGCCGGTTCGGTTATTCCCCTCTCCTAATTCGCTGTTTTGAACATTTTTGCATATTTATTTATTTAATTTTCAATTATATATATATATATATATATATATATATCAATATATATATATATATATATTTCTCTGCGCAACGCATTTCACTTAATTAAGTATACTTTAATTTGGGAATTTTTCGTGAAACTTCGCGAGGCCATATCTTGGTCATACGGACTCCGATTTTCGAAAACTCGGACTCTATTTCGCGTATTTTTCCGAGACGAATGCAATGGCATAGCCCGTTTCCCTTGATTCAGATTTTATAGTTTAATTCTGCCTCCATTTATGTTATAACAGGTTATTGAAAATACGGGTTGTTACAAAACATCCGACCGCCGTAGGCTATTTACAGCCTTGCGAATTACGCTAGCAGTCGTACGAGATGGCAACTTATCCTGAATAACTCTGTTTGACTAACTTTATCTTAAATAACTATATTTGATAACTTCTACTTCGAATAAGTGGTATTTGATAACTTAACTCGATTATCAACTCGAAAATCTTAACTCAAATCGATTAACTCCAACTGATTAACTCTGCCTGGTCAACCCTAACTGATTAACTCTACTGGTTAACTCTAACTGGTTTTACTTGGTTTGACTAACTCAATTGATTAACTCGACTAATTCACTTTGATTACCTTAACCAATTTACTTTGATTAACTTAACCACTTCAGTTAGTTTAACTTAACTAATTCACTTTGATTAACTAATCAATTTACTTTGATTAACTAACCTGATAACTCAATTTGATTAACTTACCCGTTAATAACGTTTATTCCTTTTTAAAGATTTTATTTTATAATCTATTTATTTCCTAAATAAATATTTACTTATAATCCTATTTGTTTAACAAATAAATATCTCCTTTATTCTATTTATTCTAACAAATAAAAATTCCTTTATTTTATTTATCCCCTAAATAAATAAATCATTTAACTTTATTTATACCTTAAAAAATAAATTCTTTTACCTTTATTTATTTCCTAAATAAATAAATCATTTTTATCTATTTGTAAATGGTTTACAAATATCCCTCTTTCTATTTGTCTTGACAATATTTTCCTTTATATATATCGTTTTACAAATATTTTCCTTTATATTTGATTTCACAAATATATCTCCTCTATATTTGTTTAACAAATAAAATCCCTTTATATTTGATTAACAAATATAAATTCCTTTATATTTGATTTACAAATATAATTCTTTTATATTTGATTTACAAATATAATTCTTTTATTCACAATCCTTTTTCATTTATAATATAAAATCCATTGATTTTATATAAATACAGTATTTTCGAAATATACTTTGAAAATCCCTTTTCCACATTCTAGTATTTCTTATGGTATTTAGCATACCATATAACACCGATAAATATCGTCCAACCACACATAATCAACACCAGATTATATATCACATTATATATCATAATATATAAATCACTGTAAAATAACTGTTGAGGAATCCAGTTGGATTCCTCTAACCTGTTTCCCCGCATCACAGATGTTACATAGTAAAATCAACATCACTTCCAGTTAAATATGAAATATTCTGTTAACAGAATCAATATATAACTATTTAACTGTTTATATATATATATTTATATGTATATATATAAAATATTCACTAACTGACTAGCAGTTCAATCAAATAATCAACACACAGTCAAATAGACAATATTTAACAGTTCTAAGAATACGTTGTAAATATAGAACTGTTCAGAGTTGGTGAGTTTTACTCACATTGACGCGTTAACCGTTAAATAATCGGTTTGCGTTATTTTACTCAGTCAGACAATTTATTTCGCCATAAATTCATACGAGCCCCAATCCACTTCCAGTCAGTCCCACTTTGTAGTCGTCGTCCATACGATTCCAACGCAACTTACGGTTCGTGATTCTGATTTCATATGAATAAGTTATTGATCCTACAAGATTTGAATATAATTTAAATTAAAATAACTTAAGTTAATTCTCCTATTGGGCTTACCCTTTGCAATTTGGCCCAACTCCACTCAAACAGACCCGACCCCATTATCAGCCTTCTTCCTCATATAAAAAAACGCGATCTGAAAAACTCCTCTCCATTTTCAAATCTAACTCTTTCACGTTGGCAAACTACACTCCACCAAATCGACCGAGCTCACCACCGTTACTCTCCACTTCCCAAGCTCATCACCGCTAGCCCAACCTGGACGACCGCGTCGCCTCCTCCCAGAACGCATCGAGGTCACCTACTTTATCACCACCGAACTAAAACCTCACGGAAACCCCCCAATCTATCATAGTCGATGCGAATTTTCTTGTTGAGACCAAATATGACATCGAAATGATCTAATACTTGTTGAATCTCATCGAAAGCTGAAAACCCTAGCTCGTTGGAAGTAACCGAGCATTACAGGCTTGCGTCGCACCACCCAAAACCGGTACCAGATCGAAGAAAATGATCTCGCAATACCAAAAAATACAAGTTTGAGGATTTTCAGAATTTTCTTTCCATTTGTTTTGATTTTATTTCGAATTTCCCTCTCTCGTTTTTGCTGGAAGAATAAAAGAAGAGCAGCGGCGGACTTTGTTGACTACAGAATGAATTGATTTTAGGTTTAGGGTGTTAAGGGATGTGTATTTATAGCGGTAATATATTATTTAAATATTCATTTTGATTCCAACGTTGTTTACATTTTTTGTTAAAAATTCCCACAGTCACACATGACATTCAAAAATCACGAAAATTGGCATGCAGCTACAGCTCGACGTTTCGGTCCCAACGAAACTGGTTTCGTCGAATTCTGACTCCGTATGCTCACACAGCGTATTTTTAACTGTCAAAATACTGACTGTTTCTCACTCTAAAAATTTGTACGGCCACAAAGTGACTCTAAAAATCACGGAACTTGGAATGTAGCAAAAATTTGATGTTGCGGATCCAACAAAATTAGTTTCGTCGAATTCCGACTTCGTATGCTCATACAGCGTATTTTTAAAGCGCTGGATGACCCATTTAAATATATAAATATATTTAAATACAATTAAATTAAATACAAATAAATTTATATTATCGTATATATATTTGCAGTGGAATACTGTACAGCTCTAGAATATTCCTATATGAATCTCTAACTTGATATTTCAAATCTGGGTCAACCTGATATTTGATTTATATTGAAATTCCTTTTAAAAATATAAATAATTCCTTTATAAATTCTAAAGGAATTCCACAGCGACTTTTCTAAAATTTGATTTGGACATACATCAAAATCTACACGACAAAATCCCAATTTTTCTCTTCCACTGGAAAGATATACTCCACCAGCTCCACACGCTTCTTGTTTCACAGAAATCCGGCTTAAAACGAATCCTGTACATTCAGTTGAAGTTCGAATCGCCAATTTACGAACTGCAGCGCCATTTCAAGCTCGATTTTAATTATATTATAATTATACGTTCAAACTGACGTCGATTGAATATATTCGTCAATAAAATTCAACTCTAAGCTGAATGAAATCTTAGGGACGACCCACTTCACAGAATATTGTGATTTCCAATATTTTTGATCATTTCTGAATTAAATATATTATTTAATTTAGTTAAATATTCACTATAATTTAATTAATGATGATTTAATTCCCTAAATCACTATTTATATAATTAAATAAATTAATTACAGTACCTCTGACAAATGCGGGTCATTACACACACATCCATTTATAAACTTATGCTCTGTGTCTGAGCGAAAGCCAAATCCGTACAAATCAACACTACGTCCGGACGGCCTCCACTGTAGCCCCTTCAAGGTACTACTCCAATCACGGGCATCGGCAGTCGTCGTCCATTCGATATGAAAATCGTCGATCTTCTATCGTTGTCTTCAAAATATGAATTTTAAACGTCGCTTCAATTATTAGGAATGAGATAGACTCGGACTTTCCAAATAATTCTCGTACATATATAAGTTGGAAATCATTTCATATTGTTATTAGTAATTTATAACGATTTATCTTTATTTTTATATATATAAAAATAATTAAATTCCATTTCATTGGCGTAATTATATAACAAGTAGTGAATGTTTTGTTTCACAACCTATCGAGATGTTTATAATGTGTAATGAAATGTATTTTATTTCATTACGTTTTGCTAATGAAAAATATTCCTATTCGTATATACAATATTAACGTACAATGTACACACCATTTATTTTCATACACATACACATCTTATACACAACAGTGTACATTTTCTTGTTTCATCTTTCGAATTACACAAAATGTATATTTTGTTTATCATACCAATTCCAACAAAAATGAGCATTTTTGTGTTTCATTTCAATTTCAACAAACGAATATATTTTTTTCATTCACCTTTCCTTCTACAAGAATGAGTATTTTTGTTTGTTTATTTCAATGTAACAAAATTGATAATTTTATTATCTTTTCAATGCAAAACAAAATTAATAATTTTATATTACAAACAAAATGATAATTTTGTGTGTTAACTATTTACGTGAAAATATAATTTTCATATCTTTAATCTTTTTAATGAAAACCTAATCCATTAAGATATAAATTTCATATCCTTATTTTTATGAAAATCCAATTACATAAAAATGTAATTTTTCCCTTTTAATCTAATTTACATTAAAAATGTAACTTTTACCTTTAATCTTAATTTCATAAAAATGTGAATTTCTTACTTTTGGTTTTAATTACATAAAGATGTAATTTTCCTTCTTTCTCTTCATCTTAATTACATAAAAATATAAATTTCTTCTTTTAATCAAATTACATAAAAATGTAATTTTCTCTTCTTTAAACATGACGACGAAAATAATGTAACTTTCTAATTTAACTCATGACGGTGTTGTAATGACCCTGGATTTTGGCGACTTTGGTTATCGCCATAAATTCAATGACGACTAACCAAACATCAAAAAATACCGATCATTAATAAAAGAAATTAGAGGATGAGGAAAGATAAGATAGAAACTTAGAATAGAAGAAGAAGAAGAAGAAGAACACAATATCAGAGTAACACGAATCTCACAGTGGAACGAATAAATATATTTCATAACATAACTTTGAAATAAAAATCTGTACTTGAATATACATATCATTTATCAAAGTACAACACTTACAACACAACGGAAATAACTATAGCTATATAATCCTGAAGCTTCCTGCTCCAAGCTCTTCCAGTATATCTGTAAAATCCTGACTACTTGACTGCCCGTACAAAATTAGGCACCCAAGAGTTTAGGGAAACAAAAAAAATAAACTCTGAGTCAGTCATGGGATTGGTATGAGTAAAATAGTTTAAAACAGTTCGAACAAGTAAACGATATCTCATAAGACCACGCCGTATAACGGAACGGGTTTTTCCCTTATGAGAATCCAAATTAGCTTTATATCAAAAACCTTTTGATATTATAATAATGTCTATCAACCACAATATAATAATCATCTAGCAGAAACGCTTTCATCTCACGTTCTACATATATAGTATACAATCAAAACCGCAAGCACGTATTGGGTAACGAATTTCCAACTATGACAAGGTATGGAACCACCTTTCGCTAGCGTACCTCTAGAAAGGAATACACTGGGTTCAACAAGAACATCTTGCAACCCGGCCACACATGACCAACCACTCATTTCGCTTGAGTGTATCGAATGTATATCACCAATGGTTGGGATCAGCAACCGTTTCCCGAATGGGACAGTGTCAACAATAGATTTTTAGAAGTAAATGAAACTCTAGATCAGGTGATTATACACCCTACTTCGGTGCGACCGACTTAGCCATGCTGCCTGCCCGATTTCTGTCATTTACCGGATGTGAGGCTAGAAGCTACGCTTTATCATCACATCAGACTCACATTGACTGCCACATCGTCAAATCCATCAAATCACCGATTGACGTCCTCAACCATACATTATGTGTTAGCTAAAAGAAGTTTCCTTCTCCGCTTCCACTCTTGGTACGGTTGGAGAAACCAATATACGTGATCGTCTGGAAATACTCAGTCAGACATCTGTCCATACAAGTCATTCAGGAACAGGATGAACCGAAGGCACTATTCTGTAAACAAGATAGCCCTTGCATAACTCCGTCTTCAATTTCCTTTGGCATATATGATTCGCAACGCTTATGCCAATACAGAGTGGTTCTTTGGATAATAATCCAACCGGTCTCTCCATATTAACAACGTTAAAATGGTCAAAACTTCGATAGTCTGTGATTTAACTATCAAAGAAAAATAGGTGTGCAAACAACGATATTATTTCCAAATGGAAATTCTATCAATCAATCATCAATCATATATATATATATATCCTTATTTTCTATGTTTAGAAAATATACGTTAACACTTGAAAACATTTCCAAATCTTCTTTACTTGGATTTAAACAGATGTTTAAATCAACATCGCGACGACAACTCAAACCACTTTACTTATTTACTAAATTCACTTAACCACTTTCACTCTCGAACCTTACCCATTTCTAAATTTAAAATGAAGTCAATCAAGTTGGGGTATAATTACCTCTCAGACCTTAACTGAACAACATTTCAAATCTCGAAATAGGGCAAGTTCATCCTTTAACTCTTTAACACTTCCTTACGTAACTTCCGGATATAATTTACGAGTCCAACTCCTTTAATTCTGTTCGAATAACTATATTCGATTAACTCCTTCGAATAACTAAATTCGATAACTCCTTCGAATAACTAAATTCGATTAACTTAGTTTTCCTAACTCTATCTCAATTAACTCCTATCGAATAACTAACTCGATAACTCTAATTGAATAACTGATATTCAATTAACTCTACTTGTCGATTTACCCTTATTCACTAACTTTATATGCTTTATTAAGATTTCCTTTTAACAATGTTTATTCACTTATAATGATTTCCTCCTACAGCGTTTATTCACTTACAATGATTACCTCCTATAGTATTTATTCACTTATAATGATTACCTTCCAATCCTATTTATCTTCCCAGATAAATATTTCTTTTATAATTCTATTTATTCTAACAAATAAATACTTCCTTTATTCTATTCTATTTATTCTAACAAATAAATATTTCCTTTTCAACTTTATTTATTTTCTAAATAAATATCTCCTTTTAACTCCTTTGATTATATAAATTTCTTCTTTTTTAAAATCCTTCGATTTTAAAAAATCCATTTCCTTTATAAAACCCTTTTCCTTTTCTATATAAAATCCATCGATTTTATATAAATAATTCATTTTCAAAATACACTTTGAAAATCCCCTTTTCCACATCCAGTATTTCTTATGGTATCTAACATACCATATAACAACGATAAATATCGTACAAACACACATAATCAACAACAGATTATATATCATGTCATATATCACAATATATGAATCACAGTAAAATAAATGTTGAGGAATCCAGTTGGATTCCTCCAACCTGTTTCCCTGCATCACAGATGTTAAACAATATATATAACTTCACTTTCAGTTCCATGTGATATATTCTGTTAAACAAAATCAATATAGAAATTCACTTAACTGACTAGTAGTTCAATCAAACGGTCAGCACACAGTCAATCAACCAATATTTAACAGTTCTAAAAATACAACATGAAATTATAAACTGTTCAGAGTTAGTGAGATTTACTCACATTTGCAGTTCATCGTTAAAGAACAATAAACTGTTATTTGATTTGAATCAAACAATTTATTCCGCCATAAATTCAAACGAGCTCCAATCCACTTCCAGTTAGCTCGATTGTGTAGTGTCCGTCCATACGATCCCAACGGATCTTGTTTCGTGAGGTTCTAACATCGTATGACCAAGTTATACCATTTCGAAGTTCATACATTTTATATTAAAATAAAACATGGACTTATATAAAACTCTGGGCCTTAACTTCTTAACTCCTGGCCCAAAAGCTTCATCTCGTTTATCCGCAAAGCCCACGACCCTTTCTTCCTCAATCCCCATCGCGACTTCAGGAAATCCCACAGCCATTTCACCACTTTCAAGCCCTCAAAACTCCTTCACCACTCAACCGAAATCCAAATGGATCACACCACACCAATCCTCTTCGAACACTCCTTAGACCCATACCCTTACATCACAGTTCGATCCCCTCAACATCCGTGGGTCACGGAGCCTCGTTATGACGGTATATAGCAAGTGCCGAGCTTGAAAGCCACCGAACATCCCAAATCTTTGTATCCGAACGTTGTTTGACCTCCCGAAGCCAAAAATAAACTCGATTCCATCAATCAAAGCCTCCATCGTTCATCCACTGTAACCCTAAATCTACTGTGAACTTTCGAGGACCACAAAATACCCACCGCAACACATAAATCATATATAGAATTGTAGAGGATCACCTTAGGAACCATAAGATATCACTCGTTTGATTTATAAGAATTTTTATGAATTCTTTTTGATTTTATTTCTTTCATTTTGATTTTTTTCCCAGAAGAAAGTGGCGGCCTGGTTTGATTGACCGTGAAAACAAAATGAATTAGGTTTAGGTTGGTTAGTGGGGGTATTTATAGGCAAATTAGATTTTTTTTTTTTTTTTTTTTTGATATTTTAGATATTTTTATTTTGTCATTTTATACTCGTCTCTGCACTCTAAAAATCCCTACGAACACATACGATGCCTAAAAATCATGAAAATTGACATGCAGCTAGAGTTCGCCATTACGGTCCCAACGAAACTGGTTTTATCGAATTCCGACTTCGTTTGCTCACACAGCGTATTTTTAACCGTCAAAATACTGACTGTTTTTCAATCTAAAAATCCATACGGCTACATACTGACTTCAAAAATCACGGAAACTGAAATCTAGCAATAATTTAACATTGTGGATCCAACAAAATTAGTTTCGTCGAATTCTGAGGTAGTTTGCAAAACTGGCTATTTTTAAAGCTTTGGATGACCCATTTAAATATATAAATATATTTAAATATAATTAAATTTAATATTTAAAAATAAATATTATCGTATATATCCACAGTGGAATACCATACAGCTCTACTAGGATTTATAACTTGATATTTCAAATCTGGGTCATCCCGATATTAGATTTATATTGAAATTCCTTTTTAAAATATAAATAATTCCTTTATAAATTATAAAGGAATTCCACAGCGACTTTTCTAAAATTTAATTTAGACGTAAATCAAAATCTACATGACGAAATCCCGATTTTTCTCTTCCACTAGAAAGATATACTCCACCAGCTCCACATGTTTCTTGTTTCGTAGAAATCCGGCTTAAAACGAATCCTGTACATTCAGTTGAAGTTCGAATCGCCAATTTACGAACTGCAGCGCCATTTCGAGCTCGATTTTGATTGTATTATAACTCTACGTTCAAACTGTCGTTTATATTATATATTCGTTATTCAAATTCAATTCCAAGCTGAATTAAATATCACAGATGATCCAGTTCACACCATATCGCCATTTCAGCCAATTCTGTTTATTTCAGAATTAAAAATATTATTTAATTTATTATTTTAATTAAATATTCACCATTATTTAATTCCACGACCAATAAATCCTTGTAATCACCTTTTAAATAATTAAATAAATTAATTATCATACCGCTGACGATGTGGGTCATTACATTCTTCCCCACTTAAAATAATTTCGTCCTCGAAATTGCTAATGATTGAAGACGACCCTATCTACTGGTTAGAACTTATTTGTTCACTTCTTTAACTCCAGTTTCAACTGAACCAAATTAAATTTCAATTAAATATTTATTCATTCCTTATCAACGAAAATTTTCAAAAATCCTTAAAAATTTCTAAAGCCTTAATTTTTTTGAAAATTTTCGCCAGCACCTCATTTGTACTGGTCAATACGTCAAACCACCACTCGCCTCTCTGGGCCATCTCCATCCCAAAAGAAAATCAAACAGCCAAGCGGCTTGCCAATTCGACTCATCAAAATCTCATACCATATGAAATATAAACTTGTACCTTTTGTCGGGCATATCAACTCTATCCCTTCCATATGCTATCAACTCAGCATATACCAATGTTATCCCAATCAAATTCTGAAATCACTTTTATCTCCAACACAACCATTCTCTTTTTACCAAGCCAAATTTTCATTTCAAACTCAAGTTTCTTCTCGATTCCCAACTCTTAACTTGATTATCACATTACACTTCAAATTTGAATCTCACAATCCAATTTGTCTTGATATCATTCTAATTCAATCTCAGTTACCACTTTACTGGCTTTACTTTACTTCAAATTTGCTTTCACAAAATTCTGTTAAAATTGTTTTTAATTCAAACAGTGTTTCCCTGTGAGTTTTGAAATAGTTTACTCTTTTCAAAAATCGAATTTGCCTTTTTGATATTCAACACAACTTGTCTTTCCCAAAACAAATTCAAAACAGTATCTCTGATAGTAATTCGTCACTTACAACTCGAAAATGAATACTGATGATGCAGCTGTCATCATCAGAATCTATTTTCCAGCGATCGAAGTGAGTTCAATACTATAAAACCATTTCTAAACAATTCCACTTTGAAATTCATTTCAAAATGTAATTCACACTGCTTGTAAAATAATTTAAAATCTCCAAGGATCTTAAATTTTCCTTATTTTTAAACCAAATCCATTTACAAACACTTATCCAATTTTCCAGAATTCTTATTCAATTTCTGGTTTAAAATTTCAGATTCAACTCATCTGATTTCACGTATTTCACTTATATGAATTCTGATTGGTTATTTACATAACCATTTAATTTATAATCTTACTCGATTATAATAACAACTAATATATCCACTATATTATAATTTTGATACATATATCTTCTCTATATCAAGATATACCTTGGGTAAACTTATTTTAATTTACCCTCTTTTCAAAACATATCGTGTCGACCCATCGTATTCAAGTGTTTATAAACTCCTACCGATACAGTGGATCAAACTGATCGACCATAACCCATAAACAACTCAACCAATGAATCTCCACAATATAAAACAATTTTTTATATCAATAACAAATACGTTCACTCGTATATATACACTCAAATCAATCTAGGGTATTACTAACCCTATCTCTACTGAGTCACGCCACAGAGCCAAGTTAATCAATTAACCTTCTGCTCTGATACCAACTGTAATGACCCGGGATTTTGGCAACTTTGGTGATCGCTATAAATTCAATGACGACTAACCAAACATCGAAAAATACCGATCATTAATGAAAGAAATTAGAGGATGAGGAAAGATAAGATAGAAACTTAGAATTGAAGAAGAAGAAGATCACAATATCAGAGTATCATGAATCTCACAGCGGAACGAATAAATATATTTCATAACATAACTTTGAAATACAAATCTGTACTTGAATATACATATCATTTATCAAAGTACAACACTTACAACACAGCGGAAATAACTATAGTTATATAATCCTGAAGCCTCCTGCTCCAAGCTCTTCCAGTATATCTGTAAAATCCTGACTACTTGACTGCCCGTACAAAATTAGGCACCCAAGAGTTTAGGGAAACAAACAAAATAAACTCCGAGTCAGTCATGGGACTGGTATGAGTCAAATAGTTTAAAACAGTTCGAACAAGTAAACGATATCTCATAAGACCACGCCGTATAACGGAACGGGGTTTTCCCTTAAGAGAATCCAAATTAGCTTTATATCAATAACCTTTTGATATTATAATAATGTCTATCAACAACAATATAATAATCATCTAGCAGAAACGCTTTCATCTCACGTTCTACATATATAGTATACAATCAAAACCGCAAGCACGTATTGGGTAATGGATTTCCAACTATGACAAGGTATGGAACCACCTTTCTCTAGTGTCCCTCTAGAAAGGAATACACTGGGTTCAACAAGAACATCTTGCAACCCTGCCACACATGACCGACCACTCATTTCACTTGAGAGTATCAATTGTATCGGTTGGGATCAGCAACCGTTTCCCAAATGGGACAGCATCAACAATAGATTTTTAGAAGTAAATGAAACTCTAGATCAGGTGATTATACACCCTACTTCGGTGCGACCGACTTAGCCATGCTGCCTGCCCGATTTCTGTCTTTTATCGGATGTGAGGCTAGAAGCTACGCTTTATCATCACACCAGATTCACTTTGAATGCCACATCGTCAAATCCATCAAATCACCGATTGACGTCCTCAACCATACATTATGTGTTAGCTAAAAGAAGTTTCCTTCTCCGCTTCCACTCTTGGTACTGTTGGAGAAACCAATATACGTGATCGTTTGGAAATACTCTGTCAGACATCCGTCCATACAAGTCATCCAGGAATAGGATGAACCGAAGGCACTATTCTGCAAACAGGATAGCCCTTGCATAACTTCGTCTTCAATTTCCTTTGGCATATATGATTCGCAATGCTTATGCCAATACAGAGTGGTTCTTTGGATAATAATCCAACCGGTCTCTCCATATTAACAACGTTAAAATGGTCAAAACTTTGATAGTTTGTGATTTAACTATCAAAGAAAAATAGGTTTGAAAACAACGATATTATTTCCAAATGGAAATTCTATCAATCAGTCATCAATCATATATATATATATGTATATATATATATATATATATCTATATATATATATATATATATATATATATATATGTATGTATATATATCTATATATATTTCCTAATTTTCTATGTTTAGAAAATATACGTTAACACTGGAAAACATTTCCAAATCTTCTTTACTTGGATTTAAACAGATGTTTAAATCAACATCGCGACGAAAACTCAAACCACTTTACTTATTTACTAAATTCACTTAACCACTTTCATTCTCGAACCTTACCCATTTCTAAATTTAAAACGAAGTCAATCAAGTTGTGGTATAATTACCTCTCAGACCTTAACTGAACAACATTTCAAATCTCGAAATAGGGTAAGTTCATCCTTTAACTCTTTAACACTTCCTTACGTAACTTCCGGATATAATTTACGAGTCCAACTCCTTTAATTCTATTCGAATAACTATATTCGATTAACTCCTTTGATTTATCTAAATTTGATAACTCCTTCGAATAACTAAATTCGATTAACTTAGTTTGCCTAACTCTGTCTCAATTAACTCCTATCGAATAACTAATTCGATAACTCTAATTGAATAACTGATATTCAATTAACTCTACTTGTCGATTTACCCTTATTCACTAACTTTATACGCTTTATAAAGATTTCCTATTAACAATGTTTATTCACTTATAATGATTTCCTCCTACAGCGTTTATTCACTTACAATGATTACCTCCTACAGCGTTTATTCACTTATAATGATTACCTTCCAATCCTATTTATCTTCCCAGATAAATATTTCTTTTATAATTCTATTTATTCTAACAAATAAATACTTCATTTATTCTATTCTATTTATTCTAACAAATAAATATTTCCTTTTTAACTTTATTTATTTTCTAAATAAATATCTCCTTTTAACTCCTTTGATTATATAAATTTCTTCTTTTTTAAAATCCTTCGATTTTAAAAAATCCATTTCCTTTATAAAACCCTTTTCCTTTTCTATATAAAATCCATCGATTTTATATAAATAATTCATTTTCAAAATACACTTTGAAAATCCCCTTTTCCACATCCAGTATTTCTTATGGTATCTAACATACCATATAACAACGATAAATATCGTACAAACACACATAATCAACAACAGATTATATATCACATCATATATCACAATATATGAATCACAGTAAAATAAATGTTGAGGAATCCAGTTGGATTCCTCCAACCTGTTTCCCTGCATCACAGATGGTAAACAATATAGATAACATCACTTTCAGTTCCATGTGGTATATTCTGTTAAACAGAATCAATATAGAAATTCACCTAACTGACTAGCAGTTCAATCAAACGGTCAACACACAGTCAATCAACCAATATTTAACAGTTCTAAAAATACAATATGAAATTATAAACTGTTCAGAGTTAGTGAGATTTACTCACATTTGCAGTTCATCGTTAAAGAACAATAAACTGTTATTTGATTTGAATCAAACAATTTATTCCGCCATAAATTCAAACGAGCTCCAATCCACTTCCAGTCAGCTCCATGGTGTAGTGTCCGTCCATACGATCCCAACGGATCTTGTTTCGTGAGGTTCTAACATCGTATGACCAAGTTATACCATTTCGAAGTTAATACATTTTATATTAAAATAAAACATGGACTTATATAAAACTATGGGCCTTAACTTCTTAACTCCTGGCCCAAAAGCTTCATCTCGTTTATCCGCAAAGCCCACGACCCTTTCTTCCTCAATCCCCATCGCGACTTCAGGAAATCCCACAGCCATTTCACCACTTTCAAGCCCTCAAACCTCCTTCACCACTCAACCGAAATCCAAATGGATCACACCACACCAATCCTCTTCGAACGCTTCTTAAACCCATGCCCTTACATCACAGTTCGATCCCCTCAACATCCGTGGGTCATGGAGCCTCGTTCTGACGGTATACAACAAGTCTCGAACTTGAAAGCCACCGAACATCCCAAATCTTTGTATCCGAACGTTGTTTGACCTCCCGAAGCTAAAAATAAACTCGATTCCATCAATCAATGCCTCCATCGTTCATCCATTGTAACCCTAAATCTACTGTGAACTTTCGAGGACCACAAAATTCCTACCGCAACACATAAATCATATATAGAATTGTAGACGATCACCTCTGGAACCATAAGATATCACTCGTTTGATTTATAAGAATTTATATGAATTCTTTTTTATTTTATTTCTCTCATTTTGATTTTTTCCTAGAAGAAAGTGGCGGCCTGGTTTGATTGACCATGAAAACAAAATGAATTAAGTTTAGGTTGGTTAGTGGGGGTATTTATAGGCAAATTAGATTTTTTTTTTTTGATATTTTAGATATTTTTATTTTTTCATTTTATGCTCGTCTCTGCACTCTAAAAATCCCTACGAACACACACGATGCCTAAAAATCATGAAAATTGACATGCAGCTAGAGTTCGCCATTGCGGTCCCAACGAAACTGGTTTCATCGAATTCCGACTCCGTTTGCTCACACAGCGTATTTTTAACCGTCAAAATACTGACTGTTTTTAACTCTAAAAATCCATACGGCTACATACTGACTTCAAAAAACACGGAAACTGAAATCTAACAATAATTTAACATTGCGGATCCAACAAAATTAGTTTCGTCAAATTCTGAGGTCGTTTGCAAAACTGGCTATTTTTAAAGCTTTGGATGACCCATTTAAATATATAAATACATTTAAATATAGTTAAATTTAATATTTAAAAATAAATATTATCGTATATATCCATAGTGGAATACCATACAGCTCTACTGGGATTTATAACTTGATATTTCAAATCTGGGTCAACCCGATATTCGATTTATATTGAAATTCCTTTTTAAAATATAAATAATTCCTTTATAAATTATAAAGGAATTCCACAGCGACTTTTCTAAAATTTGATTTGGACGTAAATCAAAATCTACACGACGAAATCCCGATTTTTCTCTTCCACTAGAAAGATATACTCCACCAGCTCCACACGTTTCTTGTTTCACAGAAATCCGGCTTAAAACGAATCCTGTACATTCAGTTGAAGTTCGAATCGCCAATTTACGAACTGCAGCGCCATTTCGAGCTCGATTTTGATTATATTATAACTCTACGTTCAGACTGTCGTTTATATAATATATTCGTTATTCAAATTCAATTCCAAGCTGAATTAAATATCATAGATGATCCAGTTCACACCATATCGCCATTTCAGCCAATTCTGTTAATTTCAGAATTAAATATACTATTTAATTTATTACTTTAATTAAATATTCACCATTATTTAATTCCACGACCAATAAATCCTTTTAATCACCTTTTAAATAATTAAATAAATTAATTATCATACCGCTGACGATGCGGGTCATTACAGGTGTAAATAATGACCATTTTCTATTTAACCATTTATATTTTAATATGGGCCAGACCTCTCACATTAGGCCTGCAACTTGTGAATGTTGGATGGGCCGGTCGGTTCCGGGCAGACTTATCCCACAAGTCAGGCTTAACCTCGTGTCTTGCCCCAATTTGTATTTGCGCACTTGGACCTCTCACATTAGGCCCAACATTTGTGGCTGCTGGATATGTCGGTCGGGTCCGGGCAGACTTCCACCACAAATGTGACCTAACCTTGTGTCCAAGTAAAATTTTAATTAATCATTATAATCGTTCTACTAAAAATATTATTTTAAACTGTTTCTCATTTCAAAATATCTTAATTTTGGAATATTCCATATTTCCAAAATAACTTGATTTCAAATACTATAACTTACCTGTTCAAATTTAATAAAACTTGGGACTTTCTCAATTATTATATTAATAACAATAAACCTTTCAAAATGTCTAATTCTGAATCTAATATTCTTATCTTGCATATTGACAGTAAAGATGGAATCTTTTTAATTGAATCCCATTTTATTTATGACTCATATTTCATTTACATTAAAAATGCAAATTCTTATGTTAACAAAATTCCATTCTTCCTTATATACTTTAATGATTCATTCTTATGTTAACACGATTCCATTCTAACTTGAATATTTTAATGAATTCCCTTTTTAACCTAAATATGTGACTTTCTAATATTTACATTTCTAACACAAAAATGTGATTAATCATTACAGTGAAAATTTCCATCTTTTTAAATTACATGAAAATGTGATTTTGATTCCATTGTCAAATTGCTTTTTTACTTATGCTTTAATTACATATAAAATGCAATTTTATTTAATGTAAATTCTTATTCTTCAATTACATATAACGTGATTCTCTTTCTTTGTAATCTTGATTACATAAAATTGCAATTCTTTTTCTTTAAATCTTGATTACATAAAAACGTAAATTTTCCTACTTTTATTCTTAATTACAGAAAAATGTAATTTTCTCCCTTACCATAATTTAAATGATAAATGTAAAATTTTCACTTGTAATCTAATTCACATGGAAATTGACTTAATTACATAAAATGTAATTTTTATGTTCTTTTATTTCACTACATACAAAAATGACTTTTGTCCTTTTATTTTATTTAGAAACAATAATTAATATCTTTATTTAACCACAAAAGGTAAAATCCCTTATTCAACAAAGAAAAATAAATTCTTTTAATTTGCAAACAAAAGTTAATGGTTTTCATTACAAACAAAAGTTAATATCTTTTAATTCGCAAACAAAAGTTAAAATCTTTCATCATGTTTACAAACAAAATTTCAAATCTTTTATTTATAAAGTTACAATCTTTTTATTAATAAAGTTAAAATCTTTTTATTAAAATACAAGTTTCAATCTTTTTATTAACAAAATCAAGTTTCAATCTTTTTATTAACAAAAACAAGTTTCAATCTTTTTATTAACAAAAACAAGTTTCAATCTTTTTATTAACAAAAACAAGTTTCAATCTTTTTATTGTTAAACCAATTCTAACATTTCAACAAAAACAAATAAAAAGATACTTTGTTTATCGTCAATTTTAACACAACAAAATATATAAAGATGATATATTTTGTCTACTTAACATTTTATATCTAAATTGTTAATGAACGTTTAGTTTTACATGACTTTCTATTTGACAAAATAAATACTTTATTTTGCATACTTTCAACAAAGATGTTAAAAGTAAGTTCAATTTCATATCTTAACTTGACGCTAAAAATATGTTTAATTTTCATGTTAACACATAACGCTAAATGTATCCTTATGTTCATATTAACATACAACGCTAAAAATATAATGTTTCCATGGAATCACATATGGTGTACATTTCCATAATACTTCATGTAACATATAATTTTGGTGTAAATATTCATGTCACAACATAGGATAACAATGTATGATTGGGTATCAAGTCTCATGTCAATCTTCTCATTCTATTCTTTTTTTATTGAATATAAAATAACAAATAGAATGATAATTTAAAATATTCTATTTTTTATTGTATGACAATAAAATTAATACTTATGTTTCAACTATTTCCGTTTTAACCAATTGAAAATAAAATCTTTATTTCAATACTATCTCATATTTACAAAACTAATGTTATAATTTGTTCTGACTATTCTATTTCATCGCAATAATCCATCACGTCAGATAAATCAACAAACAGCATTACAATCAACAATCAACAAATTCCAAACATCACCACAGATCTGATTAAATAAGTATACACACATGAAACTTAAATAACGAGGGATAATTTAATTTTAACTATTTTAAAATATAGAAATCTCACCGAGCTTTTATTCAGAATAGATCAGAGCTGAATTTTGTTGAATTTCTAAGATGCTCTGTTTATGCTCTAATATGTTCCATAGTCTAGATCTTGTCACAAGGATTCCAACGCAATTCGCTTCGTTGGATTCGCTACTTTCTTAATTACTCACCTTATTCGTCGAATACTCCAGGAATAAGGTCGCCCTTTTGAACCCGTCGTCGCATAGACCAACTCCACCACGCACCTCCACTCGAACTGTAACGACCCGGAAAATCTGAACCAATTTAAAAATTTTAAATTGGTTATTTTAGTGGATTTTAAATATTTAAAATAAATAAATTAAATAATAATGATGAAAAGTAAGTTTGAATCGAAGTTGAAAATAAATATAACTACTTTGAATTATAAACAAGGCTTGAAATGGCGCGGTAGTTTCAAAATTTGAATTCAAACTTTGACTGACTGTACCGGGTGCAAAACAAAACGGATTTGAGTGAAACAAAAAATATTTAAATCTGTTAGTGAATATCTTTCTAAAGAATCTGAAAAATCGAAGTTTCATAGTAGGAAGTAAAAGTTATGGTCAAATGAATTTTCAGAAAGGTCGCTGTAGAAATTATATAGCCCGTGAAATTGTCCATTTTGCATACGACCTCGGAATTCGACGAAACCACTTTTGTTTGATCCAGGATGTGAAGTTGTTGCTAGGTTTCAAATTTCATAATTTTTGAAGCTAGTATGTGAGCGTGGCAAAGGAAAACGTGTTTTGGTCAATTACAGTTAAATTGGATCGACCAGAAATGGGCCTTCTTGCAAACGGTCTCAGAATTCGACGAAACTAGTTTTGTTGGGACCGTATCGTCAAAACATAGCTAGATTTATTTTTCCGGAATTTTTCGAATCAGTTTGTGGCCCCGGCAAATTAAAATGTCCGTTCAAAACAGAATTTGAATATTTTATACTTTAATTTGAAGAATAACTGACCGTAACAGTCGAATTGGCCAACGAAACATATCCCATTGTGTCTGAGATGGGAGTATTTATCTAGGGGCGATAGTCGTTGGGTTTGAATTGGTGTTTGTTTGGATAAGAAGATATTTTTGAATTTAAAATAAATAAAAAATTATATAACCCTAGCCAATCATCTCTCTTCTCTCTCATTCCCTTTGACCCAGCCAAAACCCGTCTCCCTCCTTTGCTCTCGACAGAAATACATTTCGCCCCTTCCCAAGCATTTTCCGGCCTATTCTCGGCGAATTACACCGCGACACCACCCGATCTTCAAAGGCCATCTCCTCCTCTTCCAATCTATACTAGTTACACCTCTCCCCATTGCACGTTCTTCGAGATTGAGCCCCACGAAGTCCGCCACTTCATGATGCCGTCGCCACCGCCTATTCAATCTACTGAACTGGACATGGGACCCACTGGACTGCGTGCCTTCGGAGGCTCTTCGACGTGGCACCATTGGATTTCAGTGAAGTGCTACGGATTTTGCCAAAAATCGAACCCTAGTTTCGAGCTAGAAGGAAAGGTATCGGCTTGGTAATTTTTTGAACAGAAAATAACACTTATAAGTGTTGCAAGCTTTGAAAAATCATATCTTTTTAGTGTATTGACGAAATTCGATGAAACAGGAAACATCGGGACCGCAAGGAGGCTCTCTACATTCTAGAAGAGACCGCGGATTTTTCTGAGCTATCGACGATTTTTTTAGCACCCCGAAAACCAATGTGAGATTTCTAATTTATAAATGATATGGAAAACGATGATGTATAAATTATATGGTCGATGTATGACTTATATAAGCGTTATACACCTCATGTATAAGCGTTGTATAGGTCGTACGTTCGATGTATAAGTTATATACGCGTTGTAAAAATTATATATGTGTTGAAATAGAAGTGAAATGCTTATATAATATATACATATATATACACCCCTCGTCCACAAACCATGGACGATATTTATTGATTGTGATTGGTGTGAAAATTGGTTGATAGCGAATGGTTGATTATAATTGTTTGTGGTTGAAATTGATTGATTGTGGTTGAAAAATAACCGTTTGTGGTTGAGAAATATTTGGTTGAAACCATATAGGATTAGTTTGTGGAAATGAAAAAAATATACATGCCGCCTACGTGCGAACTAGATGCATGATTCCCCATTGTCAAAAGCTGCGAGGCTTTAAGGTAGAGCGAGGAGCCGTACTAAGGACGACCCCGGTTTTAACTACCCTGCCGTTATGCTGCCAAAATTTTGAATAATATTCATGTGTTAGAATTATCTTCATGTGTTGAATTGAAATTCATTCGTTGAATAGAAATTCATGTGTTGAATGGTATTCATTTTTTTAAATATAAAAATCACCTTTTTATCTATATATATAAACTATAGAAAACCTTCATGTGTTGAATTGAAATTCATTCGTTGAATAGAAATTCGTGTGTTGAATGGTATTCGTCTTTTAAATATAAAAATCACCTTTTTATCTATATATATAAACTATAGAAAACCTTCATGTGTTGAGTTGAAATTCATTCGTTGGATAGAAATTCAAGTGTTGAACGGTATTTGTGTTTTGAAATAAATTGTTTTATAATAAAAATCATATTTTTATCATCTATATGAACTATATAAAATAGTCGTGTTTTGAAATAAATTGTTTTATAAGAAAAATCATATTTTTATCATCTATACGAACTATATAAAATAGCCGTGTTTTGAAATAAATTGTTTTATAATAAAAATCACATTTTTATCATATACATGAACAGTTAAAAATAGTGAAGTGTTGAAATGGAAGTTAGTTTGATGAAAATATCATTTTTATCAAAAATATGAAATGAATATGGTTTTGAAATCGAAGGATCGATTATATTTATATAAATATATATATAAATATAATTAAATTAAATCGAATAACGAAGCTGCAGTTCGTGTTTTAAAACCGTGATTTCAAACGATTAGTGCGGGAGATCCGACCATCGGATTTTCCCGAAACCGCAACTATTGGGTTCGCTTTGGAAATATCTTTCCAACGACACCAACTTTGTAAAAATCCAACGGTTGGATTGTCTGGAATGTTTAATTCAAATCTGAAGAAAAACAGCGCCAGAATCGATTATATTTATATATATAATTATATTAAATCGAATAATGATGCTGCAGTTCGTATTTTGAAATCGAAACTTCAAACGATTATACCGGGAGATCCGACCGTCGGATTTTCCCGAAACTGGAACCGTTGGATTCGTTTTGAAAAGATCTTTCTAATGATATAAATTTTGTGAAGATCCAACAGTTAGATTTTCAGGTATGTGTAAATCAAATTTGAAGAAAAACAACGCCACAGCCGCGTTATGGCCCGAAGCGTCGTTTTGAATAAATTGGCTATTTAAAAAAAAATAGCGATAAATCGTTATAAAATATTATAAAAGATATGGATGTGAAATTTAGAAACTAACTAAATGTTGGCTAAGTCGAATGGTTTCTTGGGTGTTGATCTGATGTTAGTTTCGGCCTTCGGGGTTAATATTTGGGAAATCGTTCTCTTACTGATTTACGGTTAGCGACTAATGAATTGAAATGATGCGTATGTGTGTTTGTGTTGCACTTGTTTATTATATACGCGAGTTGCTCAGAAAGACCGGGTTTATCCCATTCTGAATAACTGAATCGACGATAAGAAGTCGAAGATGAAGACGGTGGTTGAAGACCGATCTTCACCTCATTTGGATGGTAACTGATGTCCTGATTGGGAGGCATCCCGAAATATGGATAATGAGTGGTGATCGTCCATGCGTACGTGGAGATTGATGGGTATGCGAGGTATATAGTGCCTCCATGTAATGACCCAGAAAATCTGAACCAATTTAAAATTTTTAAATTGGCTAAAATAATGGATTTTAAATATTTAAAATAAATATTTTCAATAATGGCGATGAAAATTGAGTTTGAATCAACAATTGAAAACGAATATAATTAATTATAATTATAAACAAGGCCTGAAATGACGTGGCAGTTTCAAAAATTGAATTCAAACTTTGTCGGACTATACCGGGTGCAAAACAAAACGAATTTTAGTGAAACCAAAAATATTTAAATCTGTTAGCGAATACCTTTCCAACGAATCTAACAAATCGAAATTTGATAGCGGGAATCAAAAGGTATGTCCAGTTGAAAATTCTGAATAGTCGCTATGGAATTCAGGCCCTTAAAATGGATATTTTGCAAACGACCTCGGAATTCGACGAAACCACTTTTGTTGGGTCCGGGATGTCAAATTATTGCTAGGTTTCAAATTTCATAATTTTTCGAATCAATATGTGAGCGTGGCAAAGGAAAACGCGTTTGACCGGTTTCAGTTGATTTTAATCGACTGGAAATTGGCCATTTTTCAAACGGTCTCAGAATTTGACGAAGCTAGTTTTGTTAAGACCGTATCGTCAATACGAAGCTAGAAAATATTTTTCGAGAATTTTTCTAGTTAGTATGTGACCCCGGTAAATTGAAATACGCGTTCAAATTCAATATATAGAGTTATAAGTTGATTTTAACGGAAATTGATCGAAATGGTCGAATCAGCTTACGATACATATCCCATTGTGTTCGGAATGGGGGTGAAACGCTATGGGCGACAGTCGTTGGGCTTGATTTGAGATTCGTATGTAAAAGTCAACATTTAGGAATTAAAATAAATAATAATAATAAAATCATTCTCTCTCCTCTCCCCTTCGTCTCCTCTGCCCCCCCCCCCCCCCCCGTTCATTTCGATTTCAAACAAAAAAAAAAAGAAAAAAAACGAAGCAACCCTCGTCGGAGCTCCTCTACACCACCGCCATCGCAAGCCTAGCCACCTCGCTTCGCAACTCCGACCATCTCCTTCCTCTTCGACCCTCGTAAGCAGCAGCACCTCAAGACATCGCTTCGCCTGAACCCGTCCCCAATCCAACGCGTCGCCCAACCGAACTCTTCACCCTCCGTCGAGCACTGGTCCAGGGAATTTTAGATCATACTCCGCTCCCAGGTAGTCTGTGCGCCATTAAGCCATAGCCGTGGATGCTTCAATCGGGAAACTGGAGTTGGAAGAAGACCATTAGCGAAGGGTTTAATATTATATCAGGTAATTAATTAACTTAATTAGTTAATTTATTTTGTTAAGAAAATAAAGAGCTGATTTTACGTAAAATATATGATTTTTTCATTTATGACATATATGATTTTTAATAAACAAAAGACTTGATCTTTAGTATAGGGAAGTTCATAATTTTAATATAGGAAAATTCATATTTTTAATATAGAAAAGTTTACATTTTTAATGTAGGAAAGTAGTGATTTTATAAATATGAAAGGTTTGATTTTTATAAAACATAAAAATATGATTTTTATATATTGAACATCGAAGTAAAAATATGATTTTTATATATTGAACATCGAAGTAAAAATATGATTTTTATATATTGAATAGCGAAGAAAAATTCGATTTTTATATATTGAATAGCATAATAAAAATATGATTTTTATATATTGAATAGCGAAGAAAAATTCGATATTTATATATTGAATAGCATAATAAAAATTCGATTTTTATATATTGAATAACGAAGTAAAAATTCGATCTTTACGTATGTAGTGAATACGGGCAACGAAAGCGACAAAAGGCGAGAACGGTGAAGATTTATGCAAAGAAGTGTCGTGAAGTTGGATAGCTATTGGTGAGAATTTCTCACTCTTCAATTTCTTTTTCTAGCTATATATATATATATATGTGTTGAAATAAAAGTGAATTGCTATATATAAATATATATATATATACACGTCCCTCGTCCACAAACCATGGACGATATTTATTGATTGAAATTGGTGTGAAAATTGATTGATAGCGAATGATTGTTTGGGATTGTTTGTGGTTGATATTGATTGATTGTGGTTGAAAAATACCCGTTTGGGATTGCGAAATATTTGGTTGAAACCACATAGGATTAGTTTGTGGAAATGAAATAAATATATACATGCCGCCTGCGTGCGAACTAAATGCATGATCCCCATTGTCAAAAACCGCGAGGTTTTAAGGTAGAGCAAGGAGCCGTACTAGGGACGGTCCCGGTTTTAACTACCCTGCCGTTATGCTGCCGAAATTTTGAATAATATTCATGTGTTTGAATTATTTTCATTTGCTAAAACTATATTTATTCATTGAATAGAAAACCTTCATGTGTTGAATTGATATTCATTCGTTGATTAAAAATTCATGTGTTGAATGGTATTCGCGTTTTAAATATAAAAATCACATTTTTATCTATATATAGAAACTATAGAAAACCTTCATGTGTTGAATCGATATTCATTCGTTGATTTGAAATTCATGTGTTGAATGGTATTCATATTTTGAAATAAATTGTTTGATAATAAAAAAAAAATCACCTTTTATCGACTATATGAACTGTGTAAAATAATCTCGTTTTAAAAGAAATTGTTTTATGATAAAAATCCTATTTTTGTCACCTATATGAACTATATAGAAAAATAGTGTTTTGAAATGAATTGTTTTACAATAAAAATCACATTTTTATTGTATGCATGAATCGTTGAAATGTGAAGTGTTAAAAATAGCCACTTGTTCAAAATAAACATATGTGAGTTGAAATATTCATTAATTAGCTAATGAAATGATTTGCACCTATGTATGTAACATTAGAATGAATGGTGTTTTTAAACCAAATAGAAATCAAATATGAAGTTGAATAGAAAATGATAAATGATAAGAACTGTTTATATATGTACATGCATATTCATTGAACAGGTTATAGCAAAGGGGCTAGAGAAGAGGAATAAAATTTTGTGCCCGACAAATCGGTACACATTTACTGTTTTGTTTGGGTGATGATTTTATGAGCCTGTTGGCTAGCAGCTTGGCTTTTTCTTTTTCTTTTTGAGATTAGAAGGACCGGGAAAGCTATTTGTGATTTCCCGATGCTCCCGGTGCAGGGGAGGTTATGGCGAAATTTTCCAAAATTTTAAGGCGTTAGGGAAATATTTGAAGTGAGAACGATATTGAAATTGTTGAATGAACTATATTTATATAATTATATAAATATAAATAAAATTAAAACGAAACGTGGCCGTGTAGTTCGCATTTTGAAACCGTGATTTCAAACAACTAGTACGGGAAAACCGACCATTGGATTTTCCCGAAACCTCAACCGTCGGGTTCGCCTTGGAAATATCTTTCCAACGGCACCAACCTTGTAAAAATCCAACGGTTGGATTGTCTGGAACGTTTAATTCAAATCTGAAGAAAAACAGCGCCAGAAACGATTATATATTTATATATATAAATATAATTATATTTAATCGAATAACGACGCTGCAGTTCGTATTTTGAAATCGAAACTTCAAACGATTGTACCGGGAGATCCGACCGTCGGAATTTCCCGAAACTGGAACCGTTGGATTCGTTTTGAAAAGACCTTTCTAATGATGTAAATTTTGTGAAGATCCAACGGTTAGATTTTTAGATATGTGTAAATCAAATCTGAAGAAAAACAGCGCCACGGCCGCGTTATGGCCCGAAGCGTAGTTTTGAACAAATGGGCTATTTTAAAATAAAAAAAATAGCGATAAATCATTATAAAGTACCATAAACAATATGGAGTGGAAATAAACTGAATTTTCTCAATTTATGTTGTATTTGATGGTTGAATGTGTTTGGTGTGAAAATTACATTAAAGAACAATATTGGTGTTGTCGAATAATTTAACCATTGAAATAAATTGATTTGAAATTCTAAATATACGTGAATTATTTGAAAAGGCCGAGTTAATTCTCATTTCGAATAATTGACCGACGATTGAAATTCGAAGATGAAGACGGTGGTCGAAGACCGGAGATCTTCACCTCGTTTGGATGGTAACCGAGGTCCTGATTGGGAGGCATCCCGAAATATGGATAATGAGTGGTGATCGTCCAGACGTACGTGGTGATCGAAGGGTTTGCGAGGTATTTAGTGCCTCCGGTTTCGTTCAGACCCAGAACGGACTTGTAAATGGACCGTGTGTCTGACATTGGATTTTATTCTGTGTTGATTGATCTCTATTAAATATACATCTGTTTGGCGGCGGAGAATTTATTCTTTTGCTTAACGCCCTTCTCTGAGACGCACGAGCTCAGAGGTTGTATATCAACGGACATCAGTCGCATGGCATGAATTGCCTGTGTGGCATGCTAAGATGCAGTGATCAGGGCTTCTGTTGAAAAGCAAAGTCTTGTGGTGATGATCAAAGCACCGCCTGTGTGGCGTAGCTTTGTGTATAACGTGAATTCGCGAGCCTCACACCTCGGTATGAACCAGAAACGGGAGCAGGACCTCAGGGAGGGCATGCATTTCTTCCTAGCTAGGGTGGTGTCAGTGACCTACCAGCCCTGACATTTATATACTTTTCACCTAAGTGGTTGTTGCTGTTGCGAGGCGCCTCGGTTTGATCGGACGATCCGGGTCCGATGGAGTCATTCGTTGGCTCGTTTACGCCCCAAAGGGCGGAGAGACGTAGTGTTCAGGCATAATAATCCACATCGGTGGACCGGCCCTGACGATCCAAGGCTTGCCTGCGCGCTTGCCTGAGACTCGGGCTAGGCAGTCTCGAATTCGGTAAGGACTATCTTTTGCCTTGGTTCATGATGGAAATCCAATTTCCAAATACGACTTCGTGCGATTTTGATTGTATACCTATATATATGGCGACATAGTGGCATGGGACGCTCATGTCGTCTATGATTGATAGTTATGATTTGAAATTGTTTTCAAAACATATAAACACTAGCAATAATATCAAATGCCTTTGTTTTATTCGTATCAAGCATATTTTGGCCGTTATAAGGTAAAAACTCTATCCTCCGGTTTGCGTTGCATTGTGTGATGGGAACTGAGTCTTATAATGGCTACATTTTTATAAAAAGCATAGCGATATTTAAAAGAAAGATTTGTTTTAAAGCACTGGCAATCCAATGGAGTAAACCCGTTCCACGAAAGTGGCGTGGTCCTGCGATTTGCCAAATTATATATGTGTTGAGTAGATTTCTCATACCAGTCCCATGACTGACTCGTAGTTTGTTTCACTTTCAAACTCGGGTGCCCCTTTTTCTGCACGGGCAGCCTTGTATTCAGGTTTAGCTGGTTCTTTCTCTGGAAAGCTGGAGCTGAAGATGGATTCTATCATTTATCTCTTTTTATGTTGTTCAGCTCCTATTGTACATATTTTGTTTGTTTTCCGCTGTAGACATCTATGTATAGCTGAACTGTATTTGTACTAAGTAAGATCCTGTATACTGTGTAACTCTGATGATTACTTTTATCCAGTATATTCTATTGTTGATTATCTAGTGTATTTATTTAATTTTGTTCTGCTATTATCTGTTTCTGTGTTATATTCCAAAGATAACCCTTGTCTCCGTATGAACGGGATTTCGGGTCGTCTCACTCCAGTTTCGTTCAGACCCAGAACGGACTTGCAAATGGACTGTGTGTCGACATTGGAATTCATTCTCTGTGATTGATAGCCATCAGTTGCATGGTGTGAATTGCCTGTGTGGCATGCTAAGATGCAGTGATCAGGGCTTCTGTTGAAAAGCAAAGTCTTGTAATTGATGATCAAAGTATCGCCTGTGTGGCGTAGCTTTGTGTATAACGTGAATTCGCGAGCCTCACACCCCGGTATGAACCAGAAACGGGAGAAGGACCTCAGGGAGGGCATGCGTTTCTTTCTAGTTAGAGGTGGTGTCGGTGCTTGAACTGGCTAACATTTATATTATTTTTACCTATGTGGTTGTTGCTGTTGCGAGGCGCCTCGGTTATATCGGTCGATCCGGGACCGATGGAGTCATTCGTTGGCTCGTTTACGCCCCAAAGGGCGGGGAAACGTAGTGTTCAGATATAATAATCCACATCGGTGGACCGGCCCTGACGATCCAAGGCTTGTCTGCGCGCTTGCCTGAGGCTTGGGCTAGAGAGTCTCGAATTCGGTGAGGACGATCCCTTGCCTCAGTTCATGACGGAAATCCAATTTCCAAATACGAGACTGTGCGGTTTTGATTGTAAACCTATATATGGCGACATAGTGATATGGGGCATAAATGCCGTCTATGATTGATACTTATGATTCGAAATTGTTTTTGAAACATATAAACACTAGTTATAATATCAAATGCTTTTGTTTTATTCGTATCAAGCATATTTTGGCCATTATAATGTAAAATCTCTATCCTCCGGTTTGCATTGCATTGTGTGATGGGAACTGAGTCTTATAATGGCTTCATTTCTATAAAAAGCATTGCGATGTTTAAAAGAATTATTTGTTTTAAAGCACTGGAAATCCACTGGAGTAAACCCGTTCCACGAAACTGGCGTGGTCCTGTGATTAGCCATATTTTAAATGTGTTAAGTAGATTTCTCATACCAGTCCCATGTCTGACTCGTAGTTTGTTTCACTTGCAAACTCGGGTGCCCCTTTTTCTACATGGGCAGCCTTGTATTCAGTATTAGATGGCTCTTTCTGGATAGCTGGAGCTGAAGATGGATTCTATAATTTATCTCTTTTTATGCTGTTCAGCTCCTATTGTACATATTATGTTTGTTTTCCGCTGTGGACATTTATGTATAGTTGAACTGTAATTGTACTAAGTATGATCCTGTATATTGTGTAACTTTGATGATTATTGTTTATCCAGTGATTATTTGTTCATTATCTGGTGTATTTAATTATTTCTGTTCTGCTTTTATCTGTTTCTGTGTTATATTCCAAAGATTACCCTTGCCGCCGTCAGTACGGGGTTCGGGGTCGTCACATTTGGTATCAGAGCTTTGGTTAAGCTTAGCTCTGGTATATAACACATTAACGAACTCGTCAGAAATAGAACCAGTAGTGTTCTAGGATGAGTAACTCATTGCAGATAGGAACAGTAATATCCTAGTATGAGTAAAGCGGAATCAGAATAACTCGTTAGAGATGGGGTCAGAAGTGCCCTAGAACGAGTCGAGAGTTATATGTTTATAAATAACGTATTTGTGATTATATTCTGGTTTTAGAAATATGATTTTTGAACATATATAAAAGATATATATTTGAAAAGTTAAAAACAATTTGATTGTTGTTTGGGTTGTGTGATAGTAGATTTGATTGATTAATTTATTAAAACGATAGTTAATTTAATCAATAAGAGAATGAATGGTAGAATTTATTCGATTGAATCACACATTGAACTGATTTAAAAATAGATAGAAATATATACTTGTGCATTATATATGTTTGAACAGGTAAATGGATTAGATGCTGAGTAAAGAATTTATTTGCATGCCCGACAAATAGGTAAACCTTAATGAGTTGGATGCGAAATATTATTATATCAACTCCTGTAAATGCCATTGGATGCGGAGTGCTAGTTATTCTGTGTGTAATAATAAACGTCGCCATAGGATAGTAACAATTAATTTTGAACTACACTACATGGCATACTTCTTGAAGATAGGCATACTTCATCATATACCACATAAGCATTTGGAGCTTGTGTGACGAGGTGGAAGATTTACCATACGAGCGAGAGGCTTGTATGTCGATGACTATATTTTACAGGTTGAAATGATGACTGATATAACCATATAAAATTGTAAAGATAAATTGCCATATTAATAAAAAACCCCACACGTGTCTGGAGTTGACAATAATCACGTCTCTCTAGTTATTAGATACGGCACATGGACTATTTATTTCCCACACGGGACGAGGTGATGAGGAATTATCCTCTGGAGCATTAAAATTACACACTCCCTCAGGCTTTGACAGGGTGAAGAGAATTTATTCTCTGGAGTAATTATCTATACACGCTCCCCTGTAAACACCGGAATATATCACTATAAATATGTGTGTGCTTTATAGGATTTATTGGGTACCTAATACGGCCCAATAAATTTCCAAACCCCTCCCCGTACAAAGGAGGTTATGGCAGAATTTTTCGAAAATTCCGGGTGTTAGCCAAATTTTTGAAGAATTTGAAAATTCTCAAAAACTAAAAAATTGGAGAATGGAGGCCATATTGAACATAGAGTTGATTAATCAAACCACTTTTGACTTTGTTCCTTTTCGGGGACGAAAAGTTTTAAGTGGGGGAGATTGTAACGACCCGGAAAATCTAAACCAATTTAAAAATTTTAAATTGGCTATTTTAGTGGATTTTAAATATTTAAAATAAATATTTTAAATAATAATGATGAAAAGTAAGTTTGAATCGAAGTTGAAAATAAATATAATTTCTTTGAATTATAAACAAGGCCTGGAATGGCGTGGTAGTTTCAAATTTTGAATTCAAACTTTGGCCGACTATACCAGGTGCAAAACAAAACGGATTTGAGTGAAACCAAAAATATTTAAATATGTTAGTGAATATCTTTCTAAAGAATCTGAAAAATCGAAGTTTCATAGTAGGAAGCAAAAGTTATGGCCAAATGAATTTTCAGAAAGGTCGTTGTAGAAATTATATAGCCCGTGAAATTGGCCATTTTGCATACGACCTCGGAATTCGACGAAGCCAATTTTGTTGGATCCGGGATGTGAAGTTATTGCTAGGTTTCAAATTTCATAATTTTTGAAGCTATTATGTGAGCGTGGCAAAGGAAAACATGTTTTGGTCAATTACAGTTAAATTGGATCGACCAGAAATGGGCCTTTTTTGCAAACGGTCTCAGAATTCGACGAAACTAGTTTTGTTGGGACTGTATCGTCAAAACATAGCTAGATATATTTTTCTGGAATTTTTCGAATCAGTTTGTGGCCCCGGCAAATTAAAATGTCCGTTCAAAATAGAATTTGAATGTTTTATACTTTAATTTGAAGAATAACTGACTGTAATAGTCGAATTGGCCAACGAAACATATCGCATTGTGTCCGGGATGGGGGTATTTAGGTAGGGGCGACAGCCATTGGGTTTGAATTGGTGTTCGTTTGGATAAGAAGATATTTTTGAATTTAAAATAAATAAAAAATTATATAACCCTAGCCAATCATCTCTCTTCTCTCTCATTCCCTTTGACCCAATCAAAACCCGTCTCCCTCCTTTGCTCTCGACGAAAATACACTTCGCCCCTTCCCAAGCATTTTCCGGCCGATTCTTGGCGAATTACACCGCGCCACCACCCCGATCTTCAAAGGCCATCTCCTCCTCTTCCAATCTATACTGGTTGCACCTCTCCCCATTGCACGTTCTTCGAGATTAAGCCCCTCGAAGTCCGCCACTTCGTGATGCCGCCGCCGCCTATTCAGGCGACTGAACTAGACGTGGGACCCACTGGTCTGCGCGCCTCCGGAGGCTCTTCGACGTGGTACCATTGGATTTTAGTGAAGTGCTACGGATTTTGCCAAAAATCGAACCCTAGTTTCAAGCTAGAAAGAAAGGTATCGACTTGGTAATTTTTTGAACAGAAAATAACACTTTTAAGTGTTGCAAGCTTTGGAAAATCATATCTTTTTAGTGTATTGACGAAATTCGATGAAACAGGAAACATCGGGACCGCAAGGAGGCTCTCTACATTCTAGAAGAGACCGCGGATTTTTCTGAGCTATCGACGATTTTTTTAGCACCCCGAAAATCAATGTGAGATTTCTAATTTATAAACGATATGGAAAACGATGATGTATAAATTATATGGTCGATGTATGACTTATATAAGCATTGTACACCTCATGTATAAGCGTTGTATAAGTCGTACGTTCGATGTATAAGTTATATACGCGTTGTAAAAATTATATATATTTGTTGAAATAGAAGTGAAATGCTTATATAATATATACATATATATACACCCCTCGTCCACAAACCATGGACGATATTTATTGATTGTGATTGGTGTGAAAATTGGTTGACAGCGAATGGTTGATTATAATTGTTTGTGGTTGAAATTGATTGATTGTGGTTGAAAAATACCCGTTTGTGGTTGAGAAATATTTGGTTGAAACCACATAGGATTAGTTTGTGGAAATGAAATAAATATACATGCCGCCTACGTGCGAACTAGATGCATGATTCCCCATTGTCAAAAGCTGTGAGGCTTTAAGGTAGCGCGAGGAGCCGTACTAAGGACGACCCCGGTTTTAACTACCCTGTCGTTATGCTGCCGAAATTTTGAATAATATTCATGTGTTAGAATTATCTTCATGTGTTGAATTGAAATTCATTCATTGAATAGAAATTCATGAGTTGAATGGTATTCGTTTTTTTAAATATAAAAATCACCTATTTATGTATATATATAAACTATAGAAAACCTTCATGTGTTGAATTGAAATTCATTCGTTGAATAGAAATTCGTATGTTGAATGGTATTCGTCTTTTAAATATAAAAATCACCTTTTTATCTATATATAAAATATAGAAAACCTTCATGTGTTGAATTGAAATTCATTCGTTGAATAGAAATTCAAGTGTTGAATGGTATTCGTGTTTTGAAATAAATTGTTTTATAATAAAAATCATATTTTTATCATCTATATGAACTATATAAAATAGTCGTGTTTTGAAATAAATCGTTTTATAAGAAAAATCATATTTTTATCATCTACACGAACTATATAAAATAGCCGTGTTTTGAAATAAATTGTTTTATAATAAAAATCACATTTTTATCATATACATGAATAGTTAAAAATAGTGAAGTGTTGAAATAGAAGTTAGTTTGATGAAAATATCATTTTTACCAAAAATATGAAATGAATATGGTTTTGAAATCGAAGGATCGATTATATATATATATATATAATTAAATCGAATAACGAAGCTGCAGTTCATGTTTTAAAACCGTGATTTCAAACGATTAGTGCGGGAGATCCGACCATCGGATTTTCCCGAAACCGCAACCCTTGGGTTAGCTTTGGAAATATCTTTCCAACAGCACCAACTTTGTAAAAATCCGACGGTTGGATTGTCTGTAATGTTTAATTCAAATCTGAAGAAAAACAGCGCCAGAATTGATTATATATATATATATATATAATTATATTAAATCGAATAACGACGTTGTAGTTCGTATTTTGAAATCGAAACTTCAAACGATTATACCGGGAGATCCGACCATCGGATTTTCCCAAAACTGAAACCGTTGGATTTGTTTTGAAAAGATCTTTCTAATGATGTAAATTTTGTGAAGATCCAACGGTTAGATTTTCAGATATGTGTAAATCAAATCTGAAGAAAAAACAGCGCCACGGCCGCGTTATGGCCCGAAGCGTCGTTTTGAATAAATTGGCTATTTAAAATAAATAGTAATAGCGATAAATCGTTATAAAATATTATAAACGATATGGATATGAAATTTAGAAACTAACTGAAGGTTGGCTAAGTCGAATGGTTTCTTGGGTGTTGATCTGATGTTGGTTTCGGCCTTTGGGGTTAATATTTGTGAAATCGTTCTCTTACTGATTTACGGTTAGCGACTAATGAATTGAAATGATGCGTATGTGTGTTTGTGTTGCACTTTTTTATTATATACGCGAGTTGCTCAGAAAGACCGGGTTTATCCCATTCTGAATAACTGAATCGACAATAAGAAGTCGAAGATGAAGACGGTGGTTGAAGACCGATCTTCACCTCGTTTGGATTGTAACTGATGTCCTGATTGGGAGGCATCCCGAAATATGGATAATGAGTGGTGATCGTCCAGGCGTACGTGGAGATCGATGGGTATGCGAGGTATAAAGTGCCTCCGGTTTCGTTCAGACCCAGAACGGACTAGCAAATGGACTGTGTGTCTGACATTGGAATTCATTCTCTGTGATTGATAGCCATCAGTTGCATGGTGTGAATTGCCTGTGTGGCATGCTAAGATGCAGTGATCATGGCTTCTGTTGAAAAGCAAAGTCTTGTAATTGATGATCAAAGCATCGCCTGTTTGGCGTAGCTTTGTGTATAACGTGAATTCGTGAGCCTCACACCCCGGTATGAACCAGAAACGGGAGAAGGACCTCAGGGAGGGCATGCATTTCTTTCTAGTTAGAGGTGGTGTCGGTGCTTGAACTGGCTGACATTTATATTATTTTCACCTATGTGGTTTTTTCCATTGCGAGGCGCCTCGGTTATATCGGTCGATCTGGGACCGATGGAGTCATTCGTTGGCTCGTTTACGCCCCAAAGGGCGGGGAAACGTAGTGTTCAGGTATAATAATCCACATCGGTGGACCGGCCCTAACGATCCAAGGCTTGTCTGCGCGCTTGCCTGAGGCTCGGGCTAGAGAGTCTCGAATTCGGTGAGGGCGATCCCTTGCCTCAGTTCATGACGGAAATCCAATTTCCAAATACGAGACTGTGCGTTTTGATTGTATACCTATGTAAGGCGACATAGTGGTATGGGGCATTAATGCCGTCTATGATTGATACTTATGATTCGAAATTGTTTTTGAAACATATAAACACAAGTTATAATATCAAATGCTTTTGTTTTATTCGTATCAAGCATATTTTGGCCATTATAAGGTAAAAACTCTATCCTCCGGTTTGCGTTGCATTGTGTGATGGGAACTGAGTCTTATAATGGCTTCATTTTTATAAAAGGCATTGCAATGTTTAAAAGAATTATTTGTTTTAAAGCATTGGCAATCCACTGGAGTAAACCTGTTCCACGAAAGTGGCGTGGTCCTGTGATTAGCCATATTTTAAATGTGTTAAGTAGATTTCTCATACCAGTCCCATGACTAACTCGTAGTTTGTTTCACTTGCAAGCTCGGGTGCCCCTTTTTCTACACGGGCTGCCTTGTATTCAGGTATTAGATGGCTCTTTCTGGATAGCTGGAGCTGAAGATGGATTATATTATTTATCTCTATTTATGTTGTTCAACTCCTATTGTACATATTATGTTTGTTTTCCACTGTGGACATTTATGTGTAGTTGAACTATAATTGTACTAATTATGATCCTATATACTGTGTAACTCTGATGATTATTGTTTATCCAGTGATAATTTGTTCATTATCTGGTGTATTTAATTATTTCTGTTCTGCTTTTATCTGTTTCTGTGTTATATTCCAAAGATTACCCTTGCCGTCGTCAGTACGGGGTTCGGGGTCGTCACACGAACCACCATCCACCGATCAAAGACCATCACCTCGTACCCCTTCGTAACCCCACCTGGATCCAGCAAGGTGGTTGAACTCGACCTCATCATGGCACTTGAAAAGCCCTTGAACGCCATCACCTCCGTTAAATCTTTAGATCTCATTGTGCTGAAGAGTTTTCATTTTACAAGTTTTAGGAAATACATTTGGATTGAGGGAAATTTAGGCATTTGTTTTGGAGTTTCGTGGCCATTGGTTTGGGTAGATGGCGGCTGGTTTAGTTTTGAAGATTGTAAATACAAAGAGAATGGAGAATAAAAGGAACAAAAAGGGGAAATAAAGGGAATAGTTTTTTAACTAAAAATGAATTTGAGTGATAAATAGAAGAGGAGAGAGAGTAGAGAATAAATGGACAAATTATTTTCCCAATATACCTCTTTTTATTTATTAACAAATTAAATGCTTGCTTTATTTTATCTAATTATTTAAGTAGTGCAAACTTTTTTTTCAAATTTCAAAACACACAACATAACATAAAATAATTTTAGGAACCTATTTAGTTGCAAGAAACGATAAATAGAAGAGAATATATATACATATAGTTGATTTAAAGGAAAGGAAGAAAGAAAGAAGAAGAAAACGTTGGAAAACAAAAGAAGAGAGAAAAGAGAAAACAAGAATGTTAATTAATACATGAGGTAGAAATGGGAAAGAAAATAAGAGGAGAGAAGGAAGTATGGTAAATATAAAGACAAATAAAATGAATGTATTATTTATTGCTTGATAGCAAATTGTGAAACTTTTCAAATTTCAAAACATATAATATTAAAATGTTAGAGTCTAAGGAACATGTTAAATTAAACTTACACATATAAGGTTAAAAAAATTCTAGATATATGCATAGACAACGCTGATAGTTTTGTAGTTTTTTCTCTCTCTCTCTTTGTTTCTTAAAATAAAAAGAAAAGGGAAACATAAATACATAGAGTTGATTTATTTTTGAAGAAAAATAATGATGGATAAAAAAAGGGAAAGAGAAATAAAGGGATGTAATTTAAGAGATAAGAATACATATGTGAAAATAGAATGAAGAGAAATAAATTTATAGAATGAGGAATAATAAACTAATAAATAAAGGAAATAAATGAATGCATAGGAAGGAAGGTAAAAGAGGCAGGTAGCCATGCATCCATGTTATGGCCTTTTATGTTTCATTATTTTAGTTTGACATAAAATTTCATTCCTTTATGAAAATTGACCGTCCTTACTGTTTTCCTTCATCATGGATATAATATATGGATATGTTAAAAAAAATGTTGGATGTGTGGTTTAATAGTGCATATGAATCTTTAATTAGCTATATCTACTAAATAAACTAAAAATCTTGTATTTTCAAAGATGACAAGTCGCAGTTCACACTTATATCTTTAAACCTTTTATTTTCTATTTTTATTTAATACACATAAATGGTTCGGGACCCTTTTCATTTTTTAAATTCGAATGTTTCACAAATTAAAGAAATAAAAGTGGCATAATGCATAAAACATAAATGGAAATGAATTTTATAATGAATGGACGTATACGATATATGGTCGAAGAAAATAAAGTGAAAGAAATATTATGTTCATAATTTATTTCTCTAAAAAAAGTTTAATAGGGAAAGTAGAAAAAGAATAGGAAAGAAAATAAACTTCATAAAATGTGAATGAGCAAAGAAATTTTGTGCAAGATTTATTTGACTATTAATGTCAACATTAATTAACGAACGTTACTTTGTCTATCATATGCGACATGAAATTTACTATATAAATAAAGTGAAAAAAATAGATTTTATCATTTAATTTTTCAAATCAAACATATCTTATAGTTGACACTCAACTTTATGACAATTTCTTATTAAAAATTATATTGAACCTTTAAAATAAAATCAAGGATTCAACTGCTATTATTATTATTTTAATTTAAAAATAGAATTTTAAATTCTCCCGTATTTTCTAATAAAATTTTATGAAATAAAATTTTTAAATTTATCCTCAATTTCCTGGTTTTTACAATATGATTCACATCCCAAACTTGCATAAAATTCACGTATGAATTAGCATATGACTCACATCCCAAACATGCATAAAATGAATCAAGTTAAACATGTATAATTGGACATATGAAATAGATCTACCAACATAAGATAACAAAGTTAAACAACATCACGTGATTCAATAGACATGTTCTCATAATCTAATTACAACTCATCGTAATTAATTTATTAATTATATTGTGAAAGAAATAGTACTCACAAAGATAGGTTAGAAAAGAGAATGGTTCATTCATCTTTTGAATTGGAATTCTGACTTGCTAAATCCTAAGCTTTACGAAGGAGAATTATCATAGGAGCAGCTTGGTGGCCAAGAGACAAATTTTGTTTAGGTTTAGGGTTTGAGTCTAGGCACTCTTTTATAGAAGTTTAAATCAATCTAAGTCGTTAGATTATCATAGGAACAATCCAACCATCCAGACTAGAGAGAGTTATCTAGAACATCCACATCATCCCTAATGACTCAGCAGAGAGTCAGAAATCGTCACATTTCAGATCTGCCCGGGCGGAGTGGGGTAGGTCGACCCCCAGGTCGACCCCCTGGTTGACCTGGCCCTTGGGCGGGAGAATTCCCGCCCAGCCTGCTCCCCTGTTTGAATTTTGAATTTGTTATTCTGAACTGTTTTAATTTATATGAAATTACTGAAACTTCCGAGCGCCATTACTTCCTCATACGAAGTCCGATTTATGAAAGACTCTATTCCAAGCAGAATTTCAAGGCGAACGCAACGGCATAACTCGTTTCCCTTAATTCTCACTTTAATAATTAAGTATTCTTAAGATTGATAATTTTAATATTCACAGAAAATTCAGGGTGTTACATTCTCCCCTCCTTAAAGGATTTCGCCCCCGAAATCTCCAAGTTACGGTGAATGTATATCCTAACATCCAATCATCCATCTACTCAACCATCAAACACAGGCATCCATTGTCCTTACAAGATTTCTAATGTCATATGAGCATATGCAGAAAGTGTGTGTATATGTTCCTTATCTAATGCCAAATCAGGCAGTCCATTGATTCAGTTGACCTCCTTAATGTAAATCATGATAGTAACATGCGCCCATTATGCATGCAAAAGAATCCTAACGGTACATATTACTTCTACATGTATGAACAACCATTCATCAAAATGCAGAATCCATATGTTAACAGAACCATTGTACATCCATAAATTTAAATATGCACACACATTTATATGCAATATGGAAGTGGCTGAGCCGATCTAGTGCCTAATGTGTGTGTCCATGCATCCACGAGCAACCACTAGCAACCATCAATCATAACATGTTTCAAATACATGTTTACATCCATTGGTTTCTACCTAAGGCTAAAGAGTAGGACTGAGTAGATATACTTAAAAGATAGATATAAGCATGAATAAAATTATGGAAAAAGATATCAAGGAGGTACCCTCAAAAACAAAAGGGAAGGCCGCGCGTATTTTCCTCTCAGTTTCCCAAGTCGCGTCTTCCTCAGCGATACTCCACTGGGCTTTAACAAGCTTGACTTCACGGTTGCGTAGCCTTTTGACATCCATACCCAAGATACGAGTCGGAACTCTTCTCACAATCGCTTCTCTTTCCACTTCTACTTCCTCTAGTACACTTGGCTCCACCACTTCCGCAGATTCATGTAAGAATTTTTGTAGTTAAGAAACATGAAAAACATTATGAACTCCAACCAGTCTCTCGGGTAGCTCTACTCTTTAAGCCATCGTCCCAATCCTTTCAATGATAGGAAATAGTCCTACAAATCTTGATGCTAGCTTTCCTACGGTCCCAAAGCGAATGACATTCCTCAAAGGAGATACTTTAAGGAACACCCTGTCTCCAACCTCAAACTCAAGGTCGGTCCTTCTTTTGTCTTCGTAGGACTTCTGTCTATCTTGTCCAACCTTCATTTGTCTTCTTATCAAACCCACCTTTTATGAGGTCTCTCTAATCATGTCTTCCCAAGTACGAGCTTGTCTGTAGACTCCCACCAACAAGTTGGTGATCGGCATGGTCTTCCATGTAAAGCTTCGAAGGGTGCCATGCCTATGGTGGCTTGGTAGCTATTGTTGTAGGCGAATACCGCCAGAGGAAGATGATCCTCCCATGTCCCTCCAAAGTCAAGAATGCACAATCTCAAGAGGTCTTCCAATACTTTGTTCACCCTTTCCGTCTGACCATCAATTTGGGGGTGATAGGCCATGCTTAAGCATAATTGTGTGCCTATAACCTCTTGCAAACTCTTCCAAAACTCGCTCGTAAAGATAGGATCTCGATCGCTCACTATGCTAGAGGGTATCCCATGGAGTCGAACTATTTCTTTAAGATAAATGGATGCTAGGGACGAGGCAGTCCTTCTACTTTTAACAAGTATAAAGTGAGCACTTTTAGTGAGTCTATCCACTATTACCCAAATACTGTTATTGCCCCTTCTTGACCTAGGCAACCCATCAACAAAGTCCATCGAAATGCTATGCCACTTCCACTGTGGGACCTCTAGGGGATGAAGCAGACCACCAGGCTTCTTCTGCTCTGCTTTTACTTGCTGGTATATCAAACATTTAGCGACGAACTCAGCTACATCACTCTTTATTCCATTCAAAAAGAAAACTCTTTTTATATCCTTATACATCTTGTCTCCACCTGGGTGTATGGTCAGCTTAGAATGGTGTGCTTCTTCGAGGACCGTCTTCACTAAATCCCTTACTTGTGGGGTGCATAGCCTTCCATCCCGTCTCAACCAACCCTTATCATCGATGGAGTATCTAGTGAGGTGACTTGCAGTCTCACCCCTAACTAGCTTAGCCATCACATCAACTAGCTGAGGGTCTTCTCGTTGCGCAGTTCCTATTGAGTCCAAAAGAGTAGGCCGCACCTCTAGCGATGCTAATAGACCAGGCACAATTTCAGAGAAGGGTCTAAATTTAAAGTTTGCTATATACTCCAAGCTTTGCCTTTCTACAAAGAGAGGACTCAAGGTCAACTTCTTCCTACTCAAGGCGTTTTCTACCACATTACCCTTGCCTGGGGTATAGGAAATCTCAAAATCATATGAGGCCAGAAATTCCATCCACCTTTGTTGTTTTAAGTTAAGATCTTTCTGTGAGAAAAGGTACTTCAACGATTTATGGTCAGTATACAATTCAAATATCTCACCTAGGAGATAATGGCGCCAATACTTAAGTGCAAAGACGATGGCAGCCAACTCTAGATCGTGGGTTGGTTAGTTTTTCTCATGTACTTTCAACTTTCTGCCTCCATAAGCTACTACCTTCCCATCTTGCATGAAGACAACACCTAGTCCCGTACCACATGCATCCGTGTATACAGTAAACAACTTGCTACAATCCGATAATGTCAGAACTGGGGCTGTTGTTAGAGCCCTTTTCAAATGTTGGAAAGCAATATCGCAATCCAAATCCCAAGCGAAAGTTAGGTTCTTCTTCGTTAATCTTGTGAGTGGGGCTGAGATTTTCAGTAAAAGCCCGCTAGCCCGAGAAAGCTTCGAACTTCGGTTGCATTCCGTGGAACCTTCCAATCTTTCACCACAACTACTTTTGCGGGGTCCACAGCTAACCCCTCTTTGGACACCACATGTATAAGTAACCTCACTTCTTCTCTCCAGAAATGGCATTTGGAGAATTTGGCTTTCATCTGATATGCACGAAGAGTATCCATGACTTCCCTTAAATGCAAAGCATGCTCCTCTTCATTTTTTGAGAAGATCAAAATGTCGTCTACGAAGACCACCACAAACTTATTAACGAATTCTCTAAACACCATGCTCATCAAGTCAACGAAGTAAGCGGGTGCGTTTGTCAAGCCAAAAGGCATGACAAGCCATTCAAAGAAACCATCCGGGGTTCTGAATGCGGTCTTATCAATGCTGTCTTCAGCCACCCTTAGCTGATGGAACTCGGTAGCTAAATCTAGTTGGGAGAAAACAGACGCACCTACAAGCTGATCAAATAAGTCATCCATTCTTGGAAGTGGTGCCTATTTTTCTTGGTCAGCTTGTTTACCTCCCTATAATCAATGCATAGGCGAAGTGAACCATCCGCTTTGGTTGCGAATACTACTGGAGCACCCCATTTAGAAATACTTCGCCTTCTAAACCCCTTTTCGAGCGGCTCTTTGACTTGCTTACTGAGCTCATTTCTCTCCCTTGGAGCCATTTGTCTAATGGGTAGAGCTACGGGTTTTGCATTATCAACAAGGTATATGCGGAAGTCTATCTCCCGCTTCGAAGGTAAGCCCTTCACCACTTCAATTACATTTGGGCATTCACGGGCTACTCTAACAGACTGCAAGTTTTCAACAGACGCATCAAGAGATTCTAGGTAGCTAAGTATAACAGAATATATGGGATTACAAGAGATTTTGAGAGTGTTGCTAAGGCTAGTCATAAGTCTAACCACTCTCTTTTCACAATCGAGGATGGCACCATTACTGGATAACCAATCCATGCCTAGAATCAATCCATAGCCCAGGAAGTCAAGAACGAAGGCGTTGCATTCAGACTCAATGCTCAAGATAGACACTCTCAAATCCCGACAAATCATTGAAAGATGAGCCAAACCACCAATAGGATTTGAGACTAATATGGGATCCGTAACTAGACTAGTAATTAGGTGTAGTGTTTCAACTAACGAAACAGACACAAATGAGTGTGAAGCGCCAGAATCAAACAAAGTACGAACATGATGATCAAACAGAAAAAGCAAACTTTCAACAGAAATGTTTCTACCCCTCTCATGTCCTAGTGCCATGAGAGAGTGAACCTGCCATCTTGCCTGCCCTGGTGCCATGAGAGCCTGAACCTAACCTACAGAAGCAGACCCTGCCCTTTGCCCTTGCCCTTGTTTCCTCGGGCAGTCTTTGATCAGATGTCCTGCCTCCCATAGTTGAAACAGCCGGTCTTCTTCTTCTTCCTACAGTCCTTGCTCAGATGGCCTGGTGTTCCACAATTAAAGCATCTTTTCTTTCCCTTGCTATTGTTGTCCTTACCACCTTACTTAGGTTGCTGTTGTGACTTCTTTTGATCCCCTTTATTTTTTGGTGCCTTATTAGCATTAGCGCCTTTCTCCTCTTCATGCATAAGCGCCATGTCAACCAGTTTCTCAAAGGTAGCCCCCATAGGAATGTGGGTCATAGCTAACCCATGTAGCGACTCATTTAAACCTTTAACGAATCTCAGGGCCTTTTTTCAAGTGTGTTCACCAAGTCTAAGCCAAATCTCGCCAATTGATTGAAATTGTTGACGTACTCCTTTACTGATAAATTCCCCTGCTTCAATGCCAACAACCTTTCCATGTATAAATTCTATTCTGCTCATGAGAGAAATTTCATCTCGAACCTATGTCTGAAATCCACCCACTTCTCTACTGGACGCTCTCCATTTGTGACCTCCCACCAAAGCGAGGCTTCGTCCTTCATTAACCAGGCAGCCAATTGGACATTCCTTCCATCTTCTACCTCGACGATACCAAACAAATCTTCCACCTCCTTAAGCCAATTTCGAGCTTCAACAAATGTCTCTGATCCGCGAAAAGGTTTTCCGCCCATTGCTCGAAAGTCTTTTCATATCTTTGAAAAAGTATCAACACGAGGAGGGAGAGGAGGAGGAGCGGCTGCAGCTGGGGGAGGAGGGATGTCTGCTGGGCCTGTGGCGGTGGCCCTAACCTCTAGATACCTTCTGAACCAAGTTGGTATCGGTATTCCCTCGGGTATCTCGGGTAACCCAGACATGCTGAAAAGATAAGGAAGTGATACAAAACGGAGAATTCGAAAGAAAGACATATGGCTCTTGGGGGTTATGTTTTTTAAAACAAACTTTTCTCTTGAAAATACTCTCCTTAAAACATACTTTTGAAAGTATTTCTTTATAAAACGCTTTTTAAAAACAGTTTATCAAAATCTCTTATCAGTTCTGTTAACCTTCAGCTCTGATACCACGTGTAACACCCCACGTCCATTAATGTCACTCTCAAAGGGAATGCATTAACTTTCATGGAGTATTATTGGTGAATAGAACAAAATATAACAAGACAGATACATATATTGGTACTTGGAAAGTTCAAAACAACCTTTATTGCAGCGGAGAAATAGTTTGATTACAACAACATCATAAACCAACAGAAAAACCAAGTACACTTAGTAACTATCTTAACAAATTGTCTTTTGAGTACATAAAGTGAAAAAGCATAACCCCAACATAAGTAGCCATAAAAGAGATGAGCTGAACGTTACTTTCAGCAATCCAAGCACTTCCAAAAGAGAGAGAAAGATCCATATCAAGCTCCACTAGTACTAGTCCCACCCTGAGAACCTTGGGGAGGAGGGAAGGAAGAAAAGAGGCGAAAACAAGGGGGGTTAGATATAAAGTCTGGCGAGTACCATAACTTTAATAATATAATTATTAATGTAATTAGGATAAGGCATAAACTGGTAAAACAAGGAATGACTGTGAAACAAGTGGGCAAGACAAAACAAACAAGAGGAATATTCTGGCGTTAATCTCGCTCCTAATCACTATAGGATAATTACTATACTGCACCACTACTAGTCACCCTAAAAGTTGATCGCGCCTACTGAACATAATAATCATAATGGTAGTTTCGTGTACCCCTCGCTGTCTCCATAGGTGCTACCTGCCCCTATCTCCACTAGTTGTACCCACTACCCCCATGCGATCGGCTCCCTAACTCGTAGATACCCGTGTCGGTCCCACAGTGGGGTGTATCACTCCCCAAAGTGGCAACCCGATACCACTAGAAATGCACGGCTTATATCTACATGATGCAACAACGTCTTACCTACCGGCCCGGGCCCACACACGCACATGACCCTGTTGGACTTGCGTTTCCACCGTTAACCCATTCTGACCTCTTACAATCAAACCCAGTAAGCGTGTCCCGTCCTCGATCTAACTCGAGCTCACAAAGATACTTAGTTGGTTACTGGTTTGAAAATAGTCCCCCATGTTTGACACCATTCCACTGATGCTTGGTCCCCACTAGAATTTCCACTTAACCCCTTCTTATTCATGTCTTCTTACATGTTTAAATTTGGTTAAGTGTTTCTAATCGTATTTCACATGTCACCTACTTAACCCTCATGTCCCACCACATGTTTATCTTGGTTAAGTGTTACTTAATTCATTATAGCCGTAACCTTGTAAGACCTCTCACATTAGACTACCGTTCGCGGTTGCTGGATTTGCTGGGCGGGTTTGGGCAGTCTTATACCGCAAACGTGTGTAACCTCGTGTCTTTACAATTGTTACGCATTTAATTTATGCCTTCGACCTCTCACATTAGACTACCGTTTGTGGTTGCTGGATTTGCCGAGCGGGTCCGGGAAGTCTTACACCACAAACGAGTCTAACCTCGTGTCTTAGGAGTTTATTATTACACATTATTTCACCCCAATTTAAATTAATTATCCCTATTCAAATTGTCAATAATTTCCAAATTAATTATGTCCATAATTGTCACCTAAATTATGTCCATATTCTTTAGGTATAAAAATTATACCAATTAATGTCTCAATTTAATTATATGCTTTTAAAGCCATTTTATGTCAATTCACAATTTACAAAATTAATAATTTCCCATTGTCCCCACGATATTCGTACGTTCAAATATGAAATATGTTACTTTAGCAATGTTGATAATTTTATCCCTGTTATCGATGATATTAACCCCATGATACTTCCTACCAATAGTATGGAACATAAAAATTTTCTTGGCACCGCTATCAGCGATAATGAAATAAAGGATGCTATGTTTTCCCTTAATAGAAATTCTTGTGGTGGACCGGACAGTTTTAACGTTTACTTTTTTAAAAAGAGTTGGAATATTGTAAATAATTCTATAACGAAAGTTGTGCAACAATCTTTCAAAAGAGGCAAGCTCATGAAGTCTTTTAATAACACAATGATTTCTCTCATCCCTAAAGTGAATAATGCTTCTAACGTCAAAGATTTCAGACCTATATCTTGTTGTAACGCCATCTATAAGTGCATAGCTAAAATTATCGCTAACAGGCTTAAAATTGTTTTGCCATTAATCATTTCTTCAAATCAAAATGCTTTCCTTCCCGCAAGAAACATTTTAGATAATATCACTCTTGCTCAAGAACTTTGGAAAGGTTATAATCCCGCGAATATCTCCCCTATTGTTATGCTTAAATTAGACATTCGGAAAGCCTTCGATACCGTGCAATGGTGTTCTTTAATCAGGATTCTTAGTTATATGAACTTTCCTACTTGCTTTATTACTTGGATACATGAATGTATTAGCACGGTCAATTTTTCTATCATTGTTAACGGTAACCCAGTTGGTTTCTTTCCTAGTAAACAAGGTGTTAGACAAGGAGACCCAATTTCTGCATATATTTTTATCATCATCATGGAGTTCTTCACTAGGCTACTTGATGAACTTGTCGATGCCGATCAGTTCGACCTGCATCCTAAGTGCAAGAATCCAAGAATAACTTCTTTTATGTTCGCCGACGACCTCATAATTTTTTGCAAACCAAATGTTAAAACTCTTTCAAATATAATGAGCACCCTGGACAATTTTTACATGATGACAGGTCTTCGGATTAATCGTGAAAAATCCAAGTTTATGGCAGCCGGGGTCCCCAATGCTCATAACTCAGATTCAAAACATTACCGGCCTAAATTATAATGACAACTCAATCAACTATTTAGGCCTGCCTCTAACTACATCCAGAATTACTACTCTCTAATGCCTCCCGCTTTATAACAAAATTATTGTCAAACTTCAATGCTGGTCCGCTAGACTGCTTAGTCAAGCGGGGAGACTCACTCTAATTAAATCGATTGTTAGTGCAATGCAAGTGTATTGGGCGCGTGCGTTAATTTTACCTCAGAAACTGATTTCTATGATAAAAACTGCTTTTATGCGATACTTCTGGAAAGGTAACACACACCAAAAATACCTCGCGCCTACGTCTTTCGCAAACCTTAAAAATCCCATAATCAAAGGGGGGCTAGGCATTATTAATACTGGTAAATGGAACCAAGCTGCTATAGGTAAACTTATCGATGACATTTTGAATAAGAAAGACAACTTATGGACTCATTGGTCCCTTAATCATATTATTAAACATGAAAGTTACTGGACTCTCAATACCCGCCAATGGCACAGCTGGGTATGGAAATCCATCCTTAAGCTCAAGTCAAAAATCCTACCTTTTTTCAAATTTGGTGTGAGGTCTTTCGCCAGTACTCTTTTCTGGAAAGAGCCATGGCTTGGACACGGTTACATTTTAGCTAATGAGGTATCATATTTGGAGATGTGTCAATCTGGGATCGGTTTAAACAGAAAAGTTTCATCGATTATGGATGGCACAACTTTCAACTTGCCAACCACGTCTAACCAAAAGCTTACTGCAATTTGGAACAAGATTCATAACTACAACACTCAGCATGCAAACAACTCGCATAACTCTTGGCTTTTGCAAGGTAATTGTTTTTCCATTAATAAACTTTATCTTGAACTGCTTGGTGCTTCTCGAGTTATTGATCGCAGGTGGCACAAGACAATCTGGAGGAGAGACAACAGTGCGAAGGACAACCTGACCTTATGGAAAACTCTTAATAGTGCAATTTACACCAAGGAAAAACTTATCAGACATGGCATCACTATTAAACCAACGTGCAGGCTCTGCAGTATTGAAGATGAGACGCGACAGCATTTATTCTTCAGATGTAATGTGACCAACCAACTCTGGAATGATGCTCAACCGCAACTTCGGCTCTCCAACACAGCCCATGTCTTCGAGTGGCCTCAAATCCGAAAGCGTGCTTCTGGCAAGGACAGGAGATCTCGGCTATTTAACCATGTGCTTAAGAGAATTGTAGCTGCTATTTGGAAGGATAGAAACCAGCTAACTTTTGATCCTACTAGAATATTGAATTACGGCCATTGGAAACTACTGGTTTGGCGTGACATCTGGGAAAGCCTCAAATTCTTGAAATTTACTTACGATCCCGGAATTTTTGGATTGTAATATTTTTTTTTGAACTTTCTTAATTTTTCTATTTTGCTAGCTTCGTTAGGCATTGATATACCGGTGTTTCCCACTGTCTTCTTTTGTTTTTTCTTGCCTTGTTTTTATGTACTCTTCTTTTTGGTATATCAATAAAGTGGAAGGGGACCACTCAACCCCGTCAGCTTAGCCAAAAAAGAATATGAAATATGTTAGACTCGCAAATAGTCTAACTTATAAAAAAAGAAACATCACAACTTGCATAACACATAAAAATAGATCTAACTTACAAATAGGAATTATGACATAAATTTGCATAGCCAATAATTTACATAGACAATGGTCATATAAAATCATATATTTGCATAAACTACCATGGATCTAAACATGAGATTGTGAACTTGCATATATGAATTATGGGTCTCACTTAAACTTGCATATGTGAATATAACTTTCACCTAATAATGTGAATATAGTTTTCACTTAAACTTGCATACGAATTTCTACAACTTGCATATGAATTGATCACATGTTTTTGCATATAAACTAGCATATGTATATACTTGATTAACATATAAACTTGTGTACAATTCACATATAAACTTGCATAAGATTCATATACAATTTAACATCCCAAACTTGCATAAAATTCACATACGAATTGGCATATGATTCACATCCCAAACTTGCATAAAATGAATCAAGTTAAACATGTATAATTGGACATATGAAATAGATTTACCAACATAAGATAACAAAGTTAAACAACATCACGTGATTCAACAGACATGTTCTCATAATCCAATTACAACTCATCATTATTAATTTATTAATTATATTGTGAAAGAAATAATACTCACAAAGATAGGTTAGAAAAGAGAATTGTTCGTTCGTCTTTTGAATTGGAATTGTGACTTGCTAAATCCTAAGCTTTAGGAAGGAGAATTATCCTAGGAGCAGCATGGTAGCCAAGAGACAAATTTTGTTTAGGTTTAGGGTTTGAGTCTAGGCACTCTTTTATAGAAGTTTGAATCGATCTAAGCCATTTGATTATCATAGGAACAAATCCAACCATCCAGACTAGATAGAGTTATCTAGAACAGCCACATCAGCCCTAATGACTCAGCAGAGAGTCAGAAATCGTCACATTTTAGATCTGCCCCGGGGGGTAGGTCGACCCCCTAGTCGACCTGTATGGGTAGGTCGACCCCCCGGTCGACCCCGTGGTCGACCTGGCCCTTGGGCGGGAGAATTCCCTCCCAGCCTGCTCTCCTGTTTGAATTTTGAATTTCGAATTTATTATTCTGAACTGTTTTAATTTATATAAAATACTGAAACTTCTGAGGGCAATAACTTCCTCATACGAAGTCGGATTTACGAAAATTTGGACTCTATTCCAAGCAGAATTTCGAGACGAACGCTAGGCGTAACCCGGTTCCCTTAATTCTCACTTTAATAATTAAGTGTTCTTAAGATTGTTAATTTTAATATTCACAGAAAATTTAGGGTGTTACATTACCTATATGTACCATACACAGAAAAATTTATTAATGCTGAAGTATTCATCATCTATAAATTGCGATATCCCTTTTTATTCCTTCCCATTTCCATTTCTATGAAAATCCATTTAGATCGAAAACATTAGAAAATAAAAACCAGTTGCCTTATTTTAATTAAAAATCAAATTCTTGAATTCCTTTAGTTCTCTACCTGATTCGAAGATCATTATGGGAGGCGTGCGATTTTCTACGATCAATGGCGCATAGTCGAGATTAGGGCAAAGCGCAGGAAGGGTTTTGGGGAAAATGATAGACTCAAAGAGGGATCGCAAGTTTCCTTGGGGGCTCTGATCTTGTTGATTTGATGTTTGTAGGAGGATGAGGTGTCGCAATTTCAGTCCAATCGGAGCTGTTGTTGGTGCCATTCTTAAATGAGTTCGAACTAGTGGTGTGGTGCGAAGGATATCTGGAGTTCGATGTGGGGATTTAGGGGAGTTCGGTCAGAATTTTGGGAATTGCGTTTAGTTATTGAGTTCGAGTTCGTGTGCATGATTAAGGAGGAAGATGAAGTACTACAGGGAAGTTGGAAATGCACAGTAGTAGCGTAAATGCACAATAGAGCCTGTTTCCTTCTACTAGACTCCTAGTGTTCGAGAACTCCTTGATGTTGTGCACAAGTAGTTCAGAAATTTCTTCTATTGCTTCCTTTTTGTTTTACAAAATGGATTATGGTAATTTCATTTTTAATTTACTTTTTATAAACTAGAAAAAAATTCTATTCTTAATATCATTAGCTTATTTAATGTGTATATGATTTATACGAGGTCCGAAAATCACGAAGAAAAAAAGACTGTCGTATGGATTCATAGCTGTGGAATTCTCAAGTTGGAGTTGGTTTGGATTTATCTTAGGGTTGACTGGATTTTAAAATTAAAATCGAAACGAGTCACAAATAAATCACTATGAGCAATTCTCACTCAGAAATTTATTAAAATTACTTTTATCGTTAAAAATAAATTATTGGTTGCTTGGATGCATTTGAAATTTGTTTATCAGTTGTGATTAGTATATAAAAAAATATTAGTTATTTAGGCTTGGTATTTGTGGCTATTATATATACTGGTGATTGGATATTCCCCACAGTAGAAATGGCAGATACCTGCAGTATCATTAATGAATGACCCTATGAGCCCCACAATATGATAGTGGATGACCTTCTGTACCGCAATACCCAGCCTCTGAGCAGGATGGGTATTATTTATGTCGGCTAACGTCCGTGGATGCAGGAAAATAGGTTCAAGGAATCTAACTGGGTTCCTCAAAAATATTATTATTTGTTTGTTTCAAATATATTATCATATATGTTGTGTTAGAAAAAATGTGGTTGATAATTGGGTGTTTTTGAATGTTTAAATATCACTCAGTCTAAATATTGATGTACAAAAATATAGGGAAAAGGGATTTTGAGATTTAAAAAGCGAAAATCTATTTTTTCTAAAATTGAATTTGAATTTCAAATGGGCTAAGAGATATTAACTTGTTTTGAATAAATAAAACAAGTGGTGAATTTATAAATGATGTTTATAAATTAAATAACGTGAGACTTGAAGTGAATTTATAAACGATGTTTATAAATTAAATAATTCAAGAAATTGAAGTATTGAATTTATAAATGATTTTTGTAAATAAAATAACATGAGAATTGAAGTGAATATATAAATGATGTTTATAAATTAAATAATGCGGGGAATTAAAGTGAAGTTATAAACGGTGTTCATAACTGAAATGGAAAATTTTATCATTTGGATAATTTGGGAAGTCTGAATTTAGATGCAAAATTAAAAAGGGAAATTGAAATTGGTTTCAAAGAGAAACGATAAATCTATTCTGATATTCAGAATGTAAAATGAATTAAAATAAATCTGTACGGATTTATGATTTTGAATTCGATTAGTTCGAATTTATTTAGATAAAATATTTTCAAAATTATATTAGGATTATATTAAATAAAAGTTAAAATTTAAATATATAAAAGATTCACTGTTTATATATATAAGTAATAATGGATAAAATATTCCAGAATAGGAATTCGGTTTCAAATGGATTTGAAATGGAAACTTGTTTTAAATTATAAAACAAGGAAGTTAAAATTATAAACGACATTTATAAATTAAGTGAGATAAATTATCATTAGATAATTTAGATGTTTAAATTCAAGTATGAATTTAAAAATGAAATGGAAATCGTTTCACAAAGGGGATGACCGATATTATTCCGGAATTCGGAATATGAACGGAATTTAGATAAGTCTAAGAATTTATAATTAGAATTTTATTATATCGAATTTTATAAGTAATTTATTTATAAAGGGAATTGGAATTTAATATAACAAATTGAGTTATAAATAAATTTATAACCAGGTAAAGAAGAATCGACAATCAGAGATAATCAAAAATATTAAATTGGATTTGAAAACTAGTTTAATATATATTAAATGAGATGGAAATTTAAATTAAACAAAGTTTAACGTTTATTTTTAAATATAATTAAAACGAGCTTGTCATGGCACGGTAGTTTGTAAATTGGCGTTTCAAGCTTCAATTCAGTATATAAAACTCAATTTAAGTCAAAATTCTTTGAAACAAGAGTCGTTAGGACCGATTTGATAGTATTTTTCTAATGGAAGAGAAAAATATGGATTTCGTCTTTTAGAATTTGTGTTATGTGAAAATCAAATTTTTAGAAAAACAGCGCCGTAACCATTATAAAACCATAATGGTTTACTTAAATAAATAAAACGATTTTAAGTAAATAAAATCCAAATTTCTATTAGAAAAATCCAAACTTGAGATATAAAATAAATATGAACTCAAGTGGAGTAAGTGAACTGATTTTTGAAATAAATATCAGGTTTTTAGTTATTAAATAGGATTAACTAATTTGGAGAATAATTAATTAATCTAGTTTTGATATGAAATTGGGTTTTGGTTAAGTAAATCGAACTAGTGAATTCATATTTGAAATCGAATATGAAACCTGAATTGAAAATGGAATTTGACTGGTTAATACGTAAATTAAAATATATCTGAACGTAATATGTTCAAATAAAAAGTGGAATAGGTAAAAGAACTTCCTCACAAATAAATTAGCGAACTGAGTTAAAAATGAGTGGATGGAGTTGGAATAAATTAAAAATGGTTAGATATATGTTAAGAAGGATTGGAATGAAGTGTATGAAGATTATAATTTAAGTGCTCGACAGAAAGGTACACGTTTAAATTTCATATGAGATTTTATGTGCTGAATCGACGAGCCACTTAGCTTTTTTTATTTTCTTTTTAAATGGAAAGGACCTAAAGAGGCGAGTTGACGTTTGAGCTAATGATCGGTACAAAGGAGGTGCTGGCGAATTTTTCCAGAAATTTAAGGGGATAGAATAATTTAACAAAAGTTAGATAACTAGAAATTTACTTATCGATTATATATGAAATTTAATAAATGAATAAATATATAATGAGATTTTTATGAAGAAAAGAAATTTATAAATTAAATCCTAGGAGATTGGAAGGAGAAACGTATATACGTTTTAAAGTAAACGATGATTTAAAAGCAAACAATTTGCAGATTAAAATGATTGTGTTGATAAGAAGTTAAGAAATGGAATTGAGGAAATTAGAAACTGAATGGAGACTGGTTGAGTTGAATGGCTTCTTGAGTGTCGATCTGATGTTGGTTTCGGCTTCGGGGTTGATACTTAGGAAATTGTTCTCTTGCTAGTTTATAGTTAGGGACCGATAAATAGGGAAGAATAGTGTTATGTAAATAAGAAATGGAAATATTTTCCGATGTTAAAAAGTGATATTTTCTGGAATATAGAAAATAAATAGTTATGATAGATGGAAATGTTTTTCCAATAATCGTGGGAGGCTAAACGAGTTTGGAGACATATATGGGTAAAGATATTGAAGCGATATTGGGGCATGATAAATTTAAATTAATAAAATATTAATTAAAGGGCCTAGTGATTGTTTGATGTTTTGAATGGATGTTTGTTTTTCTTCGATAACTAAATAACTGACTATCAAAGTATTTGCCAATATCGTTGTCAACATGGAGAGACAGGTTGGATTATTATCTGAGAACCACTCCGTATTGGTAGTAGCGCTGCGAATCAGATTATACGAAGAAAATTGAAGACGGAGTAAAGTGCAAGGGTTTTTTCTATCAATAGTAGTAGAAATTTCCTAAAATGGATTAATGGAAATTGTGCCTTTGGTTTTGTTCAATCCCAGAACGAACATGTATGAACGAACGTCTGACAGAGTATTTTATGTGATTGCATATATGTTGGACTGTACAAATATATATATATATATATATATATATATATATATATAGTGGCGGAGAAATTATCCTCCTAGCATAATATCCAGAACATATTTGTGTAATCCAATTAATGATCAACGGATCTGACAATGTGGCATTTAAAGTGATTGTGTTATTAATGAATGGTAAGTAATCGTAGCCTTAGGCCTCAACAACCAGGAAATGAAAAAAATTGGGCAGGAAGCATGGCTAAGTGGGTAGCTCCCAATTAGGGTGTATTATCACCTATCTAGAGAAAATTTATTTTCTTTTTTATTCTGTTTGATGTTGTCCCAATCGGGAAAACGGTTGCTAATCCCAACCATTGGTGATATACATTTGATCACTCAAGCAAAATGAATGGTCGGTCATGTGTGGTCGTGTTACAAGATGTTCTTGTTGAACCCAGTGTATTCCTCTCTAGAGATACACTATCAGAAGGTGGTTTCATACCTTGTCATAGTTGGGAATCCATTATCCAATAAGTGCTCGCGGTTTTGATTATATACTATGTATGTAGAGCGTGAGATACAAACGTTCTGCTAGATGATTATTTATTTGTGGTTGATAGACACTATTATAATATCAAAAGAGTTTAGATACAAAGATTATCATTTCTTGCAAAAGGATTTTGAAAGTTAAATGAAGTGTTTTGGATTCTTATAAAGGAAAAACCCGTTCCGTGTTATATGGCATGGTCTTATGAGATATCGTTTATTTTCTCAAATTGTTTTAAATGGTTTGCTCACACTAGTCCGATGACTGACACAGAGTTTATTTTGTTTTGTTTTACCCTAAACTCTTGGGTGCCCAGACTTGTATGGGCAATTAAGTAGTTCAGGTAAATTCAGATATTCTCGGAGGAGCTTGAAGCAAGAGACTTCAACGTTATCTAGTTATTGTTATTTCCGCTGTGTTGTAAGTGTTGTACTCTAATTAATGACATGTTATACAATTAAAATTTTGTATTCCAAAAGCTATTATATATTATATTTTATTCCGCTGCGATGTGAGATTCTGTGTTGTTATTTTTGTTCTTCTTCTATCTTTTTCTTCTTTATTAATAATTATTCGTTTTTCTATGCAATTTGGGTTGAATGTGTAGTGTATTTAGTCAACTCAGATAGTACGGATTTGCAGGTCATCACACTTCACCACTTATTTCTTCTTCTGCAAACTGAAATAAATGTCGTGGCTTTCGTTTTCCCCTTAATTTGAAAAAAAAAGAGGGAACGAAATCAGAAAGCACGATCGAAGAAAATAAGAGATCTCTATCTGAAAACTGAAGCTCGAACCAAACTCAAAGGCACTCTGCAGCACTCGCAAGTTAGGGGTACGTGATGGTGTCGAATGCGAGGTTGAGCAGTCCAAAAGTGATTCGGTCATCGATTTGTTCAGAAATTGCGGAGGCATTTTCAAGGTCTTGAAGGGTATGATGGGATGGAAAGTTCACTATGATTTTTTGGAAGAAGGACAATAGTTGTGAGGTTCAGGGGAGTAGAAGGTCACGGTAGTGTGGCAGTTGGGTATTTGGGAAGTTCGATATTTGGAAAAAGGGGTCACTAAGTTTTTAGAGGAGGGCAGAGATGGTTTTGTTGGCTGCTGGAGTTGTTTGAATCCTTTGATGATGATGATTTGGGGGTGCGCAGTGAGAAATTGGGGAGAGTGGTCTTTGATTTTGAGGGTTGAACTAGATGGGTGTAGTTTGGCAGTGAAGTATTTGAGCGTTCGGGTCTGTTTAAGTTTGGGGATGGTGACAGTAATGGTTGTCGATTTAAGGTGGGTTGTTTGCACAGTAGCAAGACAGTGAGGTTAATGGTTAGAGGCAGCGGTTTTGGGTGATTGAAAAAGGAATGGATATGGTCTACGAAGTGTTTGATGAAATGCCGTATTAGGGAAGTTTCAATTAGGGGTTGTTCGGGAATTGATCAAGGTTTTGCAAGCAATTAAGGTATATGTTTTAATTAAATTGAAAAAAACAAAGATTAATTTATTTATTTGTTAAGTTAAATTTAAATTGGTAATCGTTAAATAAAAATAAATAATCATTTAACCGCTAAATTAAATTTAGGCAAATAAATTCATTTAAGTTGATTCAGAGATGCGACGTTATGGAATCAAATGGAATAATTGGCAAAGAAATTAAAGGTGAGTAAACTCACTCTCTTGTTTGATTATAATTTATTATAATCGAATTTTTATTCAATACTAATATTTATATGTTGTTTGTTGATTGATTGGTTGCATTGTTTATTGATAAATTGTGGTTATAATATATATTAGTTATACATAGGCTTAGTGGTTGTGGCTATTATATACATACATAAATATATATATATATATATATATATATTGGATATTTCCCACAGTACCATTAGTGGATGCTCGCAGTATCATTAGCCGATGACCCTTTTGCCCCACGATATATTGAGTTGATGACCTACTTCTATACCGCGATATCCTGGCTTGAAGAAGGATGGGTATTATTTATGTTGGCTAACATATGTGGATGCAGGGAAAATAGGTTGGAGGGATCCAACTGGATTCCTCAAATTTATTATTGTTTATTTACATATTTATATATATATATATGTAATATGTTGAATTGGATTGATGGTTTGTGTGTTTGGATGGTAGAATATCGCCGACCCAAAAATATTGATAATTAAACATATCATAAAAAGGGATTTTTAGATTTAAAAAGGAAAATTTTATCTTTCTGAAATAGAAATAGAATATCGAATGGGTTGAAAAATATTGACTTATCTTCAGTAATAAAAACAAGTAATTGAATTTATAAATGACGTTTGTAAATAAAAAGAGGGAAATCATCATTGATAATAGACACCCCACATCTGTTAATGTCACTCTCTAAGGGAATGCATTGTGTTTCGTGAAGCTTTATAGGTAAACAGAAACAGAAATATTACAAGATAGATATAAAAACAATAGCGGAATTTAAAATTTTATTTCAAACATAAATCATAACATCGTGGTCCAAAATACCATAAGTCTGAAACTACATAAAACCCATTACAATAATATAAAACTTCTGTCTTATACCATCAGAGTACAGAAAATACATAAAAAGCATAATTCCCTAAAAGAGACAAAGCCATAGTAGTTAAAGATAGAAACTGAGTAGTACTTCAAAAGCTCCTCCAAGCAAGATGATAACCGAGTCCTGACTACGGCTGAGAATTCCCACCCTACCAACCTAGGGGGAAACGGAAGAAAGAAGAGGAAACAAAAAGGGTCAGACATAAAGTCTGGCGAGTCCAGTTACTTTTAGCAAGTAAATAAGTAAAAGTATCATGACAGGAATATAAGATGGACAAGAAAGATAACATCAAGTATGACGAGGTAAACATGATAGAGTATATTGCGCTTCTAGAGATTTCTCTGCACCAATACTAGTATAACAGATATGTAACAGGATTACATACTCCCTAATTGCTTAACAGAAACAGGATGATCTCAACAGAAATACAATGGTAGTTTTAAGTGTACTCTAATAACGAGTTTTAACCCAAATGAAATTAGTCGGTACCTAATCAAAAATAACCGGTGTTAGCCCAGAGAGAAACAGAGGTACCCCACAGAAATAGACAGGACCAGATGTACTCTATTTACTACCCCCCCCCCAATCGATCGGCTCCCTATTCTGTAAATACCCTATGTCTGCCCCACAGTAGGATGTATTACTTCCTAAAGTAGCAACTTACAGAAGAACACAAACCTATTTACCGGTGCTACAGCAGATTATTTTCCTAGATGCAGGTCGTACTTATGCACGCACATGAGTCTGTTGGAACGCATCAGCACACACCTCCTCTCAGATGAACCTCTTATTATCAATTCAGTAAGCATGCCCTGACCCCTATCTAGTGTGGGGTCCCCCTTTAATACTAGAATGGGTGTGACGGCCGGGAATTTCGCTCGATCCGAATCAGTCGTTAAACCGATCTAGACCGTTCGAAATCCCTGATCGTTAGAGAACAGGACAAATCAGAACACAAACAGAAGAACATTTCATTGCTATTACAACAATGCATCAGATACAATAATATACAGAGTATAAGTGAGTAAATTACATTCGACAAATATCAGAGATTTAAATACAGTATTGCAGCGGAAAAATAATACAAAACACAACTGAAAGTAATACACGGATACAGAGCTTTCCGAGCATCGTTCCAGCTGTAAATCAGGATCCTGTGAATAAAAATCTGCAAAACCAAAACTACTAGCTGCCCGTGTCAAAATAAGGGCACCCAGAGTTTAGGTTAAAACAATAAACTCCAGGTCAGTCATGTGACTGGTGTGAGAACTAAAACAGTTATTAAAACTTTATTTTAAAAGAGAGTAATTCAAGGGACCACGCCGTATAACACGGAACGGGTTTCCTCCCAAGAATACCAGTGCATAGAATAAACAACGCAATGCTTTTTTGAAAAATGAAGCTATTATAAGACCCAGGTCCCATCACACAATGCAACGCAAGCCGGAGGATAGGGTTTTACCTTATAACAGCCAAACATGCTTGATACGTTTAAAACAAATCATTTGATACTATAATAAGTGTATAGTATCAAAACAGTTTCAATCATAAATATAAATCATAGACGGCATAGCATCCCATGCTACTATGTCGCCATACTAGGCTCTACAAATAAAGCCGTAATACACGTATTGGGAATTGGATTTCCGTCATGAGTCGAGGCAAGGGGCAAGCTCCTCTCCGCTTCGAGACACTCTAGCAAATGCTCAGGACTACACACTCTGGGCAGCCACTTGGATCGGTTGGGCCGGTCCTCACTTACGTTAGAGGATTGGCAATTCCTGAACACACGTTTCCCGGTCCTTACAGACCTAATATCGAGGCGCCTCATTCCAACAACCACAAAGGTGAAAAGTATATAAATGTCAGGGCTGGTAAGTCACTGACACCACCAAAGCTAGAAAGAAACGTCGTGTTCTCCCAACGGCCCGTATCCCGTTTTAAACTCATACCGAGGTGTGAGGCTCGCGAATTCACGTTATACACAAAGCTGCCACGTAGGCGTGCTTTGATCATCGACCACAAGAATTTGCTTTTCAACAGAAGCCTTGATCATTGCATCTTAGTGTGCCACACAGGCAATTCATGCCATGCGACTGATGTCCATCGATATACAACCTCTGAGCTCGTACGTCTCAGAGAAGGGCATTAAGCAAAAGAATAAATTCTCCACCGCCAAACAGATGTATATTTAATAGAAATCAATCAACACAGAATAAAATCCAGTGTCAGACACACAATCCATTTACAAGTCCGTTCTGGGTCTGAACGAAACCGGAGGCACTTTCCTCGCATATCCATCCATCTCCAAGTACGTCTGGACGATCACCAACTATTTCCATCCTCTTGGGTGTACAGCCCAATCAGGATCGTCAGTAATAATCCAAACGATGTGAAGACTTCCGGTCTTCAACCACCGTCTTCATCTTCGACATATCGTCGAATCGGTTATTCAGAATGGGTGTAAACCCGGACTTTCCGAACAACCCGCGTATATTAAAATCAAATGTTACACAACCACAACATATGCCTCATCCCAATTCATTAGTTACTAACCGCAAATTAGCAAGAGAACAATTTCCCAAACATTAACCCTGAAGACCGAAACCAACATCAGATCAATACCCAGGAAACCATTCTTCTTAGCCAACCTACAGCTAGTTTCTAAATTCCACATTCTTAGGGAAATATTCCCATTAATTTTATCCAAGATAAATTCTTTAAAATTTATCCTGTAATCTTCCTTTGGATGTCATTTCAAACCAAATTATGGTTTTCTAAACTAGTCGAGATTAGCGAACCACACCGAAGTAATTATTTATTTTATTTCCCAATCCCAACCTATTCATCCCATGAAGCAAAACTGGTAATACTCCATATCTAATACTATGGTGTTATCAGTAAAATAAATTACCATTTCACGTTCAAATCTAATTAAAGATTTAACTATCGCTTTGGAGCAAAAGTGGTGATACTCCATTCTCGCTCGTTTTCTAAATTTGATAATTTAGATTGTAAATTCACATTTCAATCTAATTGCAGATTCGTTAAAACTCCTTTTATTGGGTTAAAGAACTATGTGTTATTTAAAACACAGTTCACGACAAACCCAAATCACATTCTATTTATTTTCGGGTTAAAGAACTAGGTGTTATTTAAAACACAGTTCACGATAAACCCACAAATCAATTTGGAATTCCGATTATTTAAAACCCCTTTTTAAATCTAATTTATTTATTTAAAAACAAATCTGGTTTTAAATTTAGTTCAATATAGTTCATTTCGATAAAAGTCCATTTTTATCTTTTCAAATATGGAGTTTTTCACCCCAAATGTTCCCAAATCATTTCTTGTGATTTTACACAAATTATCGCTATTTTTAATAATTTTATCAAGGCCCGTACAGTCGATTTCCAACAATGGCCATCGAACTGCACTTATAGCGACCTTTTTCAAATTTGATTTGGACGTAACTCCAAGTCCAACCGTTAGATTTCAAATTTCTAATATTCGTTAGAAAGCTCTTTTCGATCAACGGTTCCGGTTTTAGGAGAATCCGACGGTCGGATCTCCCGTAATGTTCGTTTGAAATAAATGGTCGAAATTCACGAACTGCCGCGGCGCTGCGCGTTCTATTCAGGCCATTATATTATATATATAATATATATTTCGTCGATTTCTATTCAAAACGAATTTTATAAATAGTTTTGAATTTGTTTCAAAAACAATTTCAACTTCCATTTCAATTCAAATCAAAATTGAATTCTTCTTTATAAATTCGTTTTAAAATTCATTTCTATTCAATTCAAATTTCAATTCAATTTGAATTCATTTCAATTCTCTTTCAATTCAATTTGAATTCGTTTTCAATTCAATTCAATTCCAAAGTCGTTTTCTATTCGATTCAATTCAAATTGGTTTTCTATTCGATTCATTTCAAATTGGTTTTCTATTCGAATCAAATTCGTTATATATTCAATTGAAATCAAATTCGTTTTCTATTCAAATCAAATTCGTTATATATTCAATTGAAATCAAATTCGTTATATATTCAATTCATTTCGAAGTCGTTTTCTATTCAATTCATTTCGAAATCGTTTTCTATTCAATTCATTTCGAAATCGTTTTCTATTCAATTCATTTCGAAATCGTTTTCTATTCAATTCATTTCGAAAAAAATAAAATCGATATAAATATCGTTCACGTCAAAATGGCGTCAAACTAATCAACACGGCTTCACATATTTCTATTTCAAATATTCTATTTCAAATATTTCCTATTATCAAAATATTTGTTATTATCAAAATATTTCGTTCAACACATGACTAATCTCAATGGATGAGTACAGTCAACACATGAACCTTTATATTATATTGATAAAGATGTAAATTTTATTATAAAAATATTTCGTTCAACACATGACTAATCTCAACGGATGAGTACAGTCAACACATGAACCTTTATATTATATTGATAAAGATGTAAATTTTATTATAAAAATATTTCGTTCAACACATGACTAATCTCAATGGATGAGTACAGTCAACACATGAACCTTTATATTATATTGATAAAGATGTAAATTTTATTATAAAAATATTTCGTTCAACACATGACTAATCTCAACGGATGAGTACAGTCAACACATGAACCTTTATATTATATTGATAAAGATGTAAATTTCATTATAAAAATATTTCGTTCAACACATGACTAATCTCAACGGATGAGTATAGTCAACACATGAACCTTTATATTATATTGATAAAGATGCAAATTTTATTATATAAATATTTCGTTCAACACATGACTAATCTCAACGGATGAGTACAGTCAACACATGAACCTTTATATTATATTGATAAAGATGTCAATTTTATTATAAAAATATTTCGTTCAACACATGACTAATCTCAACGGATGAGTACAGTCAACACATGAACCTTTATATTATATTATTCTTTATCTTCTAAATTGGAATGAGGCCCAATCAATCACCATATAATGTTAATTATATGGATTTTCATACATCGCACGTATATAATAGCATTGAAAAATAATCAACCATCAACCAAAGTGCGCTACACTGTATAAGCATCAAATATAGATATCCAACGCTTATAACAGCCTGTCAATCAATCGATCGACATATTTAATCAATCAGGATGAGTGAACTTCAAATTTCATCCCATCACCCGTGTGGGGTTTCAAACAATCAAACACAGATTTTATTTGTGCAGTTGGGCGATGTGTAAAATTTATCGACCCAATCAATGTCCTTCAAATAGGTGTACATCAACAAACCGTCCGGTTTGTAAATGGATATTTATTTATTCACATTCATGTTAAAAATTATATTTTTAACGATAAAATATTTTTAACTATATAAATATTTTATTTCCTTTCAACACATTAATTTCTATTTCGTTCATTTACACAATAAAATGATATTTTTATTTTTCTAATTTATTTTAGAAAATTTCGGCGGCATAACGGCACGATACTAGAAACGGGACGAGGCCTAGCCTTATCCCCGGTCTAGTGAAGGCCCACGCCATTCACACATCAATCATATCAATTTCTTTTCACCAAACAATTCAATTTCAATCAAATAATCTAACTAATTTTTGCAATCAAACAAACAAGTCCATGGTCTATGGACGATTGTGTCGGGTGCTACTAAACACCGTCTGCATCCTAGTATATATATATGACTAGAAAATGAAATTGAAAGGTGAGAAATTCTCACCAAAAGCTATCCTAACTCCACGGCACTTCTAATGCAGGAAATCTTCACTGTTCTCGTCTCTTATCACTTTCTTCGCCCGTAGCCACTACATATATAAAAATCGAATTTTTATTGCGATGTCTTTAAAATAAAAATCACATTTTTATTTATTCACCTTCAATTTAAAAATCATATTTTTATAATTGCTTCATACCTTTAAAAATTGAATTTTTACTTTGACGCTATATGGATAAAAAATCTATTTTATCACGCTATTCTCTATATAAAGTTTCCGCCTTTTCAAAAATAAAGATTTCGCCTTTATAAACATATAGATTTCGCCTTTATAAAAATAAAGATTTCAACTTTATAAAAATAAAGATTTCGCCTTTATAAAAATAAAGATTTCAACTTTTCAATTTAAAGTTTTCAACTTTTCATATCTAAAAATATCGTCTTTTCAAAATCAATCTTTATTTTGCTACACATATAGAGATGCTATTTTTAATATTCCTATCATGTAAAAATTATATTTTTAATCCACTACATAAGTAAAAATCAAATTTTTACATCTTCTATATACTAAAGATTATATTTTTGATACTTTAAAAATATAAAAATCATATTTTTAATACTTTAAAAATATAAAAATCATATTTTTAATACTTTAAAAATCTCTCCTTTGACATCATAAAAATTTGATCTTTATTCTCTTCTTTTTTTTAGCATATATATAGATCATAACTTTATCTTTATAAATATATATATTTTATCACCATAAATAATTAAAAAAAATCTATACTTCTATATAATAAAAATTGAAATTTATAAACAGGAATGTTAGTAGCCTTACTGTGGAAATCGAAGGGGAGCGCCTCATCGTCGGGCGCCGCAGAGGGGGCTTCATCACCGGATTCGCGGCTGGGGGAGCTTCGCCTTAGCTCGGTGGCACGCGAGGAGGTGGTGGCCGTGGATCTGGGCGGCGCGACAACCTCGGGTTAGGGTTTTTGGGGCTTCGTGGTTCATCGGAGAAAGGGGGCGAAGGAGCTTCGAATTGGGGGAGGCGCCTGGCCGTGGGTGGTGGCCTTCGACGTCGTCGGTTGCGGGAGGGGTGCGCGCCTTCGTTGCTTCGGTTTTTTTTATTATTATTATTTCGATTATCAGAATGAACGGAGGGGGGGGGGGCAGAACGAAATAAAGGGGGAGAAGGGATATTTTTATTTTATATTATATTATTTAATTTCTAAAATTTGACTTTTACATACGACCTCTAAACGAGGCCCATCGCCTGTCGTCCATAGCGTTTTACCCCCATTCCGAACACAATGGGATATGTATCGTAGGTTGATTCGATCGTTTGAATCAGTTTCCGTTAAATTTACGTTTAAATCACTATATTGAATTTTAAACGTACATTTCAAACTACCGGGGTCACATACTAACTAGAAAAATTCCCGAAAAATATTTTCTAGCTTCGTATTGACGATACGGTCCTAACAAAACTAGTTTCGTCGAATTCTGAGACCGTTTGAAAAATGGCCATTTTCCAATCGATTAAAATCAACTGAAACTGGTCAAACGCGTTTTCTTTTGCCACGCTCACATATTGATTCGAAAAATTATGAAATTTGGAATCTAGCTATAACTTGACACTGCGGATCCAACAAAAGTGGTTTCGTCGAAATCCGAGGTTGTTTGCAAAATTTCCATTTTTAAGGGCCTGAATTCCATAGCGACTATTCAGAATTTTCAACTGGACATATCTTCTGATCCCCGCTATGAAATTTCGATTTGTCGGATTCGTTGGAAAGATATCATCAATTAGATCCTAATGTTTTTGGTTTCACTAAAATCCGGATTGTTTTGCACCCGGTACATTCAATTGAAATTTGAAATCAAATTATCGAACTACCGCGCCATTTTCAATTCTATTTATAATTATATATAAATATTATATATTCTAACGACGACGTATATAATATATACGTTCGGATTATATTCAAAATAAATTTCTCGTCGATATTATTTAAAATAAACTATTTTAAATATTCAAAATTCGCTAAAATTGCCAAAATAAAAATTTTAAACTGGTTCAGAATTTCCGGGTTATTACAATGGGTTACTGACTAATATGGGTCCCACACAACAGGTGACACAAGCCAACCCTTACAGATCTTGTGTCCCCAACTAACTTGGATTTTAACAGGTTATGCCTAACAGATTTAACATATTCACATAACCCCCTATAGATTTACGGGTTAAACTTTACAAGTTAACGGGTCAATATAACCCCCAACATATTCAATAGGTTAAATTTTCTAAATTAACAGGTTCGTATAACCCTTACAGATTTAACAAGTTTACTCAACCCCACAGATTTAACAGGTCTGCTTAACCCACCGATTTAACGGGTCTGCTTAACCCTATAGATTTAACAGGTCTACTTAACCCCACCGATTTAACAGGTTTACTTAATCCCACAGATTTAACAGGCTTACTTAACCCTAAATACTTAATGAGTTTACTTAACCCTATAGATTCAACAGGCTCATACAATCCTTATGGATTCAACTAGATTAAGTTTTCATCTTTATTACCATATTCAATTATGGTTAAAATGTGCTAGACCTCCCACATTAGGCATACAACTTGTGGACGCTGGATATGACGGTCGGTTCCGGTGAGACTTCTTCCACAAGTTGGGCTTAACCTCGTGTCATAGCACATCTCGTATTTGTGCACTTAGACCTCTCACCTTAGATTCACCATTTGTGGTCGCTGGGTAGTCGGTCGGTTCCAGGAAGACTTCCACCGCAAGTTTAATCTAACCTCGTGTCATAAGTGCCATTGCAGTTTCTAATTACTATAATCCTAGGCATTTCAATTATTAATTAATTATACCTATGTCTTTATAGGTTTCCATGCCTCTTTTTCCCCAATTATGTTCATAATTAATTATATGCCCAAATTCATGTTTATAAACATTAAGTTATGCCAAACTTTCCATTTACAAATTATTCTCAATTTATACCGTTTTCCCCATCGTTCCCATTTTAATGTATTCGCATAATTTAACGTCATGCCTAGTTTAGAAAGTACCCAGGCTAAAATAAAAGGGATAAGGTGACAGAAATTATTATTCTAACAAGATTGTCATAAACATGTGGTGGCATAATCATACAATGACATAATGATAAGATAGACATATATAAACGGATCTAGTGAACTTGTGATATTATAATTAATCTTAACATAATAGGAATGTCATAACTGGCATGATAAGATCTAAATAATAATTTAGATGACAAACTAATAATAGATCCTATTTAACCGCAATATGATAGAAACAAGGTAATCTAAACAGTGAAACCAAGGTAGACTTGTCATGACAATTAGGTGAAAGTTTAGATCTAAGTCTAAAACATGTCCAACTAATGACAGATCCAAAATAACCACAACATGATAAGTACCAAATGATCTATAAAGTGAATTAGATCTATAATCAAAACTAGATCTGAATAAATAAGGTTAAGATCCAAATTAACCACAACATGATAGGTACAAAATGATCAAAAGTGAATTAGATCCATAATCAAAATTAGATTTGACAGATAATGGTTAAGATTCAAATCAACTACAACATGATAGGTACAAAATGATCTAAATAGAATTATATCTATAATCAAAAGTAGATCTAACATGATAACGGTTAAGATCCAAATCAATTGCAACATGATAGGTACAAAATGATCTATATAGAATTAGATCTATAATCAAAAATAGATCTAAAATGATAATGGTTAAGATCCAAATCATAGTTAATACAGAATTTCATAGATTCAAAAATTACAATAGATCTTATATGATTCAATCCTAAGCATATACCCAAATTACAGTCATATCATGTCTTACTTTTAGTTATTCAATTCTAAAGGTAATTTGAACTCACAATGATCGGATCTAGAAGAATAAGAGGAGAAAAGTGAAGTTTGGATCTCAGATCTACACTTGAAACACTTAATCTCTAAACTTGATTAATTGAATTGCAGAAGAAGAAAGAGATTTGATTCAGTTCAGGCACAGACATCATCTAAGCCTCCATCATTATCAGTATAGAAAACAAGAGAAATGGAACCATATATATAGATGCCAACCTCCAAAATTCGACCTGCCACGTCAGCCTTAGGGGGTCGGCCCATGGGTCGGCACCCACTTGAAGAGGTCCGGATGCCCAAAAACTAACATGGGCGCACTTTACATGTGCGCCAGTGTAAAAATACCTTGGCGCACTTGTCAAGTGCGTCAGTTGTTCCTGCTTTCATCATCAAACTTCTATCGTTCATAACTTTTTCAAATGTTATCAGTTTTACACAAACCAGGTGTCTATCTTAACCAAAATTTCAGGATGGACACAATGACGTAGTCTGTTCCCCTTAATTTTGAATATTAAATTAATTATTTTTTATTTATCCTCTTTGGTGTTAATATACGGGGTGTTACATTCTCCTATACTTCAAAGGATTTCATCCCTGAAATCTCCAAGTTAAGAAGAATGTTTTCTACCATCCATCATCCATCTACTCATCCACCAATCATAAGCATCCATTGTCCTTAAAATTTACAAATGCTTATATAAACAAATTGTAATGACCCGCATTCTACGCATCGGGGGATCGTAGAATATTTATTTCTTTCCCATATGAAGTCGTATGGTCATGTAACTTTGGGAAACATCCATTAGAGTCATTTCCCATGCTTATGATTTTTGTCGATTTTTAAATGACCATTTTGCCCCTAGTTGGTACTGTTTTGGCCATAATTTTTGATTGGAAAGGAATTTTGACCTGAAACAACTTCCATTTGATTCGTTTGATGGTTTACCTTTCCGTAGAGTGGTCATAATAGCCAAACGGACTTACCGTTTGGGAGATATGGCTGAAATAAGGTTTAGAGGGTGAAAAACTGCTTAACCGGGCCAAATCGGGTGATTATTGAGTAGGCCCATAACCCATTTCGGGATTAGGGTTACGGGGAGGCTGAAATGAGATAGAGGATCATTCCATTTCAGTTTTCTAGCCTCCACTTATCACCAATGAACCCTAAAAATGGCCTCTAACCTCTAAATCACCTCCAAATCATCTTTTGGTCAAGGATTAAGCTTAGCAACCTCTAATCAAGGAAGATCTTCACCAAAGCAACATAGGAGCTGCTGTTTGGCATTAGGATTCACATCAAATCAGAGAATTATTTCAGATCTTAGTTTATTTGTGGCTAAGGTGAGTGATTTGCATAGTTTTACACTAATTATGGCTAGTTAAGGGTAATTAGTGTTAATTAGCGAATTTATACACTAATAAATTCGGGAAAAATGTTTATGTACTCCTAAATGATGTTTTAGACCTCTGATATGAATTTGGGTTAATTTGGTTAAGTTTTGCTAATCCTGTCATTAGTTTCACCTAATCATGCTTAAGGGGAAATAAGGGATTTTGGGTATGTTTGATCCATTTTAACCTTTCATATTGATGTTTTGATGTTTGTGGTTGATTATGCATGTTGCTATGACTGTATGAAATGCTTTGTGATTGATTTCAATAGTTAGAATGGTCGGAAACGTCATCGAATGGCGTAAACACTTGCTGGAACAGTTTCAAAAAAACAGTGCAGGGTTCGGATCGGATCGGATAAGGGGCTCGGATCGGATATGTTGAACTGAGCAAAGAATCTGATCGGATCGGAACCTGGCACTTGGGAAAAAGTGGCAAAAAGGAAGGCCACGCTAGTTGAACTGGGATCAGATTGGATCGAGGAGGACGGATCGGAGCGGAGGCATAAAGACGGAGCGGAGCGAAAGCATAAAAACGGATCGGATAGGAGCATGTGAGGGGAGCATGGAGATGGATCGGAAGCATGAACTGGAGGAGAAACGCCCGACCTGAACCGTACCAAAAGAAGACCCGACCCGAACAGATGGAGGATATCCGACCCGAACCGATGGCTTGAGGAGGAACCCGACCCGACCCAGTATTGACCAATAACCCGAGATGCAAAGGTAGTCCAACATGGGAAGTTAGAGCTCAGGGTCCAGTTGGGAACCAATGAGTTCACTTCATGGTTGAACTTTGCTGCGGGACGTGTGCTAAGGAGTTGTCGACGTTCATAACTTCGATTCACCACTAAAAATGAATGATAGGCTACTTATCAGTGCAGTAGGGTCATTATGACCTGAGGGGCAAGGTGATGGTAGCAAGACTACGTTATCAGTGCAGTAGGGTCACTATGACTCGAGGGGCAAAGTGATGCGTAGTAAGACTATGAGCCAGTGCAGTGGGGTCATTGCGACTCCATGGGGCAGAGTGGACATAGTAAGGATTAGTAAGGCTATGAGCCAGTGCAGTGGGGTTCTTATGACTCCATGAGGCAAAGTGGACATAGCGAAGGATTTGTGGCTACGTTATCAGTGTAGTGAACCCATTTATGACTTCATGGGCCAAAGTGATCGTAGCAAGGTATGTTGGGTGATTGAAGTGGTGAATATTGTATGCTTTACGCACTGAGTGAGAGATGTGAGGATGGATGCTTTGTTTGATTGTTTGCCATCACTATGACATGCACACCTCCCCTACCTCTGTATCTTTACATTGCTTGATATGGTACCTTAGAGTGTTGTACAGTATGTAGTGCTAACTCTTTGGTTGCAGGTTCAGGTATGTTTTAGTCTACCTGTTATTGTTCACTATAGATGCTTATCGCTCATACCAGGCTTTATGTCTGACCCAGAGTTTTATGTCTCCCCTTATTACTCTGGGTGCTCACACGAGCAGACTAGAGACATGTTAGCTGGTGATGCGCGAGGAGCTGATTCAGAGGCGGGCAGGAGGCTTCCACGTATGATATATATATATATACACACACACACACACATTCTCCCTGTGTCGTTGGTGGTCGCTACTTGGGCATTAGTAGTGTACCTCCTTTATCTTACTTTTGCTTTGAGACAGTTTGAAAGTTGTAATAAGCTGTATTTTGGATTTCCGCTGCTATGATGTTTAGTTCTGGTTTTCAGCTTATGCACTGTCTCTCCTGTTTTATGTCAAGTATGTTACTACTATATTTTATTTTATGCGCTGTGAGACATTCTACAGGTTCTTTGCATGTTCATTTCCTTCTTCCTTTTCCTTTTGACGACCCGTCCGTGCTAACTGGACATGTGTACAGCTCACTTTTGGAGTTAATGTCGGTTGGTGCAGGGCGGGCCGTCACACTTGGTATCAGAGCTCTAGGTTGCGTAGTTAACCTAGGGAAAGACACTAGGGAGAGATAGTACATATATGAGAGCGCGTATTTATGATTACTTTGGTTTTCAAAAGCTATATATATGTATATACTATTAGTAGTATAAGAATGAAGTCGGACTGCACTAGCACCACTATGGGGTCGTTAATCGTTTCCCTTTTTCAGATTGACGATGAGCCGAGACACGAGGGGTGCTGGTAGAGGGACCAACCAAGGGAATGCCGCTGACATGAGGGCGATGTTTACTAACCTCATGAGAGACATGCTTAGAGAAGTGCAAGGGGCAGTTCCTAATCCCGGAGTTGGTGTTGGCCCAGTAGTGCAGGCACCTAGGGTCGATTTCGCCAAGTTGTGCAAAGATTACACTAATCTTGGTGGGAAGCCGTTCCATGGGACGGAGTCGGCCACAGATGTTCAAGATTGGATGGATAGCTGTGATCGTATCTTCGATGACTTGGGTCTTGAGGATGCTATGAAGAGAAGGCTAGCGTCTCGTCAGCTGCAAGGGCGAGCGATGAATTGGTGGAATGCCATTAGAACCGCTACTCCAGAAGACCAGGTTACTTGGGATCAGTTCAAGGCTCGCTTTAGCAACAAGTTTATCCCAGCTGCCCAGAAGTCGGTGTTGTTTAAGAGGTTCTTGGAACTCAAGCCAAACGGAAGGGCAGTTTCTGACTATATTGCTGAGTTCGACACTTTGTCGAAATATGGACTGTCTCTCATTGACACTCCTGAGAAGAAGAATGAGAAGTTCATTACTGGCTTGGATGGATACTTGGGGGAAAGGCTTATCAACCACATCGATGAGACTTTTGAATCGATTGTGGGGAAAGCTTTGAGATCAGAGAGTCTTTACCCTAAGTCAAAGAATGAGGCTGCATCTGCAGAAGGGCCAAAGCCACAAGCAGGCGGTGGAGGCAAGAATAACTTTCAGAATAAGAGGAAGCATGACCAATCTAAGGGTGGCCAGAAAAAGAGCAAGAAGGATGTTGAGTACTTCAGCTGTGGTAAGAAGGGCCATTATGCTAAAGAATGTCTGGCCAAGCCAGCGGAAAGGAAGTGCTACAACTGTGGTCAAGTGGGACATCATAAGGATAAGTGTCCACAACCTCTTAAGGAGAAGCAGATTGTGAAAGCATATGCTATTGATGTTGTTCCTTCTTCGTCGAATGCCCCAACTGCGGCGGAGAAAGGAAAGAATGTTGTTATTCAAGGTATGCTTTCTATTTATGATATACCAGTTCGAGTTTTGATGGATACTGGGGCTTCCCGTTCCTTCATATCTAGTGACCTGGTAGATAGGTTGGGACTGGAACCCGAGATAGTCGATAGACCATTGGTTGTGACGAACCCGATTGGTGGTTCGACTAGCCTGAGTATGATTTGCAGGAATTTGGTCTTATCGAGTCATGGATGTATGTTTGTTTGTGATTGCTTTGTTTTGGGCTTTACTGGGTATGGCATTATATTGGGAGTCGATTGGCTCCAAAGATACGGGGTGGTGGTAGACTGTGAGGGCTTTTTGGTGGCAGTGAGGGCGAATGATGGGCGGAGGGTAGTGTTTGGTAGTCTACCTAGTGATGGGGTTATGGCTAGTTTTGTAAATTCCCTCGACATCCTGCAGGATGAGTTGTCAGATGTGCCCGTGGTTGGCCAGTATCCGGACGTCTTCGAGGAGGTGACCGGGCTTCCACCACACCGAGAGATTGAGTTCCGTATTGATTTAGTGAAAGATGCCAGACCTATAGTGATGCCACTTCGTCGTATGGCACCAAGGGAGCAGCGAGAGCTCGGGGTGCAAGTCAGCAATCTTTTGAAGAAGGGATTTATTAGAAGGAGTGTCTCCGAGTGGGGAGCACCAGTTGTGTTTGCCACTAAGGCAGATGGTTCCCTTCGTTTGTGTGTGGACTATCGCGAGTTGAATAAGGTGACGAGGAAGAATAAGTATCCTCTACCGCGGATAGATGATTTGTTTGATCAACTGGAAGGAGCAAGAGTGTTCTCCCAGTTGGACCTCGCGACAGGAATTCATCAGCTTCGAGTAGCAGACGAGAGTGTTCCGAAAACGGTATTTAGGACGCCGTTTGGATTTTATGAGTGGTTGGTCATGCCATTTGGGTTGACCAATGCACCAGTCTACTTTGTGGATCTTATGAATCGAGTATTCAGAGATCAGTTGAATAAGTTTGTTCTTATGTTCGTGGATGATATCCTTGTTTACTCAAGGACAGAGGAGGAACACAAGGGACACTTGAGGATAGTGATGGAGGTGTTGAGGAAACACCAATTGAAAGCGAAATTCTCTAAGTGTCATTTTTGGAGAAGGGAAGTAAGATTCTTGGGTCACGTTGTTTCAGAGAGTGGTATTGCCGTGGACCCTGCGAAGGTGGTTACGGTACAGGATTGGCCTACGCCCAAGAATGCAATGGATGTGAGAAGTTTCCTGTGATTAGCTGGATATTATCGTAAGTTTATCCAGGACTTCTCCAAGATAGCAGCACCGTTGACTAAACTGACTAAGAAGAATCAGTCCTTCGTCTGGGACGGAGTGTGTGAGGATGCCTTCAAGAGTCTAAAGGAGAAGTTGACGCATGCGCCAGTGTTAGTCATTCCTAAAGGGAATGAAGAGATGACGGTATACACGGATGCTTGTGGTACCGGACTGGGTGCTGTATTGATGCAAGGAGGTAGGGTTGTAGCTTATGCTAGTCAACAGCTAAAGCCGCATGAGAAGAAGTATCCTACCCATGATTTGGAATTAGCAGCGATCGTGTTTGCGCTGAAGATGTGGAGACACTATCTCTCGGGAGAAAGATTTGAGTTGTTTACCGATCACAAATCGTTAAAGTATCTCTTCTCCCAGAAAGATTTGAATCTCCGTCAGCAGAGATGGTAAGAGTTCTTGGTTTCGTATGATTTTGATATCGCATATACACCTGGGAAAGGTAATGCGGTAGTCGATGCCTTGAGTAAGAGACATGCCAGTTTAGGGGCAATGTTTATCAAATGGAAGCAACTGGAGTATATCGCGGGGTTTGATTTCAGACCAAAGTGCGAATTGGATCCAGTCATGCTAGCTAGTTTGACGATCAGTCCTACTTTGATAGAGCGGATTGGTTCCAACCAGAGGAACGATCCTAATCTATTGGAAATCATCTCCAAGTTAGAGATGGGTATCGATGAGGAGATGAATTTGTATGGGCTTGATCGAGATGGGTGGCTTAGAAAGAATGGAAGACTAGTTGTGCCCAACGTGAATGGTTTGAGAGATGAAGTGCTTAGAGAATGTCATCACTCAAAACTGACTATACATCCCGGTGGTAATAAGATGTATCGAGACATGAGACAGACTTACTACTGGGAAGGGATGAAAAGAGACGTTGGGAAGTTTATATCCAAATGCATGAATTGCCAGCTAGTTAAAGCCGAGCAAAAGAAGCCTAGTGGGTTGTTGCAACCATTAGAAGTTCCCGAATGGAAATGGGAGCAAGTCTCGATGGATTTCATCGATGGTTAACCAAGGACTAGATCGGGATATGATAGCATTTGGGTAATTGTGGATCGATTGACTAAAAGTGCAAGATTTATACCAGTCAAATCGACCAGAACGGCAGCCAAGTTGGCAGAATTGTATATGAAGTGGGTAGTGAGATTTCATGGAGTACCCAAAAGCATTGTGAGTGACCGAGACCCGTTGTTCACTAGTGTGTTTTGGAAGAGCTTACAAGAGGCTCTAGGGTCAGAGTTACATCTCAGTACCGCATATCATCCTCAGACCGACGGTCAGACGGAGAGGGTGAATCGTATATTGGAAGATCTCTTGAGAGCTTGTATATTGGATTTTGGTGGATCATGGGATGACCATTTGCATCTAGTAGAGTTTGCATATAATAATAGCTACCAATCCAGTATCGGTATGGCTCCATATGAAGCTTTGTACGGAAGACCGTGCAACTCACCATCATGTTGGATAGAGACTGGCGAGAAGTTTATGCTCGGACCAGATGTGGTGAGGGAAACTTCAGGTAAGATTAAGATCATTCGGCAAAGAATGAAAGCTGCCCAAGATAGGCAGAAGACTTATGCTGATAAGAGGAGAAGAGACTTGAAATTCTTCGTTGGTGACTTGGTGTTTGTCAAGATCTCTCCGTTGAAGAGCGTGATACGATTTGGCTGGAGAGGCAAGTTGGCACCAAGATTTGTTGGCCCCTTCCCTGTTCTTGAACTAGTCGGGAATTTGGCGTATAGAGTTGGCTTACCAGAGAAAATGGCGGGAGTTCACAATGTGTTGCATGTTTCCCAACTAAGGAAGTTCGTTCACGACTGAGATATGACTATTTCACCTGATCAGTAAGAGGACTTCGAAGTAGAACCCGAGGCGGTTGGGAACCACAAGCCGATTCGTATTGTGGGACACGATACGAAGCAACTTCGAAGGAAGGCGGTGAGGCTAGTCAAGGTTCAGTGGGGCGAGGACGAGAATGATTGTACTTGGGAGACAGAGTAGAGCATTAGGAAGGCATATCCAGAACTCTTTGCATGGTAAGATTTACTTTGCAATTTAGTTTTCCGCATGCTAGGATAGACTTGTCTTGCTTGATTGCATGTTTGATTGTTGTTTTATGATTGATAGGCATGCGGGACCTTTGTGCGTGTTTTGATTAGGGAATTTCGGGGGCGAAATTTCTTAAGGGGGGGAGAGTGTAATGACCCGCATTCTACGCATCAGGGGATCGTAGGATATTTATTTCTTTCCCATATGAAGTCGTATGGTCATGTAACTTTGGGAAACATCCATTAGAGTCATTTCCCATGATTATGATTTTTGTCGATTTTTAAATGACCAATTTGCCCCTAGTTGGTACTGTTTTGGCGATAACTTTTGATTGGAAAGGAATTTTGACCTGAAACCACTTCCATTTGATTCGTCTGATGGTTTACCTATCCGTAGATTGGTCATAATAGCCAAACGGACTTACCATTTGGGAGATATGGCTGAAATAATGTTTGGAGAGTGAAAAACTGCTTAACCGGGCCAAATCGGGTGATTAGTGAGTAGGCCCATAACCCATTTCGGGATTAGGGTTATGGGGAGGCTGAAATGAGATAGAGGATCATTCCATTTCAGTTTTCTAGCCTCCACTTATCACCAAGGAACCCTAAAAATGGCCTCTAACCTCTAAATTACCTCCAAATCATCTTTTGGTCAAGGATTAAGCTTAGCAACCTCTAATCAAGGAAGATCTTCACCAAAGCAACATAGGAGCTGCTGTTTGGCATTGAGATTCACATCAAATCAGAGAATTATTTCAGATCTTAGTTTATTTGTGGCTAAGGTGAGTGATTTGCATAGTTTTACACTAATTATGGCTAGTTAAGGGTAATTAGTGTTAATTAGCGAATTTATACACTAATAAATTCGGGAAAAATGTTTATGTACTCCTAAATGATGTTTTAGACCTCTGATATGAATTTGGGTTAATTTGGTTAAGTTTTGCTAATCCTGTCATTAGTTTCACCTAATCATGCTTAAGGGGAAATAAGGGATTTTGGGTATGTTTGATCCATTTTAACCTTTCATATTGATGTTTTGATGTTTGTGGTTGATTATGCATGTTGCTATGACTGTATGAAATGCTTTGTGATTGATTCCAATAGTTAGAATGGTCGGAAACGTCATCGAATGGCGCAAACACTTGCTGGAACAGTTTCAGAAAAACAGTGCAGGGTTCGGATCGGATAAGGGGCTCGGATCGGATATGTTGAACTGAGCAAAGAATCTGATCGGATTGGAACCTGGCACTTGGGAAAAAGTGGCAAAAAGGAAGGCCACGCTAGCTGAACTGGGATCGGATCGGATCGAGGAGGACGGATCGGAGCGGAGGCATAAAGACGGAGCGGAGCGAAAGCATAAAAACGGATCGGATAGGAGCATGTGAGGGGAGCATGGAGATGGATCGGAAGCACGAACTGGAGGAGAAACGCCCGACCCGAACCGTACCAGAAGAAGACCCGACCCGAACAGATGGAGGATATCCGACCCGAACCGATGGCTTGAGGAGGAACCCGACCCGACCCAGTATTGACCAATAACCCGAGATGCAAAGGTAGTCCAACAAGGGAAGTTAGAGCTCAGGGTCCAGTTGGGAACCAATGAGTTCACTTCATGGTTGGACTTTGCTACGGGACGTGTGCTAAGGAGTTGTCGACGTTCATAACTTCGATTCACCACTAAAAATGAATGATGGGCTACTTATCAGTGCAGTAGGGTCATTATGACCTGAGGGGCAAGGTGATGGTAGCAAGACTACGTTATCAGTGCAGTAGGGTCACTATGACTCGAGGGGCAAAGTGATGCATAGTAAGACTATGAGCCAGTGCAGTGGGGTCATTGCGACTCCATGGGGCAGAGTGGACATAGTAAGGATTAGTAAGGCTATGAGCCAGTGCAGTGGGGTTCTTGTGACTCCATGGGGCAAAGTGGACATAGCGAAAGATTTGTGGCTACGTTATTAGTGCAATGAAGCTATTTATGACTTCATGGGGAAAAGTGATCGTAGCAAGGTATGTTGGGTGATCGAAGTGGTGAATATCGTATGATTTACGCACTGAGTGATGGATGCTTTGTTTGATTGTTTGCCATCACTATGACATGCACACCTCCCCCACCTCCGTATCTTTACATTGCTTGATATGGTAACTTAGAGTGTTGTACAGTATGTAGTGCTAACTCTTTGGTTGTCGGTCCAGGTTCAGGTATGTTTTAGTCTACCTGTTATTGTTCACTTTAGATGCTTATCGCTCATACCAGGCTTTATGTCTGACCCAGAGTTTTATGTCTCCTCTTATTACTCTGGGTGCTCACACGAGCAGACTAGAGACAGGTTAGCTGGTGATGCGCGAGTAGCTGATTCGGAGGCGGGAAGGAGGCTTCCACGTATGATATATATATATATATATATATATATATATATATATATATATATATATCACACACATTCTCCCTGTGTCGTTGGTGGTCGCTACTTGGGCATTAGTAGTGTACCTCCTTTATCTTACTTTTGCTTTGAGACAGTTTGAAAGTTGTAATAAGCTGTATTTTGGATTTCCGCTGCTATGACGTTTAGTTCTGGTTTTCAGCTTATGCACTGTCTCTCCTATTTTATGCCAAGTATGTTACTATTATATTTTATTTTATGCCCTGTGAGACATTCTACAGGTTCTTTGCATGTTCATTTCCTTCTTCCTTTTCCTTCTGACGACCCGTTCCGTGCTAACTGGACATGTGTACAGCGCACTTTTGGAGTAAATGTCGGTTGGTGCAGGGCGGGCCGTCACACAGATGCAAAGGTGTGTGTGTATGTCCCAACACTAATGTGAAACATCAAGCGGTCCACTAATTCAGTTGACCTCCTTAGTGCAATGTATGTCTGCGTCTTGAGTCCAACATGTATGCAACAATCCTAGTATAACATGTAAGTTCTATATGGGTGCACAATCATCCGTCCAAATGCAACATCCATATGATGATACATTCAGTTTCATCCATTAAAAGAACAAAAATGCACAAACACATCCATATGCAGTGTGAGAGTGATTGAGCTGATCTAGTGCCAAATGTGTGTGTGTATGCATCCACGAGCAACCACTAGCAAACACTTGCATCCATCAAACATAACATGTTTCAAACATATGTTTACAATCATGGGACTCCTAACTAAAGGTCAAAGATTCGACCGATAGGATATACTAGAAGCAAGCACGAATAAAAGTTTTTGGAAGAGAGGTTAAGAACATTCCCTTGAAAAGAAAAGGGTACGAAGCGCAAAATCTTGTCTTCGATCTCCCAAGTTGCATCATCTTGGTTATGTAGCTTCTTAACTTCTGATCCAAGAATAAGGAAAGGAACTCGTCTAATTGTCGCCTCCCGTTCTACTTCAACTTCTTCAAGCATGCTCGGCTCAACTACCTCTGTTGTATCGTGTAGACACTTATGTAAATAAGAAATGTGGAAAAACATCATGAATATCCACACATAAGCGAAGAGAATTGTACGCCTTAGTTACAAAGACAACCGAAGCACCCTATTCTAATAAGCTTCGCGTAACCAACACCATTTCAAGTTGCTCCACTACTCGTTTGCTGAGCTCCCTCCTTTCCCTTGGAGCCATACGGCGCACAGGTAATGCAATTGGCTTTGCATTATCCACCAGGTATATACAAAAGTCGATCACGTGCCTCGGAGGTAAGCACCGAACCCCCTCAAAACTTCTGAATACTCATGAACTACTGGTACAGATGGAAGATCATCAATAGTTGCGTCAAGAGATTCTAGGAAACTAAGCATGATGGACCCCTTTAGGGTCACAAGAAATCTTGAGGGGCTTCCTACAACAAGTTAGAAATTTAACGACCCTCCTCTAACAATCTAGAATGGCACCATACATGGCTAGCCAATCCATCCCTAGAATCATAAACTACCCTATAAAACTAAGTACATATGCGTTGTACACAAATTTGATGCCTAACATAGATATTCTCAAACCCCAACAAATCATAGCAGATGAGCCATAACCCCAATGGGGTTTGAGACGACAACGAGATCCAAAACCATACTAGTACTAAGGTGCAGAGACTTGATCACAAGATCAGATATAAAAGAATGCGAAGCGCCTAAATTAAAAAGTTCTAACAGGATTATTGGAAAGAGAAAATCAAACCTTCAACAGAAACTTTCCTACTTCTATCTGGTACACCAACCACGAGAGGATGCACCTGCCCTCTAGAAGATCTTGCCCTTTGGTCCTGCCTTTGCTTCTTTGGGCACTCCCTAGTATAGTGTTTGATTTCACCACAGTTGAAGCAAGAATTCTTCCTTTTTCTACAGTCTTTGACCAAATGACCCACGTTCCAGCAACTATGTCATTTCTTTTTGCCTTAAGCCTTATTGTACTTTCCTCCCTCGTGTTGTTGTTCTTTCTTGGGACACACTTTCTTATTTTGTGTTTTCTCAACCTTAACTTCCTTCTTTTCAGCTTTATCTTCCTCATGCATTAAAGCCATATCAATGAGCCTCTTGAAAGTTGCTCCCATTGGAACATGGGACATATCTAACCTAGAAAGGGGTTCATTTAGTCCTTTAACAAACCGTAAGGCCTTCTTATGGGAGTGTCTACTCGTTCCAAACCGAATCTAGCTAGCTGGTTGAATTTGTTCACATATTCTTTAACAGTCATGTCTCCTTGTATGAGCGCCAAGAACCTCTCCATTTGCATGCTTTTCTCAGCTTGAGAAATCATTTCAAACCTCTGTCTGAAGTCATCCCAAGTTTCCACCGGACGCCCCGCTTGGGTTACTTCCCACCAGAACAGAGCTTCATCCTTCAGTAGCCAAGTGGCTAGATGAATCTTTCTACGATCGTCAACATCAAAGATTCAAAATAATTTCTCTACCTCCTTGAGCCAATTCCTTGCCTCTACGAACGTCTCGGTTCCATGGAATGGCCTTCCTCCCATAGCACGAAAATCTTTGCAGATCTTAGAGAAGTTATTTACTCGCGGAGGGGGAGGAGGAACGACGGGTGCAGCTGGAGAAGGAACGTCAGCTTGACCACCGGTAGGCACCGTAGCCTCTAGATACCTACGGAACTAGCCTGGTATCATAACACCCTCAGGAATATTGGGTTCCCCAGACATACTGAAAAGAAAAGGAAAAGGGATTCAAACAGAGAATCGAAAGATATTACATATGGCTTTGGGGAATATGTTTTTCAAAACAAACTTTTCTTTTGAAAATGCTTTCTTTTAAAATCTTTTTGAAAATAATTTTCAAAATCTTTCATCCAATCTGGTAACCTTCAGCTCTAATACCAAGCGTGACACCCCACGTCTATTAATGTCACTCACTAAGGGAATGCATTAAGTTTTGTGAAGCATTATAGATAAACAAAAACAGAATTATTACAAGATAGATATAAAAGCAATAGCGGAATTTAAAATTTTATTTCAAACATAAATCATAACATCATGGTCCAAAATACCATAAGTCTGAAACTACATAAAACTCATTACAATAATATAAAACTTTTGTCTTGTACCATCAGAGTACAGAAAATACATAAAAAGCATAATTCCCCAAAAGAGACAAAGCCATGGTAGTTAAAGATAGAAACTGAGCAGTACTTCAAAAGCTCCTCTAAGCAAGACGATAACCGACCCTTGACTATGCCTAAGAATTCCCACCCTACGAACCTAGGGGGAAACGGAAGATAGAAGAAGAAATGAAAAGGGTCAGACATAAAGTCTGGCGAGTCTAGTTACTTTTAGCAAGTAAATAAGTTAAAATATCATGACAGGAATATAAGATGGACAAGAAAGATAATGTAACACTCCACCTCCGTTAAGGTCACTCACTAAGGGAATGCCTTAACTTTGGTGGAGCATTTTAGTAAACAGAACAGAAACTTACAAGACAGATAAAACAGTACTTGAAAAAAAATTTAACTTTATTACAGCGGAAACAGAAATTAATATGGTTACATCCTTTCAATTTCAGAATTCAAGTACAAAATATCAGTCTTGTACAAAAGCCTTCAAAATGCATAGTTTAAAATCATAATCCCCATGGAACGGAAGCTATACAGAGCCAAGCCATACTTTAAGCACTTCAAGCAAAGAGAAGTACGGATCAAGCTAAAGTATTTCCCTCCTTGGATAACCTGGGGGGGAAACGGAAGAAAGGAGGCGAAACAACAAGGGTCAGACAAAAAGTCTGGCAAGTCCAGTGACTTTCAGCATATGAACAGATAATAATAATATGATATGAACGTAAAACTGGATGTGAGATAACTATAACAGGTGTAGCAGATATAACAGAAAAACAGAATGATATAAACTATTGTTTTACACTTCTCTGCACTAATACTAGTATAACAGAATTAGGGGTCTCCCTAATGTCTAAATTGAAGCAGGAATGGGTACAGAATACTTTAACAGAAACAGAATGCTAATAATGGGCCTTTACTACCCGATCAGAAACAGACAGAAGAAGAAACAGATTTATCCCTACGGAAACAGAATGTAGAATTAGGTGTACACTAGTAATGGGCCTTTACCACCCGAACAGACGGTACCACACAGAAACAGATAGGTGTTACCACCCAACAGAAACAGACGGTACCAACAGAAACAGACAGAACTAAGTGTACCCTAAAACCCTACCCCAAGCGATCGGCTCCCTAATACATAAATATCCTGTGTCGGCCCCACAGTAGGGTGTATCACTCCCTAAAGTGACAACCAATTGGCACAGACCTATTTACAGATGTCACGGCGTCTTACATCCTCAGAGGCAGACCGGGATCCATGCACGCACATGACCCGGTTGGAACGCACCATCAACACCCCTCGCCATTATCAGAATGAACCACTTATAATTAGTTCAGTAAGCGTGCCCGGACCCTACTTACTGTTGGTCAAAGTTTTGATACCAGAAAGGGTTACTGACTAATATGGGTCCCAAACAACAGATGACACAAGTAATTCCCCCCTAACCTTGTGTCCCCAGACTAACAGATTTCAGATTAACTTGTTTACAAGTTCAGACATACAGAATACAGATTTACTAATTCACAAATTAAGTTAACAAGTTTTCAGACTAAGGGGTCAGATGTACAGATTTTTCAGATTTGTCTAACTTTGTATTGGGCCTACAGATTCATGGATGGGTTTTACTACATCTATTAATCCCCTTTGGTTTAACCCTATTTTCCCCAATACGTTTTAGACGTCATTCTTATCTTAGATTTGCATTAATTAATTATTAATGCACAGACCTCTCACATTAGGTCGGTAGCTTGTGGCCGCTGGATATGCCGGGCGGTTCCGGGCAGACTTCTGCCACAAGCCAGACCTAACCTCGTGTCTTACGCATGTTATGACTAACTTCTCACATTAGAACCTATTGTTTGCGGCCACTGGATATGCCGGGCGGTTCCGGGCAGATTTACGTCGCAAACTCATTCTAACCTCGAGTTAGCCATATTCATCTTTGCGGCCAATTAATTAATTATTTACCGTTTATGCGCACACCCAACAGAATGATCACATCAACTCAACTGATATAGCAGATAACAGATTTTAGCAGATTGGGTGACTTAACAGATTTAACCGATTTAGCACTTAGCAGATTTTGGCATATAACAGATTAGGCATCTCAACAGACAAATTTAACAGATTTGGCATTTCAATCTAATTAGCAGTCTAGGCAATATAACAAAACTAGCAGTTTAGGCAACTTAGCAAATTAGCAGATTTAGCAAACCTAATAATTCTAAAGGTTCTATTTACATGCCTTGCCTAGTCATAAATTAGGCCTAAATTCATATGCCTACATAATTTTTTCATGATTCACAACATATATTCCATGTTTGCTTAAGCGCAGAATATGGACATAATTTGCCATATAACATATGTTCTAATATAGATTATACCAAATATAACCATTAATTTCAATGCATGTCATATATCCAGAAATCCCTAATTAGGTGTAATTACAATAATAGATATCCTAATTAATGTAAATCTTAAGTTTCCATATCTTCCTTCTTTTCATGTCATGAATTATTATGCAAACTATCCCCAATAATATAAATCTTTAAACCATATCTTCTAAAAATCAGATCTTGCCTTTTTATATGCATTTTGTCCAAAGTCTCAAATCATATGTAATCTTTACAGTGGTTCCTCTTCTTCTTTTATCACAAAATATGCATAGGTCTAAAACTAGTTTATAACATATGCTATTTTTTTCTAATTAATTACAGGTCTAAATTACAACATAACTATGCATACAACATGCATAAATTATATGTTCATAGTCAAATTTATGCATCCAATCCCAAGTCATATGTCCAATATATTTTATGCCTCAGACCTAAAGTCATACATTCAATTTGGTTTTGTCAAATTTCTCATCATTCATCCCAAAACTTGCGTTCATACGTTCATCTCTTATGAGATTAGGCACAGGCTCGTGGTAGCCTGGCTATAGAAACAGAAAAGAAGAAAGGAATATAGAACAGTCACAGAAAACAGATCTAACAGAAGAGAATACAACCTCAAACTCAGATTTAAATGCATATCAAAATTATAATTAACGTTTATAGCGGAGAATAACTGTACTTGCCTTGATTGGATTAAAGAAAGAACTTTAACTTGTTGTAGAATCTTTGCAGAACTTTAACCTCTAGTTTGAATTGAGTTGCTTAGGCTGATGTTGATTATCTTCTAGTTTTAATTCCAGCAGAGCAGCGACGCCATTTTTATTTTTATTTTTATTAGAAGAAGAGAGCAATGGAGGCTAGAGAATTGTGTAAGAAACCTAGGTAGAGTCTAGGGTCATTTTTATAGAGTTGCAAGTTAATTTGAGCCGTCCGATGATGCTAGGGTAAATCAAGGCCATCAATTTCAAAAGAGGCCAATTATGTTCACAATTAAGGACTGTAAATTACTCCCATTTTAAATTATGTCATAATTACTATGCATGCAAATTACCCCCATTTTGAATTATGGCATAATTACTATTCCAATTACATGCAATTCCATGTTTTAGCATATATATATATTTCCTACAATGTACACATTTCTCATTTAGGACAAATTCTATATATAAATAATTCCTAACACACTTATGCCATAATTACTCCCTTAATGTACATTATCAACATTTATTATTTATTGCCAATCCATCAAACATAAATACGTATTTAATAGATACATCTTTCCTTTTACCGTATACATTAATTATTCATATATACATGTCAATTAACAAGAATGACAATATTAATGTATCCTTTTCATTGTAAATTAGCATATTTATATATTTCTCAACATATTTATATATTTCTCAAATTAACATGTACAGATAAATGTTAATAGCATGTTTTCAAATCAATGCCCTATTGACATATCTTTAAATTAAATGCCAGATAAATATTCGTCATATTAATATGTTTGCATGTTATGTTCACAAAATAATATCACATACCATATTTTTCTTATTCAGTGCCACATTGATGTCAATTGCAGGTTTATAAATGACATTCCTATTAATAGAAAATTAAGTCTAACCTATTCATATTCTTCCTCTTTGAAAATCCCCATTTACTGCATACAAATATTATGCATAAACCTTTCTTTTCACTGCTTGCATCCACACATTTTTATTTAATTTGTATGTTTATGACATAAATGCACATATGTACGAATATGTTAAATATTTCTTTCCTTTAATTTGTCATGAATCCAATTAGAGAAGGCCACTTATAAAAAAAACAATTCTTGGCAGGCAAAAATGCGCAACATACGCCTCATGATACGTACATGTCATATATATATATGTATGTATACGTATATGTATATATATATATATATATATATATCTTCATTTTTTTTCTTTTTATCTATCTTCCCAATTACCCATTTTCATACTAAACCACTTTTTGAACTACATTCACACTAGGCTATTTTAAGCCATTCCCCTAAAACAAAAATAAGGCGCTGGCGGGGATCGAACTCTGTACCTCTTGTATGCAAGTCATGTGTTCCAACCAAATGAGCTACTAAGTCTTTTGCTTACAAAAGTTAGAACAATGCTAAACATTATTTTTTTCTCATTCCTCTTTTTTCATGTTTTGCTGCAATTTTTAATTAAAGGATATCTTTTTCATACGGAGTCCAATTTACGCAAACTCAGACTCTATCTCAAGCAGAATTTCAAGAAGAACGCAATGGTGTAACCTGTTTCCCTTAGTTCTTTGATTTTGAATTAATTATACTTTAATTTGTTAATTTCATAGCTATAGAATACACGGGGTGTTACATTCTCCCCCACTTAAAAGGATTTCGTCCCCGAAATCTTCAAGTTAAGAAGAATGTGTCCTACCATCCAATCACCCATCTACTCAACCATCATCCACAAGCATCCATTGTCCTTAGAAAACTTCTAATGTTGTATGAACATATGCAAAAGTGTGTGTATATGTTCCTTACCTAATGCAAAAATCAGGCGGTCTACTGATTCAGTTGACCTCCTTAATGCGAATTATGTCAGTGCCATGAGTCCAACATGTATGCAATAGAATTCTGATGATATATATTATTTCTATATGAGTGCACAACCATTCACTCAAATGTATCATCCATGTGCTGAATCAACCATTTTGCATCCACAAGAATTGAAAAATGCTCACTCATCCATATGCAGTATGAGAGTGTTTTCGAGCCGATCTAGTGCCTAGTGTGTGTATATGCATCCACGGGCAACCACTAGCAACCACTTGCATCCACTTGCAACCATCAACCTTAACATGTCTCAAACACATGTTTACACCCATTAGTTTCTACCTAAAGTTCGAAGATTCGATCGATAGGATACAGTCGAATGATGGAAGCGAGTACAGATAGAACGAAAATTTGGTTCCCATTAGACATGGGTCCTAAGTATCGGCCCCAAAGACCGAAACCAACATCAAATTGACACCCAGAGGATTACCTTCTTTAGACAATGTCAAAACTGGAAATCCTATAAAAAGTATTTAGATATTTACAGACTACTGGTACAGATCAGGTTCCCTAATGATTCTTAGGAAGCTAAGCCTGATAAAATCATACCCCACGAAAACTCAGAATGTATGCGCCATACTTGACTTCTAACACAGATATCCCTCAAACCCCAATCTCAAACAGATGATCCATAACCCTTATGGGTCTGAGTCTATAGCGGAATTCAGAAATAATACTAGTATTAAAGTGCAGAGTACCGATTACAAAACCAAAATTCCAGAATCAGAAAAAGTCTTAACTCCAAAATCAGATAAAGAAATTAAACCTACTATAGAAATTTTTCCCTATTCCTATCCTAGCCACTAGCTTCAAGATTGTTCGCCTGCCCTCCTTGTCCTCGTCTCTTCGGGCAGTCCCTAGTGAAGTGTCCCATCTCCCCACAGTTGAAGCAAGCACCCTCCCCTACCTCTTTCGGTAATCCTTATTCAGATGAGTCGAGCTTCCATAAGTAAAACACTTTCCTCCTCCTTATCTTCAATCTTTCCTTCCTTCTTTTGTGTTTCCCTTTTTCCTCCATTGTGAACTAAGTCTATATGAGTTTCTCACCTTTTAGGTTGTGCTCCTTAGCCAAACCTCATCATTCTCATCTTTACTATCCTTGTGTAACATGTTGACCAATCCCTCGAAAGCTGCCTCTATCGCCCGGAAAAATCCTTCAAAGCTCTAAAGAAAACTAGCCGCAGGTGAAACTACTACAGCTATCGATGGAAGTCGGGCACTACTTTGCCCTTTGATGAGGTTACCCCCCAGAAAACCGGGAGCCCCAGAGACTCAAGAAAGAAGGAAACAAGGATTCAAGAAGAGGATCAAAAGATAGATATATGGCTTAGGGGACTATGTTTTTCAAAATAAGCTTTACTTTTGAAAATACTTCCTTTTCAAAACCTTTTTGAAAATAGTTTTCAAAAATTCTTTATCAAATCCGGTAACCTTCAGCTCTGATACCAAGTGTAACACTCCACCTCCGTTAAGGTCACTCACTAAGGGAATGCCTTAACTTTGGTGGAGCATTTTAGTAAACAGAACAGAAACTTACAAGACAGATAAAACAGTACTTGAAAAAAAATTTCACTTTATTACAGCGGAAACAGAAATTAATATGGTTACATCCTTTCAATTTCAGAATTCAAGTACAAAATATCAGTCTTGTACAAAAGCCTTCAAAATGCATAGTTTAAAATCATAATCCCCATGGAACGGAAGCTATACAGAGCCAAGCCATACTTTAAGCACTTCAAGCAAAGAGAAGTCCGGATCAAGCTAAAGTATTTCCCTCCTTGGATAACCTGGGGGGGGAAACGGAAGAAAGGAGGCGAAACAACAAGGGTCAGACAAAAAGTCTGGCAAGTCCAGTGACTTTCAGCATATGAACAGATAATAATAATATGATATGAACGTAAAACTGGATGTGAGATAACTATAACAGGTGTAGCAGATATAACAGAAAAACAGAATGATATAAACTATTGTTTTACACTTCTCTGCACTAATACTAGTATAACAGAATTAGGGGTCTCCCTAATGTCTAAATTGAAGCAGGAACGGGTACAGAATACTTTAACAGAAACAGAATGCTAATAATGGGCCTTTACTACCCGATCAGAAACAGACAGAAGAAGAAACAGATTTATCCCTACGGAAACAGAATGTAGAATTAGGTGTACACTAGTAATGGGCCTTTACCACCCGAACAGACGGTACCACACAGAAACAGACAGGTGTTACCACCCAACAGAAACAGACGGTACCAACAGAAACAGACAGAACTAAGTGTACCCTAAAACCCTACCCCAAGCGATCGGCTCCCTAATACATAAATATCCTGTGTCGGCCCCACAGTAGGGTGTATCACTCCCTAAAGTGACAACCAATTGGCACAGACCTATTTACAGATGTCACGGCGTCTTACATCCTCAGAGGCAGACCGGGATCCATGCACGCACATGACCCGGTTGGAACGCACCATCAACACCCCTCGCCATTATCAGAATGAACCACTTATAATTAGTTCAGTAAGCGTGCCCGGACCCTACTTACTGTTGGTCAAAGTTTTGATACCAGAAAGGGTTACTGACTAATATGGGTCCCAAACAACAGATGACACAAGTAATTCCCCTCCTAACCTTGTGTCCCCAGACTAACAGATTTCAGATTAACTTGTTTACAAGTTCAGACATACAGAATACAGATTTACTAATTCACAAATTAAGTTAACAAGTTTTCAGACTAAGGGGTCAGATGTACAGATTTTTCAGATTTGTCTAACTTTGTATTGGGCCTACAGATTCATGGACGGGTTTTACTACATCTATTAATCCCCTTTGGTTTAACCCTATTTTCCCCAATACGTTTTAGACGTCATTCTTATCTTAGATTTGCATTAATTAATTATTAATGCACAGACCTCTCACATTAGGTCGGTAGCTTGTGGCCGCTGGATATGCCGGGCGGTTCCGGGCAGACTTCTGCCACAAGCCAGACCTAACCTCGTGTCTTACACATGTTATGACTAACTTCTCACATTAGAACCTATTGTTTGCGGCCACTGGATATGCCGGGCGGTTCCGGGCAGATTTACGTCGCAAACTCATTCTAACCTCGAGTTAGCCATATTCATCTTTGCGGCCAATTAATTAATTATTTACCGTTTATGCGCACACCCAACAGAATGATCACATCAACTCAACTGATATAGCAGATAACAGATTTTAGCAGATTGGGTGACTTAACAGATTTAACCGATTTAGCACTTAGTAGATTTTGGCATATAACAGATTAGGCATCTCAACAGACAAATTTAACAGATTTGGCATTTCAATCTAATTAGCAGTCTAGGCAATATAACAAAACTAGCAGTTTAGGCAACTTAGCAAATTAGCAGATTTAGCAAACCTAATAATTCTAAAGGTTCTATTTACATGCCTTGCCTAGTCATAAATTAGGCCTAAATTCATATGCCTACATAATTTTTTCATGATTCACAACATATATTCCATGTTTGCTTAAGCGCAGAATATGGACATAATTTGCCATATAACATATGTTCCAATATAGATTATACCAAATATAACCATTAATTTCAATGCATGTCATATATCCAGAAATCCCTAATTAGGTGTAATTACAATAATAGATATCCTAATTAATGTAAATCTTAAGTTTCCATATCTTCCTTCTTTTCATGTCATGAATTATTATGCAAACTATCCCCAATAATATAAATCTTTAAACCATATCTTCTAAAAATCAGATCTTGCCTTTTTATATGCATTTTGTCCAAAGTCTCAAATCATATGTAATCTTTACAGTGGTTCCTCTTCTTCTTTTATCACAAAATATGCATAGGTCTAAAACTAGTTTATAACATATGCTATTTTTTTCTAATTAATTACAGGTCTAAATTACAACATAACTATGCATACAACATGCATAAATTATATGTTCATAGTCAAATTTATGCATCCAATCCCAAGTCATATGTCCAATATATTTTATGCCTCAGACCTAAAGTCATACATTCAATTTGGTTTTGTCAAATTTCTCATCATTCATCCCAAAACTTGCGTTCATACGTTCATCTCTTATGAGATTAGGCACAGGCTCGTGGTAGCCTGGCTATAGAAACAGAAAAGAAGAAAGGAATATAGAACAGTCACAGAAAACAGATCTAACAGAAGAGAATACAACCTCAAACTCAGATTTAAATGCATATCAAAATTATAATTAACGTTTATAGCGGAGAATAACTGTACTTGCCTTGATTGGATTAAAGAAAGAACTTTAACTTGTTGTAGAATCTTTGCAGAACTTTAACCTCTAGTTTGAATTGAGTTGCTTAGGCTGATGTTGATTATCTTCTAGTTTTAATTCCAGCAGAGCAGCGACGCCATTTTTATTTTTATTTTTATTAGAAGAAGAGAGCAATGGAGGCTAGAGAATTGTGTAAGAAACCTAGGTAGAGTCTAGGGTCATTTTTATAGAGTTGCAAGTTAATTTGAGCCGTCCGATGATGCTAGGGTAAATCAAGGCCATCAATTTCAAAAGAGGCCAATTATGTTCACAATTAAGGACTGTAAATTACTCCCATTTTAAATTATGTCATAATTACTATGCATGCAAATTACCCCCATTTTGAATTATGGCATAATTACTATTCCAATTACATGCAATTCCATGTTTTAGCATATATATATATTTCCTACAATGTACACATTTCTCATTTAGGACAAATTCTATATATAAATAATTCCTAACACACTTATGCCATAATTACTCCCTTAATGTACATTATCAACATTTATTATTTATTGCCAATCCATCAAACATAAATACGTATTTAATAGATACATCTTTCCTTTTACCGTATACATTAATTATTCATATATACATGTCAATTAACAAGAATGACAATATTAATGTATCCTTTTCATTGTAAATTAGCATATTTATATATTTCTCAACATATTTATATATTTCTCAAATTAACATGTACAGATAAATGTTAATAGCATGTTTTCAAATCAATGCCCTATTGACATATCTTTAAATTAAATGCCAGATAAATATTCGTCATATTAATATGTTTGCATGTTATGTTCACAAAATAATATCACATACCATATTTTTCTTATTCAGTGCCACATTGATGTCAATTGCAGGTTTATAAATGACATTCCTATTAATAGAAAATTAAGTCTAACCTATTCATATTCTTCCTCTTTGAAAATCCCCATTTACTGCATACAAATATTATGCATAAACCTTTCTTTTCACTGCTTGCATCCACACATTTTTATTTAATTTGTATGTTTATGACATAAATGCACATATGTACGAATATGTTAAATATTTCTTTCCTTTAATTTGTCATGAATCCAATTAGAGAAGGCCACTTATAAAAAAAACAATTCTTGGCAGGCAAAAATGCGCAACATACGCCTCATGATACGTACATGTCATATATATATATGTATGTATACGTATATGTATATATATATATATATATATATATCTTCATTTTTTTTCTTTTTATCTATCTTCCCAATTACCCATTTTCATACTAAACCACTTTTTGAACTACATTCACACTAGGCTATTTTAAGCCATTCCCCTAAAACAAAAATAAGGCGCTGGCGGGGATCGAACTCTGTACCTCTTGTATGCAAGTCATGTGTTCCAACCAAATGAGCTACTAAGTCTTTTGCTTACAAAAGTTAGAACAATGCTAAACATTATTTTTTTCTCATTCCTCTTTTTTCATGTTTTGCTGCAATTTTTAATTAAAGGATATCTTTTTCATACGGAGTCCAATTTACGCAAACTCAGACTCTATCTCAAGCAGAATTTCAAGAAGAACGCAATGGTGTAACCTGTTTCCCTTAGTTCTTTGATTTTGAATTAATTATACTTTAATTTGTTAATTTCATAGCTATAGAATACACGGGGTGTTACATTCTCCCCCACTTAAAAGGATTTCGTCCCCGAAATCTTCAAGTTAAGAAGAATGTGTCCTACCATCCAATCACCCATCTACTCAACCATCATCCACAAGCATCCATTGTCCTTAGAAAACTTCTAATGTTGTATGAACATATGCAAAAGTGTGTGTATATGTTCCTTACCTAATGCAAAAATCAGGCGGTCTACTGATTCAGTTGACCTCCTTAATGCGAATTATGTCAGTGCCATGAGTCCAACATGTATGCAATAGAATTCTGATGATATATATTATTTCTATATGAGTGCACAACCATTCACTCAAATGTATCATCCATGTGCTGAATCAACCATTTTGCATCCACAAGAATTGAAAAATGCTCACTCATCCATATGCAGTATGAGAGTGTTTTCGAGCCGATCTAGTGCCTAGTGTGTGTATATGCATCCACGGGCAACCACTAGCAACCACTTGCATCCACTTGCAACCATCAACCTTAACATGTCTCAAACACATGTTTACACCCATTAGTTTCTACCTAAAGTTCGAAGATTCGATCGATAGGATACAGTCGAATGATGGAAGCGAGTACAGATAGAACGAAAATTTGGTTCCCATTAGACATGGGTCCTAAGTATCGGCCCCAAAGACCGAAACCAACATCAAATTGACACCCAGAGGATTACCTTCTTTAGACAATGTCAAAACTGGAAATCCTATAAAAAGTATTTAGATATTTACAGACTACTGGTACAGATCAGGTTCCCTAATGATTCTTAGGAAGCTAAGCCTGATAAAATCATACCCCACGAAAACTCAGAATGTATGCGCCATACTTGACTCCTAACACAGATATCCCTCAAACCCCAATCTCAAACAGATGATCCATAACCCTTATGGGTCTGAGTCTATAGCGGAATTCAGAAATAATACTAGTATTAAAGTGCAGAGTACCGATTACAAAACCAAAATTCCAGAATCAGAAAAAGTCTTAACTCCAAAATCAGATAAAGAAATTAAACCTACTATAGAAATTTTTCCCTATTCCTATCCTAGCCACTAGCTTCAAGATTGTTCGCCTGCCCTCCTTGTCCTCGTCTCTTCGGGCAGTCCCTAGTGAAGTGTCCCATCTCCCCACAGTTGAAGCAAGCACCCTCCCCTACCTCTTTCGGTAATCCTTATTCAGATGAGTCGAGCTTCCATAAGTAAAACACTTTCCTCCTCCTTATCTTCAATCTTTCCTTCCTTCTTTTGTGTTTCCCTTTTTCCTCCATTGTGAACTAAGTCTATATGAGTTTCTCACCTTTTAGGTTGTGCTCCTTAGCCAAACCTCATCATTCTCATCTTTACTATCCTTGTGTAACATGTTGACCAATCCCTCGAAAGCTGCCTCTATCGCCCGGAAAAATCCTTCAAAGCTCTAAAGAAAACTAGCCGCAGGTGAAACTACTACAGCTATCGATGGAAGTCGGGCACTACTTTGCCCTTTGATGAGGTTACCCCCCAGAAAACCGGGAGCCCCAGAGACTCAAGAAAGAAGGAAACAAGGATTCAAGAAGAGGATCAAAAGATAGATATATGGCTTAGGGGACTATGTTTTTCAAAATAAGCTTTACTTTTGAAAATACTTCCTTTTCAAAACCTTTTTGAAAATAGTTTTCAAAAATTCTTTATCAAATCCGGTAACCTTCAGCTCTGATACCAAGTGTAACACTCCACCTCCGTTAAGGTCACTCACTAAGGGAATGCCTTAACTTTGGTGGAGCATTTTAGTAAACAGAACAGAAACTTACAAGACAGATAAAACAGTACTTGAAAAAAAATTTCACTTTATTACAGCGGAAACAGAAATTAATATGGTTACATCCTTTCAATTTCAGAATTCAAGTACAAAATATCAGTCTTGTACAAAAGCCTTCAAAATGCATAGTTTAAAATCATAATCCCCATGGAACGGAAGCTATACAGAGCCAAGCCATACTTTAAGCACTTCAAGCAAAGAGAAGTCCGGATCAAGCTAAAGTATTTCCCTCCTTGGATAACCTGGGGGGGGAAACGGAAGAAAGGAGGCGAAACAACAAGGGTCAGACAAAAAGTCTGGCAAGTCCAGTGACTTTCAGCATATGAACAGATAATAATAATATGATATGAACGTAAAACTGGATGTGAGATAACTATAACAGGTGTAGCAGATATAACAGAAAAACAGAATGATATAAACTATTGTTTTACACTTCTCTGCACTAATACTAGTATAACAGAATTAGGGGTCTCCCTAATGTCTAAATTGAAGCAGGAACGGGTACAGAATACTTTAACAGAAACAGAATGCTAATAATGGGCCTTTACTACCCGATCAGAAACAGACAGAAGAAGAAACAGATTTATCCCTACGGAAACAGAATGTAGAATTAGGTGTACACTAGTAATGGGCCTTTACCACCCGAACAGACGGTACCACACAGAAACAGACAGGTGTTACCACCCAACAGAAACAGACGGTACCAACAGAAACAGACAGAACTAAGTGTACCCTAAAACCCTACCCCAAGCGATCGGCTCCCTAATACATAAATATCCTGTGTCGGCCCCACAGTAGGGTGTATCACTCCCTAAAGTGACAACCAATTGGCACAGACCTATTTACAGATGTCACGGCGTCTTACATCCTCAGAGGCAGACCGGGATCCATGCACGCACATGACCCGGTTGGAACGCACCATCAACACCCCTCGCCATTATCAGAATGAACCACTTATAATTAGTTCAGTAAGCGTGCCCGGACCCTACTTACTGTTGGTCAAAGTTTTGATACCAGAAAGGGTTACTGACTAATATGGGTCCCAAACAACAGATGACACAAGTAATTCCCCTCCTAACCTTGTGTCCCCAGACTAACAGATTTCAGATTAACTTGTTTACAAGTTCAGACATACAGAATACAGATTTACTAATTCACAAATTAAGTTAACAAGTTTTCAGACTAAGGGGTCAGATGTACAGATTTTTCAGATTTGTCTAACTTTGTATTGGGCCTACAGATTCATGGACGGGTTTTACTACATCTATTAATCCCCTTTGGTTTAACCCTATTTTCCCCAATACGTTTTAGACGTCATTCTTATCTTAGATTTGCATTAATTAATTATTAATGCACAGACCTCTCACATTAGGTCGGTAGCTTGTGGCCGCTGGATATGCCGGGCGGTTCCGGGCAGACTTCTGCCACAAGCCAGACCTAACCTCGTGTCTTACACATGTTATGACTAACTTCTCACATTAGAACCTATTGTTTGCGGCCACTGGATATGCCGGGCGGTTCCGGGCAGATTTACGTCGCAAACTCATTCTAACCTCGAGTTAGCCATATTCATCTTTGCGGCCAATTAATTAATTATTTACCGTTTATGCGCACACCCAACAGAATGATCACATCAACTCAACTGATATAGCAGATAACAGATTTTAGCAGATTGGGTGACTTAACAGATTTAACCGATTTAGCACTTAGTAGATTTTGGCATATAACAGATTAGGCATCTCAACAGACAAATTTAACAGATTTGGCATTTCAATCTAATTAGCAGTCTAGGCAATATAACAAAACTAGCAGTTTAGGCAACTTAGCAAATTAGCAGATTTAGCAAACCTAATAATTCTAAAGGTTCTATTTACATGCCTTGCCTAGTCATAAATTAGGCCTAAATTCATATGCCTACATAATTTTTTCATGATTCACAACATATATTCCATGTTTGCTTAAGCGCAGAATATGGACATAATTTGCCATATAACATATGTTCCAATATAGATTATACCAAATATAACCATTAATTTCAATGCATGCCATATATCCAGAAATCCCTAATTAGGTGTAATTACAATAATAGATATCCTAATTAATGTAAATCTTAAGTTTCCATATCTTCCTTCTTTTCATGTCATGAATTATTATGCAAACTATCCCCAATAATATAAATCTTTAAACCATATCTTCTAAAAATCAGATCTTGCCTTTTTATATGCATTTTGTCCAAAGTCTCAAATCATATGTAATCTTTACAGTGGTTCCTCTTCTTCTTTTATCACAAAATATGCATAGGTCTAAAACTAGTTTATAACATATGCTATTTTTTTCTAATTAATTACAGGTCTAAATTACAACATAACTATGCATACAACATGCATAAATTATATGTTCATAGTCAAATTTATGCATCCAATCCCAAGTCATATGTCCAATATATTTTATGCCTCAGACCTAAAGTCATACATTCAATTTGGTTTTGTCAAATTTCTCATCATTCATCCCAAAACTTGCGTTCATACGTTCATCTCTTATGAGATTAGGCACAGGCTCGTGGTAGCCTGACTATAGAAACAGAAAAGAAGAAAGGAATATAGAACAGTCACAGAAAACAGATCTAACAGAAGAGAATACAAACTCAGATTTAAATGCATATCAAAATTATAATTAACGTTTATAGCGGAGAATAACTGTACTTGCCTTGATTGGATTAAAGAAAGAACTTTAACTTGTTGTAGAATCTTTGCAGAACTTTAACCTCTAGTTTGAATTGAGTTGCTTAGGCTGATGTTGATTATCTTCTAGTTTTAATTCCAGCAGAGCAGCGACGCCATTTTTATTTTTATTTTTATTAGAAGAAGAGAGCAATGGAGGCTAGAGAATTGTGTAAGAAACCTAGGTAGAGTCTAGGGTCATTTTTATAGAGTTGCAAGTTAATTTGAGCCGTCCGATGATGCTAGGGTAAATCAAGGCCATCAATTTCAAAAGAGGCCAATTATGTTCACAATTAAGGACTGTAAATTACTCCCATTTTAAATTATGTCATAATTACTATGCATGCAAATTACCCCCATTTTGAATTATGGCATAATTACTATTCCAATTACATGCAATTCCATGTTTTAGCATATATATATATTTCTTACAATGTACACATTTCTCATTTAGGACAAATTCTATATATAAATAATTCCTAACACACTTATGCCATAATTACTCCCTTAATGTACATTATCAACATTTATTATTTATTGCCAATCCATCAAACATAAATACGTATTTAATAGATACATCTTTCCTTTTACCGTATACATTAATTATTCATATATACATGTCAATTAACAAGAATGACAATATTAATGTATCCTTTTCATTGTAAATTAGCATATTTATATATTTCTCAACATATTTATATATTTCTCAAATTAACATGTACAGATAAATGTTAATAGCATGTTTTCAAATCAATGCCCTATTGACATATCTTTAAATTAAATGCCAGATAAATATTCGTCATATTAATATGTTTGCATGTTATGTTCACAAAATAATATCACATACCATATTTTTCTTATTCAGTGCCACATTGATGTCAATTGCAGGTTTATAAATGACATTCCTATTAATAGAAAATTAAGTCTAACCTATTCATATTCTTCCTCTTTGAAAATCCCCATTTACTGCATACAAATATTATGCATAAACCTTTCTTTTCACTGCTTGCATCCACACATTTTTATTTAATTTGTATGTTTATGACATAAATGCACATATGTACGAATATGTTAAATATTTCTTTCCTTTAATTTGTCATGAATCCAATTAGAGAAGACCACTTATAAAAAAAACAATTCTTGGCAGGCAAAAATGCGCAACATACGCCTCATGATACGTACATGTCATATATATATATGTATGTATACGTATATGTATATATATATATATATATTTCTCTTCATTTTTTTTTCTTTTTATCTATCTTCCCAATTACCCATTTTCACACTAAACCACTTTTTGAACTGCATTCACACTAGGCTATTTTAAGCCATTCCCCTAAAACAAAAATAAGGCGCTGGCGGGGATCAAACTCTGTACCTCTTGTATGCAAGTCATGTGTTCCAACCAAATGAGCTACTAAGTCTTTTGCTTACAAAAGTTAGAACAATGCTAAACACTATTTTTTTCTCATTCCTCTTTTTTCATGTTTTGCTGCAATTTTTAATTTATGGATATCTTTTTCATACGGAGTCCAATTTACGCAAACTCAGACTCTATCTCAAGCAGAATTTCAAGAAGAACGCAATGGCGTAACCTGTTTCCCTTAGTTCTTTGATTTCGAATTAATTATACTTTAATTTGTTAATTTCACAGCTATAGAATACACGGGGTGTTACAGATAACATCAAGTATGAAGAGGTAAACATGATAGAGTATATTGCGCTTCTAGAGATTTCTCTGCACCAATACTAGTATAACAGATATGTAACAGGATTACATACTCCCTAATTGCTTAACAGAAACAGGATGATCCCAACAGAAATACAATGGTAGTTTTAGGTGTACTCTAGTAACGGGTTTTAAACCAAATGAAATTAGTCGGTACCTAATAAAAAATAACAGTGTTAGCCCAGACAGAAACACGGGTGCCCCATAGAAGTAGACAGAATCAGATGTACCCTATTTACTACCCCCCCAATCGATCGGCTCCCTATTCCGTAAATACACTGTGTCGGCCCCATAGTAGGGTGACTTACTTCCTAAAGTGGCAACCTACAGAAGGACACATACCTATTTACTGGTGCTACAGCAGCTTATTTTCCCAGATGCATGCCATACTCATGCATGCACATGCGTCCATTAGAACGCGCCAGTACACACCTCCTCTCAGATAAAACTCTTGTAATCAGTTCAGTAAGCGTGCCCTGACCCCTACCAAGTGTGTGGTCCCCCTTTAATACTAGAACGGGTTACTGACTAACATGGATCCTACACAACAGATGACACAAGCCAACCCTTACAGATCTTGTGTCCCCGATTAACTAGGATTTTGACAGGTTATGCCTAACAGATTTAACATATTCACATAACCCCTACAGATTTACGGGTTAAACTTTACAAGTTAACGGGTCAATATAACCCCAACATATTCAACATGTTAAGTTTTCTAAAGTAGCAGGTTCGTATAACCCTTACAGATTTAACAGGTTTACTCAACCCCACAGATTTAACAGGTTTGCTTAACCTTATTGATTTAACAGGCTTACTTAACCCCACATATTTAACAGGTTTGCTTAACCCCACCGATTTAACAGGTTTACTTAACCCCACAAATTTAACAGGTTTACTTAACCCCACATACTTAACAGGTTTACTTAACCCTATAGATTCAACAAGCTCATACAATCCATGTGGATTCAACTATGTTAAATTTTCGTCTTTATTACCATATTCAATTATGGTTAAAATGTGCTAGACCTCCCACATTAGGCCTACAACTTGTGGACGTTGGTTATGTCGGTCGGTTCCGGGCAAACTTCTTCCACATGTTGGGCTTAACCTCATGTCATAGCACGTCTGTCATATTTGTGCACTTAGACCTCTCATATTAGATTCACCACTTGCGGTTGCTGGATATGCCGGTTGGTTCGGGGGAGACTTCCACCGCAAGTGCAATCTAAACTCGTGTCATAAATGCCATTGCAGAGTCTAATTACTGTAATCCTAGGCATTTCAATTATTAATTAATTATACCTATGTCTTTATAGGTGTCCATGCCTCTTTTTCCGCAATTATGTTTATAGTTAATTATATTTCCAAATTCATGTTTATAAACATTAAGTTATGCCAAACTTTCCATTTACCTAATTTATACTATTTTTCCCCTCATTCCCATTTTAACGTATTCGCATAATTTAACGTCACGCCTAAGCTAAAAAGTAGCCAAGCTAAAATAAAAGGGATAGGGTGACAGAAATGATTATTCTAACAAGATTGACATAAACATGTGGTGGCATTATCATATAACGACATAATGATAAAATGGACATATATAAACGGATCTAGTGAACATGTGATATTAGAATCATTCTTAGCATAATAGGGATGTCATAACTGGCACGATGAGATCTAAATAATAATTTAGATGTCAAACTAATAATAGATCTTATTTAACCGCAATATGATAGGAACAAGGTAATATAAACAGTGAAACCAAGGTAGACTTGTCACGACAATTAGGTGAAATTTTAGATCTAAATCTAAAACATGTCCAGCTAATGACAGATCCAAAATGTAATGACCCGGAATTTTGGTTAACTAATTTTAAATATTTAATCTGGATTTAAATATTGAGTTAATAGTATAAATAAATTATTTATATTAAGGTATCAATTCTTAGTAATCAATTTCGATTTAATATTAAAAATACTAAATTATCAGAATACGAAAATGGATTTAGTAGTCAACTCAGATATTACGGAAATCGCCAGGCCATTACAGTTGGTTTTAGAGCTTAGGTTGAGCGAACACCTAGGCTTTGTGGAATTGTGCTCATTAGAGATAGAGTCAATAGTACCCTAGAATGAGTTGAGTGTATATATATACGAAAGAGCGTATTTGTTATTTGATATAAAAACTATTTTATATTGTGTCGACTAGTCTGTTGAGTGAATTATGAATTCTAATTGAATCGTGGGACTCCACGATGTCGATAGGGGTTTATAAACACTTGAACTGAAGATTGGACACGATATTGTTTTAAATGATTGAGTTGATTGTTAGAATTATAATCAAATGAGATTATAAAACAGAAATAGTTATATATAACCAATAGAATTGATATAAGAATGAAATATGCAAATGAGATGAATTAGAGTTGAATTCAAACTAGAAATAAAAAAATTTAAATCCTGGGAAGAAAAAATAGATGGATTTTTGAAAGTAATAAGCACTGAACTCACTTCAGTGGCTGGAAAATAATTCTGATAATGATTGCAACAATATCAGTATTCGTTTTCGAGTTTCTAAATGATGAATTGCTACCTTAGAAAAGGTTTGATGGAAATTTATTTAAAAGGAAACAAGTTGATTTAGAAAATTCAAATGTCTTAAATTTGAGATGGATATAAATATATGTATATATTTATATTATTCCAAAAGACATGAATTTGAGTAATTGAAATTAAATTTAACTTAATTAAGTTAAATGGACCGAAGTGAACAAATTGATCAGTATCAATTTGAAATGAATAGAGACCAATGGGTGAAACTAAAATTATAGAAATATAAAGGGTTAAAATTTCAATGTAACTGAATTTGAAAAGTTAATCGATTTGTAGAATTTTTCTTACCTTATTAATTTCGGGGACGAAATTCTTTTAAGGGGGAAGATTGTAATGACCCGAGATTTTGGCCAACTAATTTTAAATATTTAATCTGGATTTAAATATTGAGTTAACAGTATAAATGAATTATTTATATTAAGGTATCAATTCTTAGTAATCAATTTCGATTTAATATTAAAAATATTAAATTATCAGAATACGAAAATTGATTTAGTTGCATTCAAAATTTAATTTGAATTAAATACAGTTCAAATAATTAATAGGAAATTTTATTTGAATTTATAACAATTATAATATTAATTTATTATCGAGGAAATTAATTGTATGAATTTAATTTATTGATTTAAATTAATATCTTCTACAGATAATCGAATTGGACTTCGTGACCTATCCCAGTGTGTCCGGAATAGGGGTATTACGCTAAAATTGTCAGTTGTAGGGTTCAGGAAGGAGTTCAGAATCAGGGTGTATTTTTATTTAAAGGATGCGAGTTTTAAATTAATTAGAAACAAAATTTAAATGCCAAAAATTAAAAGGCGTGTTCTTCCTTAACACCACAAAACCAATGTCGTGGTGTTAAAATTAAAACCACACCTCTCTGTTATAAAATCACACCGCTTCCTCAAGCTCAAAACTGAAACCAACAAAAAATCAACGCAGGCTTCAAATAATGGCCGCACCTCCACTTTAAAATCGCAGCTACCTTTTTCCTCTTTCCAAGAAATCGAGTATCGCGAGTTCGATAGGAGCCCGACGTTTTATCCTGGAACCGAGGTTCGAACAGTGAGGAGTAGGGCTCGTCGACGTTGGAGTTGAAGGATGCCGAAGGTTTAATGGGTGTCGATGTTGGCATTTGAAAAGGGGGAGATGCTCTTCTAATCGAGACGCGATGCCTCAAATTCGATGTCGGGTGAGTCTGTGGGTATCGTGACATCATCGAGGAGCTTGGGAGGTCGTGGTTCATCTTTACGCTCAAAATCAGAAGTCGAAATTCACAGTTTGGGGGAAAGGATGAAATCGCAGGGGAATTCGTGGATTCTGGTGAGATGCGATAGGGGTTCAACGAGTTTGTCTGACTTCAGCTAGGGTTCGAAGTGCGGTGGTCAATAGTGGTCAGCGTAAGGAATGGAGCGACGTTGGTTGGTTGATGGTTTCGAACTCAGAAATGGAACTTCTTGCGAAGTGTTCGAGAAAATGCCGTAAAGGAATTTAGGCAAGGAGAAATCGAATGAAATCATCCTTCTGGAGTTCAAAGACTCTGGAATCAATGAAGAGAAATTAAAATTGATACAAGTGCAAATAAAAATCATCGGTGAGTAAATCTCACTCACCTTTTATTTAGAATTATTTTTATGTCATTAAAAATAATTGTTGTTGCTTGTTTGGATTTTTCTAGTTGCTTTAAATATATTAGTTATTTAGGATTGACTATTATATATGTATTGGGTTGATGATTGGATTGATTCCCGCAGTCTCATTAGCGGATGCCCGCGGTACCATAACGGATGATTTCTCTATGCGCCCCACAAATATATTAGTGGATGACCTTCTATACTGCGATATCTTGCCTCGAAGCAGGATGGTATTATTTATGTGCTAACGTCTGTGGATGCAGGAAAACAGGTTGGAGGGATCCAACTGGATTCCTCAAAAATATTTTATCTATTTGTTTATTTGTTTGCATATATACTGCCATATATGATGTGTTAGAAAACCTGGAAAAAAAAAATTGGTTGTCTGGTGTTTAGAAATCATTGGGCCTAAGTGTTAATTTATAAAAATATCCTGAAAGGGATATTTTAGATTTAAAAGGGAAATTATATTTTTCTAAAATAGAATTTGAATTTTTAAATAGGTTTGAAATATAAACTTGTTTTGAAAAATAAAACAAGTAGTTCCTTTATAAACGAAGTTTATGAATAGTACATTTATAAACGAAGTTTATCAATGAAGTAAAATGAATTAGCATTGGATAATTCAGAATAAATACAAGTGTGAATTTGCAAAAGGGAAATGTATTTTTCCAAAGTAGAAAAGATTTATTTCAAATAGATTTGAATAGAACTTGTTTTATTATATAAAACAAGTAAATTTATAAACAAGTGTTATAAATACTGTAAATGAATCATCATGAGATAAATTTAGTATTTTTGAACCCAAGTACAGATCTAAAATTGAATTTGAATTGTTCCAAAAAGGGGATAACTGTTTTTATTCTGAAATTCATAATGTAAAATGAATTGAGTGCAAATAGATTTTTGAAATGAAACTTATTGTAAAATTTGAAAACAAGGAAATTAATTTATAAAAGGGTTTATAAATTTAGTAAGATAAGAAAATGGGATTTGTAAATTTATAATTGAAATCAAATATGAAACTTGAAATGAAACTAGAATTAAATTAGTTGACAAGCAAGTTAGGAATATATTAGAACATATTATATTCAAATAAAAAGGTGAAATAGGCAAACCAGTTAATTAGCAAATCCATTAACGAATTAAGTTAAAACGATTGGATTAAGTGGAAATGAATTAGAAATGTATGAATATACATGAGACAGGTTTGGAATAAACTATTAGAAGAGATATAAATAGAATGCTCGACACAAAGGTATGTATTTAAATTGAATATGATATTTTATGCACCGTATCGGCAAGCCGCTTGGTTTTTTGATTTTCTTTTTGAATAGAGAGGCATGTGTGGCAGTTTGGGGATTTTCCTGATGCTCTCGGTACAAAGGAGGTTATGGCGAATTTTTCCGGAAATTTAAGGAGTTAGAATATTTTTAAGAAGATTTGATAAACTAGAAATCGATATGTCGATCTATATAGAATTCGATAATGAAACGAACTTAAAATAGAATATTATAAACGAAAATGAATTTTATAAATAAAATCCTGGAAGATATACGTTTTAAAGTGAACGATGATTTAAAAGCAAATGATTTGCAGATTTAAAGTGATCGTGTTGATAAGAAGTTAATCAAATGGAGTTAAAGAAATAGTGTTAAGCAGAATTAGAAACTGACTGGAAATTGGTTGAGTTGAACGACTTTTGGAGTATCGATCTGATGTTGGTTTCGGCCTTCGGGGTTTATACTTAGGAAGTTGTTCTCTTACTAGTTTACAGTTAGAGTCTGATAGATGTGGAAAAATAGTGATATGTAAATATGCAATGTGAATGTTTTCCAGAGTTAATAACATATATTTTCTTAATATAGAAAATAAGGAAATATGAATGTGTATATATATATATATGTTTGATGATTTGATCGATAATTCCATTTCGAAATAAGATCGTTGTGTGTACACGGGCATTTTTCATTTGATAGTTAAATCACCGACTATCAAAGCTTTGACAATTTTAACGTTGTTAATATGGAGAGACCGGTTGGATTATTATCCAAAGAACCACCCCGTATTGGCATAAGCATTGCGAACCAAGTATGCTGAATATATTGAAGACGGAGTAAAGTGCAAGGGCTGTTGTATAAGTCCTAGGTGGAGATTGCCTAGGATAGATGTACTGAATAGTGCCTTCGGTTTCGTTCTGTCCCAAAACGAACGTATATGGACGAGTGTTTGACAAAGTATTTCCAATGATCGAATGGGTTGGTCTGTATAAATATACATGGTTGCAACGGATTTATTCCCTTAGCAAAATATCCAAAATATTTGTGCAGATTAATTAGTGATTAACGGATCTGATAATGTGGCATTCAAAGTGATCGTGTTATCAATGAATGGAAAGTAATCGTAGCCTCTGGCCTCAACAACCGTGAAATGACAAAAATCGGGCAGGCAACATGGCTATGTGGTTAGCTCCCATTAGGGTGTATCATCACCTATCTAGAGATTCATTTAATTCCTTATTCTATTCGATGCTGTCCCATTTGGGAAACGGTTGCTGATCCCAACCATTGGTGGTATACATTCGATACACTCAAGCAAAATGAGTGGTCGGTCATGTGTGGCTGAGTTGCAAGATGTTCTTGTTGAACTCGGTGTATTCTCCTCTAGAGATACACCAGCGGCAGGTGGTTCCATACCTTGTCATAGTTGGAATTCCATTACCCAATACGTGTTTGCGGTTTTGATTGTATATTATATATGTGGAACATGAGATACAAACGTTCCACTAAGATTCAATTTATTTGATTTAGAAACTATTATAATATCGAAGAGTTTTGATATAAAGATCATTTTGGATACCCATAAGGGAAAACCCGTTTTGGGTAATACGACGTAGTCTTATGAGATATCGTTTATTGCCTAAAGTGGTTTCAAAACTGTTCACTCATACCAGTCCCATGACTGACCCGGAGTTTATTTTCTATGTTTTCCCTAAACTCTTGGGTGCTCAAATTTGTATGAGCAGTCAAGTAGTTCAGGATTTGCAGATATTCTTAGAGGAGCTTGGAGCAGGATGCTTCAGCGTTAGTTATCCAGTGTTATTTCAGCTGTATTGTAAGTGTTGTACTCTGATAATGTTGTTTGTATATACAGTTCAAATTTTGTATTCCAAAATCTGTTATATATATTATATTTTGTTCCGCTGCGATGTGAGATTCTGTGTTGTGTTTCTGTTCTTTTTCTTCTATTCTAAGTTTCTTTCTTTCTATTTCTCATCCTCTAACTTCTTTCTATTAATGATTCGTATTTTCCTGATATTTGGGTTGGACGTATGTTGTATTTAGTCAACTCAGATTTTACGGAAATCACCGCGCCATTACAATTGGTATTAGAGCTTAGGTTGAGCGAACACCTAGGCTTTGTGGAATTGTGCTCATTAGAGATAGGGTCAATAGTACCCTAGAATGAGTTGAGTGTATATATATACGAGAGAGCGTATTTGTTATTTGATATAAAAACTGTTTTATATTGTGTTGACTAGTCTGTTGAGTGAATTATGAATTCTAATTGAATCGTGGGACGCCACGATGTCGATAGGAGTTTATAAACACTTGAACTGAAGATTGGACACGATATTGTTTTAAATGGTTGAGTTTATTGTTAGAATTATAATCGAATGAGATTATAAAACAGAAATAGATATATATAACCAATAAAATTGGTATAAGAATGAAATATCCAAATGAGATGAATTAGAGTTGAATTCAAACTAGAAATAAAAAAAATTAAATCCTAGGAAGAAAAATTAGATGGATTTTTGAAAGTAATAAGCACTGAATTCACTTCAGTGGCTGGAAAATAATTCTGATAATGATTGCAACATTATCAGTTTTCGAGTTTCTAAGTGACGAATTGCTACCTTTGAAAGATTTGATGGAAATTTATTTGAAAGGAAACAAGTTGATTTAGAAAATTCAAATGTTTTGAATTTGAGATGGATATAAATATATGTATATATTTATATTATTCTAAAGGATAGGAATTTGAGTAATTGAAATTAAATTTAACTTAAGTAAGTCAAATGGACCGAAGTGAACAAATTGATCAGTATCAATTTGAAATGAATAGAAACCAATGGGTGAAACTAAAATTATAGAAATATAAAGAGTTAAAGTTTCAACGTAAGTGAATTTGAAAAGTTAATCGATTTGTAGCATTTTTCTTACCTTACTAATTTCTGGGACGAAATTCTTTTAAGGGGGGAAGATTGTAATGACCTGAGATTTTGGTCAACTAATTTTAAATATTTAATTTGGATTTAAATATTGAGTTAATAGTATAAATGAATTATTTATATTAAGGTATCAATTCTTAGTAATCAATTTCGATTTAATATTAAATTATCAGAATACAAAAGTGGATTAAGTTGCATTCAAAATTTAATTTGAATTAAATACATTTCAAATAATTAATAGGAAATTTTATTTGAATTTATAACGATAATAATATTAATTAATTATCGAGGAAATTAATTGTCTGAATTTAATTTATTGATTTAAATTAATATCTTCTACAGATGATCGAATTGGACCTTGCGACCTATCCCAGTGTGTCCGGAATAGGGGTATTACTCCAGAATTGTCAGTTGTTGGGTTCAGAAAGGAGTTCATAATCAGAGTGTATTTTTATTTAAAGGATGCGAGTTTTAAATTAATTAAAAACAAAATTTAAATGGCCAAAAATTAAAAGGCGTGTTCTTCCTTAACAGCACAAAACCAATGCCGTGGTGCTCAAATTAAAACCACACCTCTCTGTTATAAAATCACACCGCTTCCTCAAAACCGAAACCAACAAAAAATCAACGTAAGCTTCAAATAATAACCGCACCTCCACTTTAAAATCACAGCTACCTTTTTCCCCTTTCTATGTAATCGAGTATCGCGAGATCGATAGGAGCCAGACGTTTTGTCCTGGAACTGATGTTCGAACAATGAGGAGTAGGGCTCGTCGACGTTGGAGTTGAAGGATGCCGGAGTTTTAATGGGTGTCGATGTCGGCATTTGAAATAGGGGAGTTGCTCTTCAAAACGAGACGCGATGCCTCCAATTCTATGTCAGGTGAGTCTGTGGGTATCGTGACATCATTGAGAAGCTTGGGAGGCCGTGGTTCTTCTTTACGCTCAAAATCAGAAGTCAAAATTCACAGTTTGGGGGAAAGGATGAAATCGCAGGGGAATTCGTGGGTTCTGGTGAGATGCGATAGGGGTTCGACGAGTTTGTCTGACTTCAGCTAGGGTTCGAAGTGCGGTGGTCAACAGTGGCCAGCGTAAGGAAGGGAGCGACGTTGGTTGGTGGATAGTTTCGAACTCATAAATGGAGATGCTTGCGAAGTGTTCGAGAAAACGCCGTAAAGGAAATTAGGCAAGGAGAAATCGAATGAAATCATCCTTGTGGAGTTTGAAGACCCGGGAATCAATGAAGAGAAATTGAAATTGATACAAGTGCAAATAAAAATCATCGGTGAGTAAATCTCACTCACCTTTTATTTAGAATTATTTTTATGTCATTAAAAATAATTGTTGTTGCTTGTTTGGATTTTTCTGGTTACTTTAAATATATTAGTTATTTAGGGTTGACTATTATATATATATATTGGGTTGATGATTGGATTGATTCCCGCAGTCTCATTAGCGGATGCCCGCGGTACCATAGCGGATGATTTTTCTATGCACCCCACAAATATATTAGTGGATGACCTTCTATACCGTGAAATCCTGCCGCAAAGCAGGATGTATTATTTATGTGCTAACGTCTGTGGATGCAGGAAAACAGGTTGGAGGGATCCAACTGGATTCCTCAAAAATATATTATCTATTTGTTTGCTTATATACTGTCTTATATGATGTGTTAGAAAACCTGAAATAAATAATTGGTTGTTTGGTGTTTAGAAATCACTGGGCCTAAGTGTTAATTTATAAAAATATCCTGAAAGGGGTATTTGAGATTTAAAAGGGAAATTCTATTTTTCTAAAATAGAATTTGAATTTTTAAATAGATTTGAAATATATACTTTTTTTGAAAAATAAAACAAGTAGTTCCTTTATAAACGAAGTTTATAAATAGTTCATTTATAAACGAAGTTTATCAATGAAGTAAAATGGATTAGCATTGGATAATTCAGAATAAATACAAGTGTGAATTTGCAAAATGGAAATGTATTTTTCTAAAGTAGAAAAGATTTATTTCAAATAGATTTGAATAGAACTTGTTTTATTATATAAAACAAGTAAATTTATGAACAAGAGTTATAAATACTGTAAATGAATTATCATGAGATAAATTTAGTACTTTTGAATCCAAGTATAGATCTAAAATTGAATTTGAATTGTTTCAAAAAGGGGATAACTGTTTTTATTCTAAAATTCATAATGTAAAATGAATTGAGTGCAAATAGATTTTTGAAATGAAACTTGTTGTAAAATTTGAAAACAAGGAAATTAATTTATAAAAGGGTTTATAAATTTAGTAAGATAAGAAAATGGGATTTGTAAATTTATAATTGAAATCAAATATTAAACTTGAAATGAAACTAGAATTAAATTAGTTGACAAGCAAGTTAGCAATATATTAGAACATGTTATATTCAAATAAAAAGGTGAAATAGGCAAACCAGCTAATTAGCAAATCCATTAACGAATTAAGTTAAAATGATTGGATTAAGTTGAAATGAATTAGAAATGTATGAATATACATGAGACAGGTTTGGAATAAACTATTAGAAGAGATATAAATAGAATGCTCGACACAAAGGTATGTATTTAAATTGAATATGAGATTTTATGCACCGTATCGGCAAGCCGCTTGGCTTTTTGATTTTCTTTTTGAATAGAGAGGCCTATGTGGTATTTTGGGGATTTTTCTGATGCTCCCAGTACAAAGGAGGTTATGGCGAATTTTTCCGGAAATTTAAGGAGTTAGAATATTTTTAAGAAGATTTGATAAACTAGAAATCGATTTGTCGATATATATAGAATTCGATAATGAAACGAACTTAAAATAGAATATTATAAACGAAAACGAATTTTATAAATAAAATCCTGGGAGATATACGTTTTAAAATGAACGATGATTTAAAAGCAAATGATTTGCAGATTTAAAATGATCGTGTTGATAAGAAGTTAATCAAATGGAGTTAAATAAATAGAGTTAAGCAGAATTAGAAACTGACTGGAAATTAGTTGAGTTGAACGTCTTCTTGATTATCGATCTGATGTTGGTTTCGACCTTCGGGGTTTATACTTAGGAAGTTGTTCTCTTACTAGTTTACAGTTAGAGTCTGATATATGTGGAAGAATAGTGATATGTAAATATGCAATGGGAATGTTTTCCATAGTTAATAACATATATTTTCTTAATATAGAAAACAAGGAAATTTGAATATATATATATATATATATGTTTGATGATTTGATCGATAATTCCATTTGGAAATAAGATCGTTGTGTGTACACGGGCATTTTTCATTTGATAGTTAAATCACCGACTATCAAAGCTTTGACCATTTTAACGTTGTTATTATGGAGAGACCGGTTGGATTATTATCCGAAGAACCACTCTGTATTGGCATAAGCGTTGCGAACCAAGTGTGCTGAATATATTGAAAATGGAGTAAAGTGCAAGGGCTGTTGTATAAGTCCTAGGTAGAGATTGCCTAGGATGGATGTACTGAATAGTGCCTTCGGTTTTGTTCAGTCCCAGAACGAACGTATATGGACGAGTGTCTGACAGAGTATTTCCAATGATTGAATGGTTTGGTCTGTATAAATATACATGGTTGCAACGGATTTATTCCCTTAGAATAATATCCAGAATATTTGTGCAGATCAGTTAGTGATTAACGGATCTAATAATGTGGCATTCAAAGTGATCGTGTTATCAATGAATGGAAAGTAATTGTAGCCTTTGGCCTCAACAACCGGGAAATGACAAAAATCGGGCAGGCAGCATGGCTATGTGGTTAGCTTCCATTAGGGTGTATCATCACCTATCTAGAGATTAATTTAATTCCTTATTCTATTTGATGCTGTCCCATTCGGGAAACGGTTGCTGATCCCAACCGTTGGTGGTATACATTCGATACACTCAAGCGAAATGAGTGGTCGGTCATGTGTGGCTGAGTTGCAAGATGTTCTTGTTGAACTCGGTGTATTCTCCTCTAGAGATATACCAGTGGCTGGTGGTTCCATACCTTGTCATAGTTGGAATTTCATTACCCAATACGTGCTTATGGTTTTGATTGTATATTATATATGTGGAACGTGAGATGCAAACGTTCCATTAAGATTCTATTTATTTGATTTAGACACTATTATAATATCGAAGAGTTTTGATATAAAGATCATTTTGGATACCCATAAGGGAAAACCCGTTCCGGGTAATACGACGTAGTCTTATGAAATATCGTTTATTGCCTAAAGTGGTTTCAAAACTGTTTACTCATACCAGTCCCATGACTGACCCGGAGTATATTTTCTATGTTTCCCTAAACTCTTGGGTGCTCAAATTTGTACGAGCAGTCAAGTAGTTCAGGATTTATAGATATTCTTGGAGGAGCTTGGGGTAGGAGTCTTCATCGTTAGTTATCTAGTGTTATTTCCGCTGTATTGTAAGTGTTGTACTGTGATAATGATTTTTGTTTATACAGTTTAAATTTTGTATTCCAAAATCTGTTATATATATTATATTTTGTTCCGCTGCGATTTGAGATTCTGTGTTATGTTTTTTTTTCTTTTTCTTCTATTCTAAGTTTCTTTCTTTCTATTTCTCACCCTCTAACTTCTTTCTATTAATGATTCGTATTTTTGTGATATTTGGGTTGGACGTATGTTGTATTTAGTCAGCTCAGATATTACAGATTTGCGGGTTGTTACACAAAATAACCTCAACATGATAAGTACCAAATGATCTAAAGAGTGAATTAGATCTATAATCAAAACTAGATCTGACATGAATAAGGTTAAGATCCAAAATAACCACAACATGATAGGTACAAAATGATCTAAAAAGAATTAGATCCATAATCAAAAGTAGATTTGACATGATAATAGTTAAGATCCAAATAAACTACAACATGATAGGTACAAAATGATCTAAATAGAATTAGATCTATAATCAAAAGTAGATCTAACATGATAACGGTTAAGATCCAAATCAACTGCAACATGATAGGTACAAAATGATCTAAATAGAATTAGATCTATAATCAAAAGTAGATCTAAAATGATAACGGTTAAGATCCAAATCATAGTTAATTCAGAATTTCATAGATTCACAAATTACAATAGATCTGATATGATTCAACCTAAGCATATAACCAAGTTACAGTCATATCAGGTCTTACTTTTAGTTATTCAATTCTAAAGGTAACTTGAACTCACAATGATCGGATCTAGAAGAATAGGAGGAGAAAAGTAAAGTTTGGATCTTAGAACTACACTTGAAACACTTGAGTCTCTAAACTTGATTAATTGGATTACAGAAGAAGAAAGAGGTTTGATTCAGTTCATGCACCGATAGCATCTAAGACACCAACATTTTCAGTGTAGAAAACAAGAGAAATGGAGCCATATATATTGTTGCTAGCCTCCAGAATTCGACCTGTCATGTCAGCCCTAAGGGGGTCGGCCCATGGGTCGAAACCCACTTGAAGAGGTCTGGATGCCCAAAAACTAACATTGGAACACTTTACAGGTGTGATAGTGTAAAAATACCTTGGCGCACTTGTCAAGTGCGCCAGTTGTTCCTGCTTTCATCATCAAACTTCTACCATTCATAACTTCTTCATACGTTATCTGTTTTACGCAAAACAGGTGTCTATCTTTGTAACACCCCACTCCCGCTATGATCACTCACTAAGGGAATGCCATAGCATCGGTGGAGTATTTTAGTGAATATAGAACAGAAAAATTACAACAAGACAGATATAAATAGTACTTGAAATTTTAAAACATCATCTCATAACAGCGGAAGTAAAACATGTCTGGTTACATCATAAAACCACAATAAAGGTCAAGTACAATATCCATCAAAATAAAGAAGTACATAATCCCACTCTCATACAATAGCCAAACAAAAGAAAAGATAACTGGATAACTGGAGCTTTACATCTATCCAAGCTCCTAAAGACTGGAACAGCAATCCGATCAAGCTCCACTACTGCTAGGATCCACCGTAGGACCTGAGGGTTGGGAAAAAGATAAAAACAACAGGGTCAGACATAAGTCTGAGCGAGTCCTATAACTTTAACAATACAATCGTTAAAGTAACCAGAGAAGACATAAACTGATATACGGTAACATATAGGGATGAATGGCTACCCTAAGCAGTCAACTAAACGAAGATAAAGGATAAAGACGCATCTACCCTCCCTAAGGTAAATTACTAAACTGCACCACACCAGTCGTTCCTAACTTAAAGGTTGATCCCACCCAAGGACTTATAAAATTTACTAATTAGTACCTGCGTACCCCTAGGTGACCAAGTAGGCGCCACGGGGCCCTACAATCCACTAGGTGTACACACTACTTCCCATTCGATCGGCTCCCTAACGTAGATACCCGTGCTGGCCCCACCGTGGGATGTATCATTCCCCAATGTGGCAACCTGATGAAACTAAAGGTGCACGGCTTATATCTACTCGATGCAACAACGGCTTACCTACCAGCCCGGGCCCACTCACGCATATGAAGCCCGTTGGACTTGCGTTGCCACCGCTAACCCGTTTGCCTCTTACAGTCAAGCCCAGTATGCGTGTCCCGTCCTCGACATGGGTCGAGCCCACAAAGATACGTATGGGTTACTGGTTGAAATGGGCCTCCACAAGCTACCCACCTAAGCTTGTCCCTTTTTCTAGTATATCCCACTTAACCCTTTAATCATGTTTTAATTACATGTTCTATTTTGGTTAAGTATTCTAATCGTATTTTCTATTGCCACCCAAGGCAACCACTAGATTTTCTCATGCCACCCGAGGCACCCACTTAACCCCTCATGTCCCTCTACATGCTAATGTGGTTAAGTGTTTCTTAATTAATTAATTAATTAAGAACGTAACCTTTGTAAAGACCTCTCACATTAGACTGTCTTTTATGACCGCTGGTTAAGCCGGTTGGGTCCGGGCAGCCTTATGTCATAACAGAGTCTAACCTCGTGTCTTTACATTAATTACGTATTTAGTTTGTGCCTAAGACCTCTCACATTGGGCTAACATTTGTAGCAACTGGTTAAGCCGGTTGGGTCCGGGCAGTTTTACGCTACAACTGAGTCCAACCTCGTGTCTTAGTCAATTAATTACACCTAATTAATCACCCTCATAATTTTATATTAATTATCCCTAATTAATCAAGTTTTCTTAACATGGGTAGACCTAACTTAATAGGTAAATTCCCATGGGGTAGACCTAACTCAATAGGTAAATTCCCAACACATAGTATGGGTACACCTAACCAAATAGGCAAATTCCCATACTATGTTTATTTATTTTGTGTTATGCATAATTATATTAATTTCACACAATCTTATTAACTTATGCATTTAATTACCCCATCGTTCCCACGTAATTTCGTTCATGATATAACACATATAAAAGGTGTCAACTTGCATATGAATGAACATGTTTCAAAGGTGCCATCTTGCATATTAACAAACACATAACTTGCATATGAACTTGCATAACATGTCACATAACTTGCATATAATATGTCACATAACTTACATATTCATTTTGCATAACAAACTTGCATATTAGCTTATAGACTTGCATAATGTGTCATCATGAACTTGCATATTAATAAACATGTAACTTGCATATTTACATACATGTAACTCGCATATTAACAAACATGTAACTTGCATATAAAGAAACATGTAACTTGCATATTTACATACATGTAACTTGCATATTAACAAACATGTAACTTGCATATTAACAAACATGTAACTTGCATATTTACATACATGTAACTTGCATATTAACAAACATGTAACTTGCATATTAACAAACATGTAACTTGCATAGCATATTACCATGAACTTGCATAACATGCATATGATTACATAGCCCACAACTTGCATATTTAGCATCATGCAAACATAACATACATCATATTAAACTTGCATAAGCTTACATACTCAACATGCATAAACATAAGATTAATGCTAACATCATATCATATGATTCAAAGCTCATTAACCCACATACAAAACCATAAATCTCATCACATCTCATCTAATTAGTTTACCAAAAGATCATCAAAGTGATAGAAACTCACAACTAGCAACTTTGAACACCAAATGAAGAAGATTAAGATGCTAAGAAGGGATTAGAAGTTGATTAGAGAGTGATTAGTATGCAACCCTCTTCATAAAATTAGTGGAGGCCATGAGAGCTAGCATTTTGCCATAGTTTAGTCACTAGGTTTAATTATGAATGAATTAGGGTAGGTTAGGGTCTTATTTATAGATTAGGCAAGTGTTTTAGGCCATAGGATTAACCCTAGATTCAATCCAAGCCATCAAAGCATGTCTTGGGGAAGAAGTCAAGTGTAGGAACCATCTAGGGCCTTTAGATTAAAGATGGACCATGAGAACCATTCAAATGCAAAATCTGCACTTGAGCGAATCGGCCCACGGGTTGACAGCCAAACACCCTGGATTAACCCCTAGTCGACCCAGCGGGCTCGGGTCGACTTCAAAAATCGGCCGGTTCGGTTATTCCCCTCTCCCAATTCGCTGTTTTGAGCATTTTTGCATATTTATTTATTAAATTTTCAATTATATATATATATATATATCAATATATATATATATATATATATCTACACAACCCATTTCACTTAATTAAGTATACTTTAATTTGGGAATTTTCGTGAAACTTCGCGAGGCCATATCTTGGTCATACGGACTCCGATTTTCGAAAACTCGGACTCTATTTCGCGTATTTTTCCGAGACGAACACAATGGCATAGCCCGTTTCCCTTGATTCCCATTTTAGAATTAAATTCTGCCTCGATTTATGTTATTACAGGTTATTGAAAATACGGGTTGTTACATTCTCCCCTCCTTAAAGGATTTCGTCCCCGAAATCTTCAAGTTAGGAAGAACGTATCCTACCATCCAATCATCCATCTACTCAAAGCATCATCCACGAGCAATCATTGTCCTTACAAGATTCTAAATGCTGGATGGATATATGCAAAAGTGTGTGTATATGTACTTACCTAATGCGAAAATCAGGCGGTTACTGATACAGTAAACCTCCTTAATGCAAACCATGATAGTGCCATGCATCCAATATGTATGCGAAACCCTATTGACACATACAAATTTCTACATGCGTGCACAACCATACACAAAAATGCATCATCCATATGATAACACAGCCATGATACATCCATCAATCTAACTACCACATCCATTTATGCAATATGCAACATGAAGTGACTGAGCCGATCTAGTGCCTAATGTGTGTGTATATGCATCCACGAGCAACCACTAGCAAACAATTGCATCCATATGCATCCATCAACCATAACATGTTTCAAACACATGTCTCAACCATAGGTTTTACCCTATCTAAAGGTCATAGGTATTAGCGAGAGGATATACTAAAGATAAGATAAGTACTAGACAAGCAATAAAGGAGAAGTTAAAAGACATACTCTCAAAAAGAAATGGATACAAAGAACGCATCTTTGCTTCCGTCTCCCAAGTAGCATTGCTTTCGTCATCTCCCCATTGCACTTTAACTAGCTGAACTTCTCTGTTCCTCAACTTCCTAGTTTCTGACCCAAGGATGCGAGTAGGAGCTCGTCGAATCGTCGCATCACGCTCTACCTCTACATCTCTAAGCAAGCTCGGCTCTACCACCTCCGCGGTCTCATGTAAGCACTTCCTCAAATGTGATACATGGAATACATCATGAACACCACTAAGTCTGTCGGGCAACTCCACCCTATATGCCATCAGTCCAATCCTTTCCTTAATAGGAAACGGCCCAACAAATCTCGGTGCTAACTTCCCTACGGACCCAAAGCGAACAACATTTCTCAATGGAGATACTTTGACAAAAACCATGTCCCCAACCTCAAACTAAAGATCCGTCCTTCTCCGATCCGCATAAGATTTCTGTCTATCTTGCGCTGCTTTCATCCTTTTTCGAATTAAATCAATCTTCTCTGAAGTCTCTCTAACCATATCCGGCCCAAGCAAGATCTTATCCGTAGATTCCCACCAACATGTAGGAGATCGACAAGGCCTTCCATAAAGAGCTTCGAAAGGAGCCATACCAATACTGGACTGAAAGCTGTTATTATATGCGAACTCCACCAAAGGAAGATGTTCTTCCCATGTACCTCCAAAATCCAAGATACAAAGCCTCAAAAGATCTTCTAAGATATGGTTCACCCTCTCGGTCTGACCGTCCGTCTGAGGATGATATGCGGTGCTCAAACACAACTGAGTCCCTACCGCCTCTTGCAAACTTCTCCAAAACTCACTAGTGAAAATAGGATCTCGATCACTCACAATGCTGGATGGTACGCCATGCAATCTAACAATCTCTCTAACATAGACTGAAGCAAGCCATGGAGCGGTCCTCTTACTCTTTACGGGTATAAAATGGGCACTCTTTGTAAGTCTGTCTACCACAACCCAAATTCCCGTATTGCCCTTCCTCGATCTCGGTAACCCGTCGATGAAATCCATCGAGACACTATCCTACTTCCACTGTGGAACTTCCAATGGGTGTAGCAACCCACCGGGTTTCCTTTGCTCCACTTTAACTTGTTGGCACACTAAGCATCTAGCCACATACTCGGCCACATCTTTCTTCATACCGGCCCAAAAGAAAACTCTCTTCATGTCTTGGTACATTTTGTCTCCACCGGGATGAATAGTCATTCTTGAACGATGTGCATCATCCAAAATAGCCTTCTTCAAACCCTCATCTTGCGGTACACAAAGTCTACCGTCTCTATGCAACCATCCCTTATCATCTATGGTGTATCTACCCAAATGGCTGGACGACTCCCCTCTTATAAGCTTCTCTACCAACACAACCAACTGTGGGTCGTCTCGCTGAGCCTCGCCAATCCGTCTCAAAAGAGTAGGTCTAACCTCCAAGGATGCCAACAAACCAGGTACAAAATCAACAGAAGGTCTGAACTCAAACAAAGAAAGAAACTCCAAGCTTCGTCGTTCCACGAACAATGGACTCAAAGATAGCCTTTTTCTACTTAAGGCGTCTGCCACCACGTTACCCTTACCAGGGGTATACGCTATCTCGAAATCATAGGATGCTAAGAACTCCATCCACCTTTGCTGTCTTAAGTTTAAATCCTTCTGAGAGAATAAGTACTTCAATGATTTATGGTCGGTGAACAACTCGAATCTCTCACCAAGAAGATAATGGCGCCAAGACTTAAGTGCGAAAACAATCGCGGCCAACTCTAGATCATGGGTAGGGTAATTCTTCTCATGCACTCTCAATTGTCTCCCTCCATAGGCTATTACCCTTCCCTCCTGCATCAAGACTGCGCCTAATCCTGTTCCACAAGCATCGGTATAAACAACAAACGGCTTACTCCCATCTGGAAGCACTAAAACTGGAGCGGTGGTCAAAGCTCTCTTTAACCGTCGGAAAGCATCATCACAATCTACATCCCATGAGAAAACCAGATTCTTCTTCGTCAAGCGGGTTAATGGGGCTGATATCTTCGCGAAGTCTTTGATGAACTTCCTATAATATCCTGCCAACCCCAAGAAACTTCTTACCTCGGTAGCATTTCTAGGAACTTTCCAATCCTGGATAGATACTATCTTTGCGGGATCCACAGCTATCCCTTCCTTAGAGACCACATGCCCTAAGAATCGCACTTCTCTTCTCCAAAAATGGCATTTAGAGAATTTAGCTTTAAGACTATGCGCTCGAAGAGTCTCCAACACTTCCTTGAGATGTAAGGCATGCTCTTCTTCATTCTTGGAAAAGACCAAGATGTCATCCACAAAAACTACTACAAACTTATTCAGATACTCTCTGAACACTCTACTCATGAGATCAACAAAGTATGCGGGGGCGTTTGTCAACCCAAATGGCATCACTAGCCACTCATAAAAACCATCCGGAGTCCGGAAAGCAGTCTTCTCTATACTGTCCTCCGCCACTCTTAACTGATGAAACCCTGTAGCTAAGTCCATCTGCGAAAATACTGACGCGCCAACCAACTGATCAAAGAGATCATCTATCCTCGGTAATGGGTGTCTATTCTTCTTCGTGAGCTTATTAAGTTCCCTATAATCCACACAAAGTCTGAGGGACCCATCCGCCTTCGTGGCAAACACTACTGGAGCTCCCCACTCCGATATACTTCGCCTTATGAACCCCTTCTCAAGCAACTCCCCTACTTGCTTATGAAGTTCTCTTCTCTCACGAGGAGCCATGTGGCGTACTGGCAAAGACACTGGTTTGGCATTATCCACCAAATAAATTCGGAAATCTATCTCCCGCTTCGGAGGCAAACCCTTTACTTCTTCAAACACATCCGGATATTCCCGGACTACTCTGACAGAACACAAACTTTCGACCGAAGCATCGAGCGATTCAAGATAACTTAGCAAAACAGATTCCATGGGATTGCAAGAGATCTCGAGAGTGTTACCCAAGCGGGTCATGAACCTGACAACTCTCCTTTCGCAATCAAGAACGGCACCATTACTGGATAACCAGTCCATGCCCAAGATCAACCCATAGCCCGTGAAGCCCAATACAAAAGCATCACATCTAAACTCAACGCTAAGTATAGAAATCTTCAAACCCAAACATATCATAGACAGATATATGGAGCCCCCAATTGGGTTTGAGACAACCAAGGGATCATCAACTAGACTGGTGTCTAAGTGCAGTGACTCAACTAACGATGATGAGATAAAAGAATGCGATGCGCCAGAGTCAAACAAAGTACGAACTGGATGATCAAACAGAAAAACCAGACTTTCAACGGAAATAGTTCTACCTCTCTGCTGAATCGGTGGAACTGAGAGAACCTGAACTTGCCCCCCCTGACTGAGGTGGTGCTATAAGAGCTTGCACCTGGCCTCCTGAGGTAGACCCCGTCTTCTGCCCCTTCTTTGGGCAGTTTTTCACAAGATGCCCTGCTTCACCACAATGAAAGCAACCGGTCTTCTTCTTTTTGCGACAATCCTTACTGAGGTGTCCTGGTGTTCCACAATTGAAGCACTTCTTCTTCGTCTTCTTTTTGTCACCATTGCCTTTTCCGCCCTTGCCTTGTTGTTGCTGTTGCGGTTTCTTCTGATCCCCCTTTTTCTCTGGTGCCTTGGAATTCTTATCATCCTCATGCATAAGTGCCATGTAGACAAGCTTCTCAAAAGTGGCCCCCATAGGAATGTGAGTCATAGCTATTCCTTGCAATGGTTCGTTCAAGCCTCTAACGAACCTCAAAGCCTTCTTCTCCGGTGTATTCACCAACTCTATGCCAAACCTTGCTAATTGATTGAATTTGTTGACATATTCTTTCACCGTGAGATTCCCTTGCTTCAAATTCAAGAACTTCTCCATAAACAGATTCTCTTCCGCCCTTGAGAGAAACTTAGCCCCAAACCTTTGCTTAAAATCTGCCCAAGAGTCAACAGGGCGTTCTCCATTAGTGACCTCCCACCAGAATGAGGCCTCTCCCTTCATTAACCAAGCCGCCAACTTGACTTTCTTTCCCTCTTCCACTTCAAAGATATCTAGCAACTCTTCCACTTCCTTAAGCCAATCTCTAGCCTCTACGAAAGTCTCTGAACCAAGAAAAGGTTTTCCTCCTATAGCCTTGAACTCCTTGCAAACCTTAGCAAAATTATCCACTCTAGGCTGAGGAGGAGGAGCGGTTGTCTCTGGTGTAGTAGCATTGGCCGGACCCGCAGCCGCGGCCCTAGCCTCTTGCAACCTCCTATACCATAGTGGTATAACTAAACCCTCCGGGATGTTAAGATCTTCAGCCATGCTGAAACGAAAGAGGAAAGATTCAAAAAGGAGATTCCGAAAGATAAAGATATGGCTATTGGGGATTATGCTTTTCTTTTTCAAAAACTTTTTCTCTTAGAAGACATGCTTTTAAAAATACTTTCTTCGAAAATACTCTTAGAAAGTAGTTTTTCTCAAAAATTTTATCTGTTCTGGTAACCTTAAGCTCTGATACCACGTGTAACACCCCACTCCCGCTATGATCACTCACTAAGGGAATGCCATAGCATCGGTGGAGTATTTTAGTGAATATAGAACAGAAAAATTACAACAAGACAGATATAAATAGTACTTGAAATTTTAAAACATCATCTCATAACAGCGGAAGTAAAACATGTCTGGTTACATCATAAAACCACAATAAAGGTCAAGTACAATATCCATCAAAATAAAGAAGTACATAATCCCACTCTCATACAATAGCCAAACAAAAGAAAAGATAACTGGATAACTGGAGCTTTACATCTATCCAAGCTCCTAAAGACTGGAACAGCAATCCGATCAAGCTCCACTACTGCTAGGATCCACCGTAGGACCTGAGGGTTGGGAAAAAGATAAAAACAACAGGGTCAGACATAAGTCTGAGCGAGTCCTATAACTTTAACAATACAATCGTTAAAGTAACCAGAGAAGACATAAACTGATATACGGTAACATATAGGGATGAATGGCTACCCTAAGCAGTCAACTAAACGAAGATAAAGGATAAAGACGCATCTACCCTCCCTAAGGTAAATTACTAAACTGCACCACACCAGTCGTTCCTAACTTAAAGGTTGATCCCACCCAAGGACTTATAAAATTTACTAATTAGTACCTGCGTACCCCTAGGTGACCAAGTAGGCGCCACGGGGCCCTACAATCCACTAGGTGTACACACTACTTCCCATTCGATCGGCTCCCTAACGTAGATACCCGTGCTGGCCCCACCGTGGGATGTATCATTCCCCAATGTGGCAACCTGATGAAACTAAAGGTGCACGGCTTATATCTACTCGATGCAACAACGGCTTACCTACCAGCCCGGGCCCACTCACGCATATGAAGCCCGTTGGACTTGCGTTGCCACCGCTAACCCGTTTGCCTCTTACAGTCAAGCCCAGTATGCGTGTCCCGTCCTCGACATGGGTCGAGCCCACAAAGATACGTATGGGTTACTGGTTGAAATGGGCCTCCACAAGCTACCCACCTAAGCTTGTCCCTTTTTCTAGTATATCCCACTTAACCCTTTAATCATGTTTTAATTACATGTTCTATTTTGGTTAAGTATTCTAATCGTATTTTCTATTGCCACCCAAGGCAACCACTAGATTTTCTCATGCCACCCGAGGCACCCACTTAACCCCTCATGTCCCTCTACATGCTAATGTGGTTAAGTGTTTCTTAATTAATTAATTAAGAACGTAACCTTTGTAAAGACCTCTCACATTAGACTGTCTTTTATGACCGCTGGTTAAGCCGGTTGGGTCCGGGCAGCCTTATGTCATAACAGAGTCTAACCTCGTGTCTTTACATTAATTACGTATTTAGTTTGTGCCTAAGACCTCTCACATTGGGCTAACATTTGTAGCAACTGGTTAAGCCGGTTGGGTCCGGGCAGTTTTACGCTACAACTGAGTCCAACCTCGTGTCTTAGTCAATTAATTACACCTAATTAATCACCCTCATAATTTTATATTAATTATCCCTAATTAATCAAGTTTTCTTAACATGGGTAGACCTAACTTAATAGGTAAATTCCCATGGGGTAGACCTAACTCAATAGGTAAATTCCCAACACATAGTATGGGTACACCTAACCAAATAGGCAAATTCCCATACTATGTTTATTTATTTTGTGTTATGCATAATTATATTAATTTCACACAATCTTATTAACTTATGCATTTAATTACCCCATCGTTCCCACGTAATTTCGTTCATGATATAACACATATAAAAGGTGTCAACTTGCATATGAATGAACATGTTTCAAAGGTGCCATCTTGCATATTAACAAACACATAACTTGCATATGAACTTGCATAACATGTCACATAACTTGCATATAATATGTCACATAACTTACATATTCATTTTGCATAACAAACTTGCATATTAGCTTATAGACTTGCATAATGTGTCATCATGAACTTGCATATTAATAAACATGTAACTTGCATATTTACATACATGTAACTCGCATATTAACAAACATGTAACTTGCATATAAAGAAACATGTAACTTGCATATTTACATACATGTAACTTGCATATTAACAAACATGTAACTTGCATATTAACAAACATGTAACTTGCATATTTACATACATGTAACTTGCATATTAACAAACATGTAACTTGCATATTAACAAACATGTAACTTGCATAGCATATTACCATGAACTTGCATAACATGCATATGATTACATAGCCCACAACTTGCATATTTAGCATCATGCAAACATAACATACATCATATTAAACTTGCATAAGCTTACATACTCAACATGCATAAACATAAGATTAATGCTAACATCATATCATATGATTCAAAGCTCATTAACCCACATACAAAACCATAAATCTCATCACATCTCATCTAATTAGTTTACCAAAAGATCATCAAAGTGATAGAAACTCACAACTAGCAACTTTGAACACCAAATGAAGAAGATTAAGATGCTAAGAAGGGATTAGAAGTTGATTAGAGAGTGATTAGTATGCAACCCTCTTCATAAAATTAGTGGAGGCCATGAGAGCTAGCATTTTGCCATAGTTTAGTCACTAGGTTTAATTATGAATGAATTAGGGTAGGTTAGGGTCTTATTTATAGATTAGGCAAGTGTTTTAGGCCATAGGATTAACCCTAGATTCAATCCAAGCCATCAAAGCATGTCTTGGGGAAGAAGTCAAGTGTAGGAACCATCTAGGGCCTTTAGATTAAAGATGGACCATGAGAACCATTCAAATGCAAAATCTGCACTTGAGCGAATCGGCCCACGGGTTGACAGCCAAACACCCTGGATTAACCCCTAGTCGACCCAGCGGGCTCGGGTCGACTTCAAAAATCGGCCGGTTCGGTTATTCCCCTCTCCCAATTCGCTGTTTTGAGCATTTTTGCATATTTATTTATTAAATTTTCAATTATATATATATATATATATATATCAATATATATATATATATATATCTACACAACCCATTTCACTTAATTAAGTATACTTTAATTTGGGAATTTTCGTGAAACTTCGCGAGGCCATATCTTGGTCATACGGACTCCGATTTTCGAAAACTCGGACTCTATTTCGCGTATTTTTCCGAGACGAACACAATGGCATAGCCCGTTTCCCTTGATTCCCATTTTAGAATTAAATTCTGCCTCGATTTATGTTATTACAGGTTATTGAAAATACGGGTTGTTACAATCTTGACCAGAATTTCGAGACAAACACAATGACGTAGTCCGTTTCCCTTAGTTATGAATATTAAATTATTATTTTTATTTGTCCTCTTTAGTGTTAAAATACGGGGTGTTATAGATAAATTCGAAACGTAAATGCAAGCATTATTATAATAAGGAAAATTTATTTTCCAAAGTATATTTCAAATGGAATTTGAAATAGAGACTTTCTTACTATTTAAAACAAGAAATGTAATTGTAACAACCCGAAATTTCAGAACCAATTTAAAATTTTGATTTAAGTTAGGAATACAAATTTGTTATTTTTGCTAAATAAAATTTGAGATTAATTTTAAAATTAGTTTTTTATATTTTATTTTACTTAAAAAAAAACTTAGTAAAATTATTAAATTGACTTATAAGCCTTGTATTTGAAAATTTTGATAACTCGATTTTTGAAATCATCGCATAGCCCTTAAAAAGTTAGATTTTGCTAGCTAGCTCAAAATTCGACGAGACCAATTTTATTGGATTCAGAATAATAAGTCATGGCTACAGTTCAAATTTCACGCAAAATAGAGTTAGTATGTGGCTATGAGAGGCAAACCCATTGGGACAAAACTGGTACTCAATTTACAAAGGAACATTATTGAGAGGATCTCAGAATTCGATTTCGTTTTTTTTTTGGATTCGTATCGTTAAATAATGGTCGAATCCAATATTTCATAATTTTTGGAGTTAGCGTGTGGGCGTACAAGAAGAAAATGTACACTAATATCGCCTCCCCCACAGCCGCCTCCTCCCCTCCGGCGCCACCCCTCCTCCTCCTCTCTCTCTCTCCCTTCCTCTTCTACAAACCCTAGCCCCTAAATCACCAATTCCACCACCATAGCTCCTCCCTGGACCCCACTACAGCCGCAGCCACCTTCTCTCTGACCTGCGCCGATCTACCACCGCCTGCACCCCTCCCTCCTCCGGCCGTAGGCCCAACCTTGGTCAAAAACCCCTTTTTACAAAAAAATTCCATTTCTAAAAAAGTCCCTTTCCTTCTTTGCTTAATAACCATTGATCCGTGCATTTCTGGCCAAGGCCCTTTAAAAGAAAGTTATAGATATCATTTTTCTCTATGAAATGCACATATCAAAATCGAATTTTAGAATTCGGAGCTGCTCTAAAAATGCGACTGACGTTCGCTGGCCTGGAGCTGTTTTCAGCAATTTCTCGCGAATTCAAGCGTTTTTGGAAGAAAGTGCCCTAGGCAAAAGTTGTCCAGAATGGCGTTTCCGTGTTGGTAACCCGGTTTGGTGAAAATTGGAGGTCGTATGCAGTCTGTAGAGTCAAAATGGTGAATTCGAGTTGTGGAAAGCAATAACAGTGGGTGCGCAATGAGAAATCCTACATAAGAAGTGTCGTGGTGTTTTGTTTAGCTATTCGGTGAGAACTCTCTCACTTAATTATTTTTATATGTTTTAATTATCATATATTGTTATACGGTGTCTAGTAGCTCACATCACAGTTGTTTGCAAACCATGGATGATTTGTTATGTTATGATTGTGATTTGTTAATTTGGAATATTTATCAGTTAAAAATAATGATTATATTTGTGGTAGTTGAAATTGGATTTAATTATCCATTTATAATCTGAACAGTGAAAATTATTTAGTTTGAAAAATTGTTAGAATCAAATTAGGAATGATTAAATCCATTTATCAGTAATGAATTTAAATTACTTGTTGTTGGTTGAAAACCCCACACGGGTCTTGGGATGATATTTGACTCATGCATCTCCCTTATGTGAAATTGTGGTTAATCATTGATTGACAGATTTATGTAAGCGTCAAATATTTTTTTAAAGCTTATATGAAAATAAAATGCACATTGGATGTCATTTTGGATGTTGATAGTTGTTTACACCTATTGTTGGATATGTATGATGAATGTAATCCATATAAATTTATTTAAACGGATATTGGTTAAATATTATCTCAATCCACAATAAATATGAATGGTTAAATAATATAACATTCAATGAAATTAGAAATTTGGTTTTGATGTCCGAATTTGGATGGACATGAAAATATTGGAAAATATGAAGTCGAGTTAGGTATATGAACACTATCTTAGCTCGATTGGATTTTTATATCAATGTTATTCATTTTACAATGAATATCGAGAAGCCTGAATTTCGAAATATGACATTTTGAAGATATTATCATTTTGTGATTATAATAAAATGGAATGTTTAATTTTAATTTAAAATTGAAACGAAATTGAAATCGTTTTAAAATGAATTTATAAACGTTTTATAAAATATGTTTTGAAGGGAAATCGACGAGATATATTATATATATTTAAGTGGCTTGAATAGAACGTGTCGAGCATCAATTGTCCGCAAATTTCCACCATTAACTGTGATGAACGTAACGGGAGATCCGACAGTAGGATTGTAACACCCCATAATTTTGTTAACATAAAAGAGGATAAATTGAATAATAATTAATTTAATATTTAGAATTAAATAAAACAGACTGCACCATTGCGTCCGTATCGAAATTCTGGTCAAGAAAGACATTTGGTTTGCATAAAACGGACACTGTATGAAGAAGTTATGAGAGTTTTAAGTTTGTATACATGTATAAAGAATATATATATATATATATATATATATATATATACATGAGTCATAGATTAGTCAGAATTTTATCCAGAACAGTTAAATTCAAAAAATGAAAAGTGGCGGCAGATTTCCTGCTCTAGGGGGTCGAACCCCCTAGAGTGGTGTCGACACCAGGGTCGACCCACCTTAAGGGGTGTCGACCTATGGGTCGACCCACCCACAAGGGTGTCGACAACCCTAGGGATGAGGTGGCAGTCGATTTCAGGGGGTTTTGCAACTATATATAAGTGGCCATTTCTCATATTTTCTTCATTGGTAATTCATGGTGGCAAACTCTGCCAGTGTCTGAATTGAATTGGATCTGTTAATCCTCTACAACTTTCAGCTTTGCAAATCAAATTCTGAGATTCAAGCATAGATTCAACACCAACTTCTTATCCATATTCTTAACAATCCAAACACTGTGAGTTGGTTACTTTTATGTTTAAAAGAATAAAAGTAAATTGTGAAAGACTGAGATTTGGATACGTTGTAAACTATGAATCTATGCTAGTGTTAAATCTTATACTATGTCATGATAGATCTACTTCTCTAGATTTAATTCAATTATGGTTATTCTATTATGTCGCCTTTGTGGATCTTGATTTGTAACTGTATTGTGGTTAATGTTAATTTGGATAGTTACAACATTGGTTAGATCTAATTCTTTATGTAAATCACTTTTCACCTGTCATATTGTGGTCAATTAAGATATGTTGTAAATTGGACATGTGAATCCATATTTAGATCTAAACATGCTATTATGTCATCCTAATTATGTTAGATCCGTTTTATGTCCATATTATAATTTAGTTAGATCTACTTTTACCTATTAGATCTGTATTATTTGGACACCTAAATTATTAATCATATCTAGGTTATTATTTGGATCCTCTTGTACTTCTCATATTAGATCTGAACTTGTTGGACATCTAAATTAAATTTAGATATTGTCATGTCCATCTTATCACCTTTGCTTTGTTACAACAAGTTAACTACTGCAAGTTCATTAGATCTATGGTTATATGTTCACCATGTTAGTATATGCTTATGCTAGTTATGTTAGAACATTCACCTTTGTCATATTTCCATTACCTTCCCTTTTTATCATTTATGATTAGGTTATTATCTAGCCTATACATGGCGTAAATGGTGTGAACATGCTAGTTAAGGAACGGGGAGGGAAAAAGGTTAATATTAACATAATTTGAATATAAACATGAGTTGGACATATAATTCAAAAGGGGGGAAGTGGGGATATAATCACCTATTAAGACATAGGTAAGAATTGAATAAAAATGGAATGTCTAGTAATTACAATTAGGAATTGTAATTGCACTTATGACACGAGATTAGGTTGCATTAGTGGTGGAAGTCTGCCCTGACCCGACCGGCATATCTAGCAGCCACTAATGCTGAATCTAATGTGAGAGGTCTAAGTGCGCAAATACGAATTGGGCTAAGACACGAGGTTAGGCCCAACTATGTAATAAGACTGCCCAGACCCGATCGGCATATACAGTATCCACAAGTTGTAAGCCTAATGTGAGAGGTTTAGCCCATTATAAACCATAAATGGACATGGTAATCAATTGGACTACTTATCCAAATCTAATCCATAGGGATTGTATAATTATGAACTAAAGTTAAGGTTAAGTAAAATTTGTTGGATATTGGATGGGTTAAGCAATTCTGGAGGTGGTGGGTAATATTTACATATAGGCCCACAAACTTAACCCGATAAGGTTATGTAATCAAAGACACCTAGTGGTATACATAACCGGAGGAAATAATAAAGTTATGTAATTAAAGACACCTTTTAGGGTAAGCATAACTGGTATAAGGCTATGTAATTAAAGATACCTAGTGGTATACATAGTCGGTGAAAACCTAGTGGGGGATACAAGACAAAGGGGAGAGCTTGTATCATATTGTGTGGGACCCATTTTAGTCAGTAACCCGAAGTAGGTGTCAAATAAAGTACTTTGTACTAGGCGGAGAGGGGACACACTTACTGACTGATTGTAAGAGATCCAAACGTGGAGGACGGTGTGGGTGGCGCAAACCGACTGGGCCATGTGCGTGCATGAGCTGGGAAGAGGGGGATAAGACGACCGTGACACCAGTAAATATGGGGCTGTGCACATTAGTGAGGAGTTGCCAATTTCGGACGTGATACATCCTACTGTGGGACCGGCACAGAGTATCTATGGAGTTGGGAGCCGATCGATTAGGGTAGTGGTTAGGGTACATTTGGACATATGCCCTAAGTCTACCACCTTATAGTGGAAGGGATCATCTTATTCTGGTTATACTAGTAAAAGTGCAGAGTCATCCTTAGAAGCATATACACCTTATCCTGTCTACCTTGTCACACCTGCCATTTATGTAGGGATCTCTCTTATCCACTTTATATGTCTGTCATGCTATTTTTATTTATTTACTTGCTAAAAGTCACTAGAATCGCCAGACTTTATGTCTGACCCTCTTGTTTCTCCTTCTTTCTTCCATGTCACCCTCCCTTCCCCTCCCCCCTGGTTCTTAGGGAGGAAACACTCAGGCTTGGTCTTATCTTGCTAGAGCTGCTTTCGAAGTATGGCTCAAGATTTTATCTCCACTATGGCTTTGTCTCTTTTATTTGGGGAATTATGTTTTCTTTTAAGTATTTATGTACTTTGATGTTAAAAGCAGAATTTATGTTACTGTAATGGTTTTTGAGACTCATGGTATTTTGAACCACGTTGTATGATCTGTTTTTGAAATAAAATTTAAATTTCCACTGCTATCTTATTTACCTATGTCTTGTAAAATTCTGTGTCTATTTACCTATAATGCTTCATGAAACTTAATGCATTCCATTTGTGAGTGACATTAACGGACGTGGGGTGTCATACGGATTCTCCTAAAACCGTAACCATTGGGTTCATATCGAAAATGTAACGTCTCGCCTTTTTTTGACCTCTTTAAATCTGTAATTAAACCAACTTAAAACGTCCAAATCGACGGAGCGTATTTAGCTTACAGAGTTTTAAAAAAATCAACACAGAAATGCAGAATAAATAAATGACACAGTATTGAATTGCGGAATAAATTTTTTATTTATTAATCAAACTTTTGAATACAAGATATTTATATATAGCGGAATTTAAAATAATTTGAATACAAGGAAAAATCTTTACTAGTTTAAAACTTCGGAGTGTGCATCTTCGGAATCCCCAACTTTGGCCGTCTTCAAATCCTAAGCTGAAATCGCTATATCTGAAATGCTCGGGTCAGACCCGAGCATTCCATGCAAATTTATAAAGCACTCGAGTCAGGATTAAATCATATTTCAAGTAAATCGACTTCAACAGAAAATGAATATAAAATAGTTAATTCTACTTCAAATGTGTATAACGTAAAATATACAGTGGCATACAGAAGTAGAGCGAATGAAGGTCTCACAAGTAAGTATTTACAGTTTTAATCTATCAAGTGCTCACATTGCAATTCGACAAAGATTATAAAGTTACAGCATTATCAAGAAAGCATCAAATATACATCATGGGAGGCGCTTACAAAATGGCATCAGTTTTAGTGCAAGGAACATATATGAAGATTTCAGGTTAGGCCATACCAAACGCATGTGCCAAAGTGAATCAATAACTCAAGAGATATGCACACCAATAAAAAACACAAATACATAAAGCAATTCAAGTCTGCATTGGTCAAGTATCCTTCAATTAGATTATATAGGACTGTTTAAAATTGATTTAAAATTGATAGTAAAAAAAAAGACAAAGCATGCTCAAGCTTTCAACCGCAACCATGTGTTCAGATTTCACTCCACGCAAACGCATGTTATATTCTATAATAGGGTAAGGCTTTGTAAACACGGACGTTTCAATGGAGAAAGGCTATGTCTAAGTAAAAAGGTAGGCACCAGAAATAATAGCAAGCACTCAAGTGCTTCGGCAATATAAGAGTGCAGTTCCAATATTTTTGGTGGATAGACAAAAGTCATAGGCATGATAAAATGAGGTCAGTTCACTTTAAATGGTAAATGGATACTGCCATAAACATGGCAACGCATATACAAGGCTGGTGTGAATATGACAGCACACATATATATACACACATAATCAAATACCAAACGTGCAAAGTTCTAATTCAAGAACATATATCATGTACGAATGTCAGAGTTTCAGGCTATCAAAATTTTTTGTATGATCACATTAAGAGTATCAAGAGCTTTCTTAAAAGAATATTGCTTTGCTTGATGGGTAGAAAATAGAGTTAGACACAAGTGATCATGTCAATTGTTTCCATCCCACTGATGTCCATCAACCCATTGTAGAACTAATAAAGCATTCAAACAAATCAAATGTAAAATAGTTTTTACTCTTACGAGGCCATCAGTTAGTGTATATGGTCTTTAGGTATCCAATGTCATGTATATCATTACTGCTACAATAAATGTGTCCTGGGTTTGCCACTTCTGGTTAAAAAAATTGTTTTTCATGTCAAGAAATCCTAGAGCGTGACAAATTGGATTAAAGGTGAGAAGTTTACAAAAGAGTTTACTCCCTGTTTCCAAGTTTAGTTTAAGTCATTCCCATTTTTAACATGAAACTTTATATTCATGAATACATATATATATAGGAATATATATACACCTGTATATATATTAATCTTAACACAATCAGTGAATAGAATGGAATGGTTTACTTGTTACTATTGCTTCATAGTTGGTTCCAGATTATCAGCTTTAGATATTATTAGTTTTACCAGATACATGATATGTGAGGAACACAAAAAAGTATACTTACCTTATTTAGTATTAATCAAAGTTGTGTTTAAATAGAGGTTTTAAAAAAAATTGAGTCTACTCACAAATTCAGCTTAGTGGTTAGTTTATAGAGTTATATGTTGTATATAACAGTGTTGTATACACAATTATATGATTTTTGTTTGATGATACAAACCAAATATATATTTATAAATGTGTTTGTTATTGTACTGACAAAAATATAATATTTAAGAATTCAAATATTCACACAGTGTTTTTATTTAAATATAATATTTTATTTCAATATTCAAACAGTACAATTTTTTTTACAACTCCGCTATTTGTACATTCCACTGACACACTTCATTTCATAACAATTTCATTAACATATCATGTTCTCTCTACATCACTCATACTCTGTCACTCTATTTTACACTCATACATTCATTTTATATAATGACACAGTCTTTTGTTCTTTGTCTTCATAGCTCACTGTCAGTCCAGTCATCATCTGCTTACCTGTCACATGAAACACACACACACACACACACACTGTATATTGCAATAGAAATAAAACTGAACACATGCAAATAAAAATTTATTTTAAATTTTATTTGTCCTAGAATTTTGGTGCGTTTCTCATCATTTTCTAGATCTAGTACGAGTTCTCTAATACAGACTACTTATGATATTCACAGTGATTCATTGTAAATACCAAAAGGGAGTTAGTATATATATATATATATATATACAAAATATTTCAGTGCAGGGACAAGAATTTTTTTCTGATGGCTGCATATACACACGTGTATAGATACACACAAGTGCACTGCCTCACCAATCAGCCACGTGGACCATCTCAACTCAGTGCAACAATAATCAATGTGGTCGAGGCAACCCGAAAACATCAATGACAAAGCAGCCAAAACAAAATGAAACTGGCCGAGCATGTGTATGTGGATGCATGTAATCAAAACATGGTCGAGACATGATCAAAGATCAACTCTCAGACATCAAAGAAACATGGGAGCAAGAAATACATGTTGAGATCAAGCACTTCACAATCATACAAAATGGTGCAACAGTTTTAAGTGGTGAGAATGGTCTAGCCAATCAAGCACATATACTAAAGATCAGCAGTGCACAGTTCAAAGTGCACAAGTGCAACATCCTATATATGGTCAAGTGGTACTGATGCAAAGTGCCAGAGCAGCTAAACAAATGTCAGGTTATGGGGCAAACATGATACAATTGTATGGACGAGGATCCATGATCAAGGTAAGGTGTTCAAGGTTCACTTAACAAACAAGTGTCAAAACAGTTTAAAGATTAAATACACACAAAAAAGGCAAGTTATTTTGCAAGTCCAAATGACTAGCCAAGGCCAGTGCATATTGAAGCCAACTAGTGACAATAGCAGTGTCAACAGGGCACAAGAATGAAGCAGCCATGCAAATGTCGATGCAACTTACAATTGACCAAATGTTCAGCATAAATGAACAATGGCAGCAGTGAAATTTACATGGCGATTCAGCTCAAATACAAGTTTTTTATAAGTCAGAATGAAGTTAAAAAATGTATACATGGTGGTACAAAATGGTTTTAACATGAATGAAAAAGAATGGTGCAACACAGTCCAGTTCAAACTCAAGGCAGAGTGGACCAAGTTCAAAGCAGAAAATTCAAGTCAGGTCATTCTAGTTTCAAGTAGTAAACAATTACATGCATGATCAGCATATCCAAATGTTCAAGTGGGAGCAGAAAGTCCTCAATTTACATGGCATGGCATTGCAGGTGTACATGGTTAATATGGTTTGAAATCAGCAAATATTTAGCAAGTTCTAGAATTTATGTTGGCAACAATTTAAATATTTCTAGATTTGATAAAGAATATTTTCAAACCACGAATTAAATTGCTTTAGACCACAAATAAACATGGGAAGATCTTGTAAGCATTTTCCAGAAATCACCAAGGATAAATACCATTTTTTTAATTGATGTTTTTTAAGAGAGGAAGCCATCCAAATTCAAAGTCAAGCCACCATTCACACGCAAGTAGTTTATTCCAAAATTTCAAGACGATTCAAAGTTCCAAAAGCTAAAGGAAATCAATTCTTATTTCAGAATATACGGCAAAGTTCAACAATTCAAATTGGCAATAAAAATCGCAAGAGCAATTCAAGGGGGACGAAGAATCTAGAAACAGAGACATCTAGGGTTCGAATGACCCTATAAATTGGCACCCATAACATCATCGGCGCATTATCCAAAAAAATCGAAATCAAACAACAATAGTTCAGAGAAATCATTTTTAATTCAGAGAACTCACAGAGGATTTCAATTGCTATCCCAAGGAAAATCAATCGAAGAAGAGAAGCTTCAAAGCATTCGAGTTTACAGAGGAATTCTAGAGTTAAATCTATCAATTGCGATTTGATTTGGGGAGGATATCAGAAACACTAGAATAATCGACACTGCCATTTTTTTTCTAAAGCAAAGAGATCGGGACAAAGTAAAAATGGGTGCATCACTTTGAAGTGGCCGGCCAAGTTCATATTAGAGAAAGAGGATTTCTTTTTAAATTCTTTTTAAACTAGGGTTTTTATTTTGTTTTGTTTTTTAAGTTTGCTTTAAGTTTATAAAAGGAAGTCGATAATTGCTAGTGTTTGTAGTTAGAAAAATCACATCTTAAGAGAACAAGTTGTATCAATGTCTCGAGGGTAGGGTTTAAACAGTCAGAAGCAAGAGTTGTGATTTTACGAGGGTCTGTAAGTGTAGAGATTGTTTATAACACCTAGTAGAAACCTTGAATGCAGCAGTAAGCAGAGTTTTGCCGAAGCTGAGTATCTTCTGTGTGTGATTTTCTTCCTGCATGTTATTCTATTATTGTGTTTTAATTTTATTTAGTTTTAAATTTACTTAAATTGCAATAAACCCTATTCACACCCCTCTAGGGTTAATTTAGATCCTATAAGTGGTATCGGAGCAAGTATTTTTAACTCTAGAGTCATGAATTTTCCTAACAACGCTATTTCTGAGGGTCAGTCCATAGCTAGGCCAGCATAATAGTGCTAATTATGTCTATTGGAAAGCTAGGACGAAAATTTATTTGAGATCAGTTGATTATCATGTATGGGATATTGTTGAAATAGGCTACAAAACCTACCGTTACGATTATTAATGATATTGAAATTCCTAAACCAAAAGATAAGTGGGATGCTAATGATAAAAAATTATTCTCAACTGATGCCAAAGCAATGAACGCTTTAATTTGTGCTATTGATAAAACTGAGTTTAACCGTATATCTCACTGTTCAACTACGCAGGAAATTTGGCAAACTTTGGAAGTTACACATGAAGGGACATCTCAAGTCAAGGAATCTCGTCTTGCACTACTCTGCAACAAATATGAAAATTTTATGATGCGTAAAGATGAAGGTATGAAAGAGATGTATGGTCGATTCTCCACACTGGTTTATAATGCAAGGTCTCTTGGTAAAGTCTACACTGAAGTGGAATTAATACGCAAAATACTGAGAGTGCTACCAATGAACTTTAAAGCCAAAGTAACAGCTATTCAGGAATCGAAAGACCTAAGTAAGTTGGGAATAGAAGATCATTATTGGAAACTCGATCGCTTATGAAATAGAGTTAAAAGCCAAAGAAGGACGCAATAATTCATAATCAAAGAAAATGACAATTGCTCTAAACAGCACTATTGAAAGTAATGATGAAACCGAGAATCCTATTGAAGAATTGGCCATGGTTCTTAAAAGGTGGTCTAACAAGAAATACAAGTCACATAAGAAAAATTCAAAGTCCAACAAATCCAAGAATTCATACAACTCAGACGAAGAAGTCATATGCTACAACTGCAATAAACCAGGCCGTATCAAACCAAATTGTCCGCCACTTCAGAAAGAAAGAAAGAAGAACAAAAAGAAAGCTTTTGAAGCTACATGGGACGATGAAGAAGGAGAAGAAGAAGGCTCTGATAGTTATAAAGAGGAGGCCAATTTGTGTCTTATGGCACAGTCAGATTCAGAAAGTAGCAAAGAAGACTCCAGTGAGGTACCTAACTACACTTACAAAGATTTAATTTTAATGTGTCATGATCTTACCAAAACTGTTGATTCTCTTGAACTAAAAGTTAAGAAATTAAAATCTAAAAGGTTAAAATTTGTAGTGTCCCGAAATTTCCGGTCCAATTTGAGCTGACCAAATAACACAAGTCCAACCAAATTACACTGGAAACCAGAAAAATTAATAGAAAGAAAACAGAGGATGAGAATAGATAACTTAGAAACTTAGAATAAAAGAAGAAGAAGAACATACAACATCAGAGTAACACGAATCTCACAGCGGAACGAACAACATATAATGTATAACATATCCTTGAAATAAAACCAGTATATGTATACAGTAACATTATCAGAATATTACACTTACAACATAGCGGAAATAAACAAACAATAGTTATATATTCCTGAACCCTCCTGCTCCAATCTCTCCAAGTATATCTGTAAAATCCTGACTACTTGAATGCTCGTACAAAATTGGGCACCCAAGAGTTTAGGGAAAACAAAACAAAATAAACTCTGGGTCAGTCATGGGACTGGTGTGAGTAAAACAATTTAAAACCGTTTGAGCAAATAAACGATATCTCATAAGACCACGCCGTATAACGGAACGGGTTTTTCCCTTATGAGAATCCAAAATAATCTTTATATCAAAATTCTTTTGATATTATAATAGTGTCTATCAACCACAATATAATAATCATCTAGCAGAAACGCTTTCATCTCACGTTCTACATATATAGTATACAATCAAAATCGCGAGCACTTATTGGATAACGGATTTCCAACTATGACAAGGTATGGAACCACCTTCTAATAGTGTACCTCTAGAGAGGAATACACTGGGTTCAACAAGAACATCTTGCAACCTGGTTACACATGACCGACCACTCATTCCGCTTGAGTGTATCGAATGTATATCACCAACGGTTGGGATCAGCAATCGTTTCCTAAATGGAACAGCATCAACAATAGATTATTGAACGAAATGAATATCTCTAGATAGGTGATAACACACCCTACTTGGCAACCAACCACTTAGCCATGATGCCTGCCCGATTTTTGTCATTACCCGGTTGTGAGGCTAGAGGCCACGCTTATCTCTGACAGATCACACATTTATTCACTTTGAATGTCACATCATCATACCCGCCAAATCACAAATTGATTTCCCCAAAAATACAATGGGTATACACCTAAGAGAAACGAATTTCTCTGCCACCAAACGTATATACGTTTGAAGACATCAACTTACGCGATCCATTAAAAATACTCTGTCAAACATTCTTCCATACAGGTCGTTCTGGGACTGGACAGACCGAAGGCACTATTTGTAAATAGGGCAGCCCTTGCATGACTCCGTCTTCAATTTTTCTTCATTATATTTGATTGCAACGCTAACGCCCATACAGAGTGGTTTTCAGATAATGAATCTGATCCCGGTCTCTCCGTGTTGACAATGGAAAAATGGTCAAAAACTTCGATAGTCGGTGTTAACTATCAAAGAAAACATGTGTGCAAACAACGATATCATTTCCAGATGGAAATTATATCGATCAATCATCATTTAACATTTATCTCTTTAGGTCATTTTCATCTCCTGTTTCCATATATTCAACATTTCCTAATTTTTAAATTTAGAAAATATACTTTATTAACATTGGGAAACATTTCCATTTCTTGTTTTCTATATTAGAAAATATTTCTGATTCTTATTTGGAAAAAATTTCCAAAACTCCTACATTTTGTTTTAAACAGATGTTTTAAATAAAACATCGCTATGCCAACTCAAAACATTACACTCATTAACTAAATTCATTGAACCAATCTTCACTATCGAACCTTAACCATTCCTTAGTTAAAAACGAAGCAAATCAAGTTGCGGTATAACTACCTCTCAGACCTTAACTGAACAACATTTCTAACTTCGAAATAGACGAGGTTCACCCTTTAAATCTTTAACAAACTTCCTTACGAAACTCTCAGATTCTATTTATGAATCCACTTCTTTATTGAAAACACCGATTATAACTATAGCGTTATAATCCCTACTTCTGAAATATCTAACTCCAAAATATAACTCGATTAACTCAAATCAATTTACCCTAACTCCATTAACTTTAACTCAATTAACTTTAATTCATTAACTCTTATCACTTAACTCCTTTCGAATAAACTATATTCGATTAACTCCTTTTGAATAAACTATATTCGATAACTAATTTAACTCTATTCGAATAAACTATATTCGATTAACTCCTTCCGATTAACTAATATTCGACTGACTCTTATTCGAATAACTAACATTCGATTAACTCTTTTCGAATAAATAATATTCGATTAACTCTCTTCGAATAACCAATATTCGATTAACTCTCTTTCGAATAACTAATATTCGATTAACTCTTTTCGAATAACTAATATTCGATTAACTCTCTTTGAATAACCAATATTCGATTAACTCTCTTTCGAATAACTAATATTCAATTAACTCTCTTTCGAGTAACTAATATTCGATTAACTCTTTTCGAATAACTAATATTTGGTTAACTCTCTTCGAATAACCAATATTCGATTAACTCTCTTTCGAATAACTAATATTTGATTAACTCTTTTCGAATAACTAACATTCGATAACCCTTTCGAATAACTAATATTCAATAACCCTTTTCGAATAACTACTATTCGATAACCCTTTTCAAATAACTACTATTTGATAATCTCTCTTTCGAATAAACTATATTCGATAACTCCTTTCGAATAACTAATATTTGATAACTCTTTCTTCGAATAAACTATATTCTAATAACTCTAATCCGACTAACTCTAATTCAATTAACTCTATTCGAATAAAATACTATTCAACTAACTCTTTTTCGATTAACTCTATTAAATTAACTCTATTTTGATTAACTCCTTTTGACTAACTCCTTTTCGAATAAGTAAGATTCGATTAACTCTATGTCCATATTCAGTTTCAAATATCAATGTTGAAATCGATTCTTATTTCTCTATATAAGTCCATATTTATATATTTCATTTATCCAATGATAAATACTTAATTTAATTTATAAAATATCATTTATAAATTAATCTTCTCGATCTATCAGTTAAAACGGATTATATTTAAAATCCTTGCTTTAAATCCATATCATGTTATACCCGTGTGCGAAGCACGGGTCTAAACATTCCTGATGTAAAATTCTATTCATTTGCCAAATATTTCCTTATACGACATTCTTTTCATTTTCCAATAAATTCCTTTTATAACTCTATTTATTTTCTAAATAAATATTTCTTTTTATAACTCTATTTATTTTCTAAATAAATATTTCCTTTTATAACTCTATTTATTTAACAAATAAATATTCTTTTTATCTTTCTATTTATTTAACAAACAAATATTCTTTTTATCTTCTATTTCTAAAATTTTTACAAATATTCCCTTTTCAATTCTATTTGTAAATGGTTTACAAATATACCCTTTTCATATTCTATTTGTAAATGTTTTACAAATATTCCCTTTTCAATTCTATTTGTAAATGGTTTACAAATATACCCTTTTCATATTCTATTTGTAAATATTTTACAAATATACCCTTTCATATTCTATTTGTAAATGTTTTACAAATGTACCCTTTTCATATTCTATTTGTAAATGTTTTACATATATTTCCTTTTCTATTTGTTTTCACAAATATTTCCTTTTTTATTTATATATAAAATCCATTGATTTTATATAAATAATTCATTTTCAAAGTACACTTTGAAATTCCCCTTTTCTAGATCCTAGTATTTCTTACGGTATTTAAAATACCAAATAACAATGATTGACATCATTCAACACACATAATCAACAACAGATTACATATCACATCATATATCACAATATATGAAACAAAACAGTAAAATAAATGTTGAGGAATCCAGTTGGATTCCTCCAACCTGTTTCCCTGCATCCAAAGATGTTAAACAATACAATTAACATCGATTTAATTTCAATATGAAGTATTCTAATAAACAGAATCAATGTTTGAATAACGATTTATGTGTGTGTGTGTGTGTGTGTATATATATCGTTATCTATAATTTCAACCAATACATAAGCAGTTCAACCAAACAATTAGCACACAGAAATCAATCATCATTTATCAGTTCTAAAAATACGTTATAAAAATATGAACTGATACAGTTGGTGAGTTTTACTCACTTTGGCAGTTCATCGTTAAATAATGATAAATTGTTGTTTGATTCAGATCAAACAATTTATTTCACCATAAATTCAACCGAGCTCCAATTCGCTCCCAGTCAGTTCCATTGTGGAGCCACCGTCCATACGGTCTCAACGGATCTTATTTTGCCAAATTCTGATATCGTACGGAAGAGTTATACATTATACAAGTTATACGATTATTAATTAAACTTTAAACTTAATTAATAAATTTCATTGGGCTTTAACCTTTTGACTTGGCCCATTTTCCCGAACCCATACCCGCTTAAATTAGATTCCTCTTCTTCCCCGATCAAAGAAAACACGCCTACTCCTCATTCTACAAACATAGCTGACTTCTTCATGTCCCCATATCTCCTCTTTTACTTCACGAAATTCAAAACTAAAATCACCAGAACCTCCACTGATTCCTCCTCTATCTTTCTATACCCAAAGTACGCGACTCGACCTCCCCCCCCCCCCCATACGCACGACCTCCAAGTAACCAACGACTGTTTAATCGTCGAACCATCCCCAATTGTTGCGCACAGATCCTATTTCAACTCCTCAATCTGAATATACACTCAGTTGGAACAATCGATACTCCTAATTCTCGAATTTGCAAACCGTAGTTAACGGCTGTTGAAAAGCTTCGAGACCCATTAAGTTCGAACTTGAAGACAAGTACCTAGCCATGAAGATCAGATCAAGAAGAGCTCGAAAATATATGGATTTAGATTTATAGAATTTTCTGTCAATTCTTTTTTATTTTTGAAGGTGGAGTTTTTCATGTTTTTAGCTTTAGTGGTGGCTGCTCATTTCGATTCACCACTGAACGGAAAGCACTACGTTTTAAGGGGTAGGTAGGGTATTTATAGAGATTTTTAGTTTAGATATTTTCAATGATATATTTTTAGATATTTTCTTTTTACCATTTTATATCCATTTTTACCTTTTAAAAATTCGTGTGATCACACATGACACCCAAAAATCATGAAAATTGACATACAACTAGAGTTTGACACCACAGACCAAACGAAACAGGTTTCGTCGAATTCCAACTTCGTTTACTCACATAGCGTATTTTTAACTGTCAAAATACTGACTGCTTTTCACATTAAAAATCCGTACAGCCACATACTGACTTCAAAAATCATGAAACTTGATATCTAATAATAATTTAACATTGTGGATCCAACAAAACTAGTTTCGTCGAAAATGAAGGTCGTTTGCAAAAATGGCTATTTTAAATGCTCTAAATAAATCCATTTAAATATTAATATGTTTAAAAATAAATAAATTAAATATAAATAAATAAATATTATCATATATATATATTCGCATACGATATCATACAACTCTAAAATATTCCTATTTGGATTTATAGCTCGATATTTCAAAGTTCCCAGTTATATCGATATTCGATTTATATTAAATTCCTTTTATAATATAAATAAATCGAAATAAATTATAAAGGAATTCCACAGCGACTTTTCTAAAATTTGATTTGGACATAAACCAAAATCTACACAATGAAATCCTGATTTTTCTCTTCCATTAGAAAAATATACTTCACCAGCTCCGAATGTATCTTGTTTCACAGAAATATGATTTAAAAAGGATTTTGTATATTCAATTGAAGTTCAAATCGCCAAATAGTGAATTGCAGCGCCATTTCGAGCTCGATTATAATTATAATATAATTATATGTTCAAACTTCGTTTATATAATATATTCATGAATATAATTCAACTCTACACTGAATTATATATTTTAAATAATCCAAATTACACAATATTGTGAATTCCACTATTTTTTATTATTTCTGAAATTAAATATATTGTTATATTATTTAATTTAATTAAATATTCACTATTATTTAATTTAATTAAATATTCACTATTATTTAATTCTAAGACCATTCAAATCTCTAAATCACTATTTATATAATTAAATAAACTAATTATTATATCGCTAAAATATGGGTCATTACAAAATTAGTTCACGAAAACAATAGGTTAAAAACTGAGCTTAAAAAAGTTACAAATATTCAAGACCTTGATTGTGAAAACTGCAAGCTTTTAAAACAAAAGTAAAATGATTTTAAAGCAAATTTGAAAAAATTGAAACAAGAACACTTGGCTTTAAAGGAAAGTGATGACACAAAAAGAAAGAACTTCATTAACAGATGCACCTCACTTGTAAATGAAAAATGCAGCACTTAAAACCAAAGTAATAAATCTTGAAATAACATTGAGTAAGTTTTCAAGAGGAGAAAAGTCATTTAGGATGTTGCTTGGAAATCATTTATATGCTAATAATAGAAAAGGATTAGGATTTAGGAAAACACACATTAATATGAATGACAATGCTAAAGGTGGAAGTGTTTTTCCTAAATGTGTAAAATGTGGAAAAATTGGGCATAGCTGTGAAAAGTGTGAAAGTAGGAACAAAAACAAAAAATTCATACAAATTTAGGTTCCAAAAGGGTCGATAAGCAATTGTCATATATTTGGACTTGGTAAGAATAAACAAATTTGGATTCCAAATGGATCTTTTGTTCAAAATCAAAAAATTTCATTTACTAACTTTATTAGACCTATGAGTTTCTCTAGGTCATTCTCTTTTTCTCGTGTGTATGTATGTTGGCAGGCTAAGGAGTAACAAGAATGGTACATGGATTCAGGTTGTTACAAACATATGACAGGAGATAAATCATAGTTCCTTAGCCTTGAAAAACATAAAGGTGGAAGTGTGATAATGGGTGATAACAGTAAATGTAAAATTATCGGTAAAGGTAAAGCAGGTAATAGTACTTTCTCCTTAACTGATGTTTTATATGTTGAAAACTTGCATCACAATCTCATCTCCTTAAGCCAACTAATTGACAAAGGAATGAATGTGATATTTGATAGTGAATCTTGCAAAATTATTGAAAAATCCACTAGCAATATTGTGTTCACAGGAAAAAGAAAAGGGAATGCTTATACGCTTTCATTTGATGATTTTACTCTCTCACGATGTTTAGTAGCTACAGATAAAGAAGTTTTCTTATGGCATAAGAGATTGGGTCATGCTAGTATGAGTCTCTTAGAAAAACCTGAATCAAAAGAATTGGTAAGGGGATTACCACATCAGAAATATAGAAGTAATAAAGTGAGCAAATCATGTACTATGGGAAAATTTGGCCGATCATCATTTCGCCCCAAAAATGTTGTTAGTACTAGTACGGTACTTGAATTAATTTACATGGATTTATTTGGACCAAATGAAATTGCTAGCTTGAATGGAAAACATAATTGTTATGTGTTGGTTGATGATTATTCTAGATTTACATGGGTTTATTTTCTAGCCAAAAAATCCGAAACTTTTGATTATGTTTCAAAGTTTGCAAAACTCGTTCAAAATAAAAAAGGTGTTTCAATAAAAACTTTAAGAAGTGATCACGGTGGTGAATTTGAAATTTTGGATTTTGAAAGTTTTTGTGAAGAAAATGGTTTTAAACACGAATTTTCTGCTCCTCAAACACCCAACAAAATGGGGTAGTCGAAAGGAAAAATCGTGCATTACAAGAATTGGCTAGATCTATGTTAAGTGAATATAAATTGCCTTTGACTTTTGGGCAATAGGCAGTTAATACATCCTTCCATGTAATAAATAGAGTAATGATTAGACCCATACTTAACAAAACGTCCTATGAATTGTGGTTTGACAGAAAGCCTAACATTTCATATTTTAGAGTTTTTGGATGCCCTTGTTATCTTCTTAATACAGGTGATCATCTTGGTAAGATTGAATCAAAGGTCGGTGAGGGAATTTTCATGGGTTACTCTTCGAGAAGCAAGGTTTATTGAATCTTCAACAAACAATAAAAAACTATTGCTGAAACCATAAACGTGAAATTTGATTAATCAGATCTAGATACAGTGGACAAAGAGAAAAACGATGAGGGAATTACATATGAGGGTGAAAATGAAAAAAGTAAAAAGAAGACTTGTAGTGATGATCCAACAAAACCAACATTTGAAGTCGAGAAGTCGAAATTCAAAGCCAATCATCCTCCAGGATTGGTAATAGGAAATCCAATGGTAGGTACACGAACTCGTTCATCATTTAATAAAGATATCTGTGCTTTTTATATTCACAGTTGTTTTATCTCTGAAACAAAACCTAAAAATGTTGAAATTGCACTTAGTGATGAGAGTTGGATTTTAGCGATGTAAGAAGAACTTAATCAATTTGAAAGGAATAAAGTTTGGAAATTAGTTCCTAGACCAAATGACTATCCAGTATTAGGAACTAAATGGGTGTTCAAAAATAAACTTGATGAATCCGGAAATGTAATTAGAAACAAAAAGAACTTAATCAATTTGAAAGGGATAAAGTTTGGAAATTAGTTCCTAGACCAAATGACTATCCTGTAGTAGGAACTAAATGGGTGTTCAAAAATAAACTTGATGAATCCGGAAATGTAACTAGAAACAAAGCTAGGTTGGTTGCAAAAGGATATAATCAAATTGAAGGCATTGATTTTGATTAGACATTTGCACCAGTAGCTAGGTCAGAAACCATTAGATTTTTGCTTAGTTTTGCACGCTATAAAGGTTTCAAACATAAACAAATGGACGTAAAAAGTGTGTTTTTAAATGGAAAATTAAAAGAAGAAGTTTTTTGTGGAACAACCCCTGGTTTTGAAAATCTTGAGTTTCCAAATCATGTATATAAACTAGAAAAAGCATTATATGGTCTTAAACAAGCTTCAAGAGCTTGGTACGATTGTTTAAGTGCATATCTTTTGCAAAATGGTTTTAAAAAGGTGCGGTGTGATCAACTGGGGTGGCGGTGGGTTTAATAGGAGCTAGGTGTAACACCCCGTGTATTCTATAACTGTGGAATTAACAAATTAAAGTATAATTAATTTGAAATCAAAGAACTAAGGGAAATGGGATACGCCATTGCGTTCGTCTCGAAAAAATACGCGAAATAGAGTCCGAGTTTTCGAAAAACGGAGTCCGTATGAAGAAGATATAGCCTCCGGAAGTTTCTGAATTAAGTTTAAAATTCGAACAGCTCAGAAAAACAAGTTTAAATTCCAAAATCGGGCCCAATTGGCCAGGGCGGGAAAACTCCCGCCTAATGCACCCAGGTCGACTGGGCTGTCGACCTGGTCTAGCCAGGTCGACAGGGCTGTCGACAGGGCTGTCGACCTGGTCCAGAGCCAGGTCGAACCCAGCCCAACCTGGCTGGCCTATTCTATGTTGGTCGATTTTCAGAAGTCTGCTTTGTCATTAGGGCTAGGTGGCAGGCTCTAATTGGTCTCTCTTTCGAATGAATGGCTATGATCAATCCAAGCAACATCGATGGTCCTAATCAGTTCATAACCCCTATAAAAATGACCCTAGACTTTACCTAACCTAAGTCTCTAACACAATTCTCTAGCCTCCATTGCTCTCTTCTTCTAATTAAAAATAAAAATGGCGTCGCTACTCTGCTAGAATCAAAACTAGAAGTCAATCAACATCATCCTAAATTCAAATTTGAGATAAAAGCTTCTGCAACAATTCTGTAACAACTAAAGTTCTTTCTTTAATCCAATCAAGGCAAGTACAGTTATTTTCCGCTATAAACGTTAGTTATAATTTTGATATGTTTTTAATTCTGAATCTGAGATTGTATATATATATTCTCTTCTGTCAGATCTGTTTTTCTGTGACTGTTCTGTACCCCTTTTCTTCTTTTCTGTTTCTATAGCCAGGCTACCACGAGCCTGTGCCTAATCTCATAAGAGATGAACGTATGAACGCAAATTTTGGGATGAATGATGCGAAATTTGACAAGACTGAATTGAATGTATGACTTTAGGTCTGAGGCATAAAATATAATGGACATGTGACTTGGGATTGGATGCATAAATTTGACTATGAACATATAATTTATATATGTTGTATGCATAGTGTATGTTGTAATTTAGATCTGTAATTAATTAGAAAAAGATGAGCATATGTTGTAAACTAGATTTGGATCTATACATATTCTGTGATAGAAGAAAAGAGGAACCATTGTAAGATTTCATATGATTTGAGACTTTGTACAAAATACATATAAAAGTCAAGATCTGATTTTTTAGAAGATATGATTTTAAAGATTTAGATTGTTGGGTATAGTTTGCATAATGATTCATGACTTAAAAAGAAGAAGATATGGAAACTTAGGTGTAAAGATTTACATTAATTAGGATATCTATTATTGTGATTACACCTAAATAGGGAATTTTGCATATATGGCATGCATTATAATTAATGATCATATTTGGTATAATTTATATGTGAATCTGCTGTATAAGGTTAGTTTAACAAAAATTGGAACATATGTTATAGGGTAAATTATGTCCATATTCTGCGCTATGTAAATGTATGCAAACATGGAAGTATATGATCTTATTGTGGATCACGACAATTATTTAGGCATATGAATTTAGGCCAATTTATGATTAGGCAAGGCATGTAAATAGAACCTTTAGAAATATTAAATTTGCTAAATATGCTAATTTGCCAAGTTGCCTAAACTGCTAGTTTTGTTATATTGCCTAGACTGCTAATTAGATTGAAATGCCTAATTTGTTAAATTTGTCGGTTGAAATGCCTAACCTGTTATATGCCAAAATCTGCTAAGTTGCTAAATCTGTTAAATCCGTTAAGTCATATAAAATCTGTTATCTGCTAAAGTCTGTTATCTGCTGTGTTGATATAATCATCCTGTTATTGATATAATCTGAATTGGTATATATATTGGGCGTGCGCATAAACGGTAAATTATTAATTAATTGGCCGCAAAGATAAACATGGCTAACTCGAGGTTAGAATGAGTTTGCGGCGTAATTCTGCCCGGAACCGCCCGGCACATCCAGTGGCCGCAAACAATAGGTTCTAATGTGAGAAGTTAGTCATAACCTGCTTAAGACACGAGGTTAGGTCTGGCTTGTGGCAGAAGTGTGCCCGGAACCGCCCGGCCCATCCAGCGGCCACAAGCTAGCGACCTAATGTGAGAGGTCTGGGCATTAATAATTAATTAATGCAAATCTAAGATAAGAATGACGTCTAAAACGTATTGGGGAAAATAGGGATAAACCAACGGGATTAATAGGTGTAGTAAACCCGTCCAATACAAAGTTAGACAAATCTGAAAAATCTGTACATCTGATCCGTTAGTCTGAAAACTTGTTAACTTAATTTGTGAACTAGTAAATCTGAATTCTGTATGTCTGAACTTGTAAACAAATAAATCTGAAATCTGTTAGTCTGGGGACACAAGGTTAGGAGGGGAATTACTTGTGTCATCTGTTGTTTGGGACCCATATTAGTCAGTAACCCTTTCTGGTATCAAAACCTTGACCCAACAGTAGGTGGGGTCCGGGCATGCTTACTGAACTAATTATAAGTGGTTCATTCTGATAATGGCGAGGGGTGTTGATGGTGCATTCCAACCGGGTCATGTGCGTGCATGGATCCCGGTCTACCTCTGAGGATGTAAGACGCCGTGACATCTGTAAATAGGTCTGTGCCAATTGGTTGTCACTTTAGGGAGTGATACACCCTACTGTGGGGCCGACACAGGATATTTATGTATTAGGGAGCCGATCGCTTGGGGTAGGGTTTTAGGGTACGCTTAGTTCTGTCTGTTTCTGTTGGTACCGTCTATTTCTGTTGGGTGGTAACACCTGTCTGTTTCTGTGTGGTACCGTCTGTTCGGGTGGTAAAGGCCCATTACTAGTGTACACCTAATTCTACATTCTGTTTCCGTAGAGATAAATCTGTTCCTGCTTCTGTCTGTTTCTGATCGGGTAGTAAAGGCCCATTATTAGCATTCTGTTTCTGTTAAAGTATTCTGTACCCGTTCCTACTTCAATTTAGACACTAGGGAGACACCTAATTCTGCTATACTAGTATTAGTGCAGAGAAGTGTAAAACAATAGTTTATATCATTCTGTTTTTCTGTTATATCTGCTACAACTGTTATAGTTATCTCACATCCAGTTTTATGTTCATATCATATTATTATTATCTGTTCATATGCTGAAAGTCACTGGACTTGCCAGACTTTTTGTCTGACCCTTGTTGTTTCGCCTCCTTTCTTCCGTTTCCCCCCCAGGTTATCCAAGGAGGGAAATACTTTAGCTTGATCCGGATTTCTCTTTGCTTGAAGTGCTTAAAGTATGGCTTGGCTCTGTATAGCTTCCGTTCCATGGGGATTATGATTTTAAACTATGCATTTTAAAGGCTTTTGTACAAGACTGATATTTTGTACTTGAATTCTGAAATTGAAAGGATGTAACCATATTAATTTTCTGTTTCCGCTGTAATAAAGTTAAAAATTTTCAAGTACTGTTTTATCTGTCTTGTAAGTTTCTGTTCTGTTTACTTAAATGCTCCACCAAAGTTAAGGCATTCCCTTTGTGAGTGACCTTAACGGAGGTGGGGTGTTACACTTGGTATCAGAGCTGAAGGTTACCAGATTGGGTAAAGTTTTTGAAAACTGATTTCAAAAAGGTTTTGGAAGGAAGTATTTTCAAAAATAAAGCTTATTTTGGAAAACATGATCCCCAAGAGCCATATATCTTTCTTTCAGTCCTTTTTTTATTGAACCTTTCCTTTTTCGTTCCAGCATGTCTGAAGCATCTGAGATACCAGAGGGTGTTCATGTACCCGGTTGGTTTCGTCAATATCTTGAGGCTAGGACCGCCGCTGCAGGTCCAGCAAATGATCCCCCTCCTCCACCCCCTCCTCGTGCAATTGCTTTCTCAAAGATCTGTAGAGATTTTAGGGCCATGGGTTGGAAGGATTTCAAAGGAACTGAATCATTCGTAGAAGCAAGGAATTGGCTCAAAGAAACTGAGGATCTATTCGTTATCTTCGAGGTGGACGATAGGCAGAAGGTACAGTTGGCAGTATGGCTGCTCAAAGACGAAGCTTCCTACTGGTGGGAAGTCACTAACGCCGAGAGGCCGGTTGAGACATGGATGGATTTCAGAACAAGGTTTGAGACAAAATTCCTCTCGCAAGCTGAACGAAGTTTACAGTTGGAAAAGTTCTTGTCTCTTAAGAAAGGAAGTATGACGGTCAAGGAATACGTCAACCAGTTCAACCAACTAGTAAGATTCGGATTGGATTTAGTCAACACTCAGCATAAAAAGGCTCTCCGCTTTGTTAAAGGATTGAATGAGCCACTGCACAGCCTAGCCATGACCCATGTACCCATGGGAGCAACTTACGAGAAATTGGTGGATATGGCACTACTGCACGAGGAAGACAAGGGCCCGAAAGAGACAAAGAAGGAAGAACCACAGAATAAGAAAGCGGGGCCCAAAAAGGAAACACAAAAGAAGGATGAGAAGTCTGAAGATAAGAAGGGGAAAAAGTGCTTTACTTGTGGGAGCTCAACTCATCTGAACAAGGATTGCAGAAAAAGGAAGGGCGCTTGCTTCAACTGTGGGGAGATGGGACACTTCACTAGGGACTGCCCGAAGAGACGAGGACAAGGAGGGCAGGCGAACACTCTTGAGGCTAGTGGCTAGGATAGAAATAGGAAAATTTCTATAGTAGGTTTAATTTCTTTATCTGATTGTGACTTTTTATGATTTTGGTATTTTGATTTTGTAATCGATACTCTGCACTTTAATGCTAGTATTATTTCTGAATTCCGCTATAGACTCAGACCCATAAGGGTTATGGATCATCTGTTTGAGACTGGGGTTTGAGGGATATCTGTGTTAGGCGTCAAGTATGACGCATACATTCTGAGTTTTCGTGGGGTATCAATTTGATGTTGGTTTCGGTCTTTGGGGCCGATACTTAGGACCCATGTCTAATGGGAACCAAATTTTCGTTCTATCTGTACTCGCTTCCATCATTCGACTGTATCCTATCGATTGAATCTTCGAACTTTAGGTAGAAACTAATGGGTGTAAACATGTGTTTGAGACATGTTATGTTTGATGGTTGCAAGTGGATGCAAATGGTTGCTAGTGGTTGCCCGTGGATGCATATACACACACTAAGCACTAGATCGGCTCGAAAACACTCTCATACTGCATATGGATGGGTGAGCATTTTTCAATTCTTGTGGATGCAAAATGGTTGATTCAGCACATGGATGTTGCATTTGAGTGAATGATTGTGCACTCATATAGAAATAATATATATCATCAGAATTCTATTGCATACATGTTGGACTCATGGCACTGACATAATTCACATTAAGGAGGTCAACTGAATCAGTAGACCGCCTGATCTTTGCATTAGATAAGGAACATATACACACACTTTTGCATATGTTCATACAACATTAGAAGTTTTCTAAGGACAATGGATGCTTGTGGATGATGGTTGAGTAGATGGGTGATTGGATGGTAGGACACATTCTTCTTAACTTGAAGATTTCGGGGACGAAATCCTTTTAAGTGGGGGAGAATGTAACACCCCGTGTATTCTATAACTGTGGAATTAACAAATTAAAGTATAATTAATTTGAAATCAAAGAACTAAGGGAAACGGGATACGCCATTGCGTTCGTCTCGGAAAAATACGCGAAATAGAGTCCGAGTTTTCGAAAAACGGAGTCCGTATAAAGAAGATATAGCCTCCGGAAGTTTCTGAATTAAGTTTAAAATTCGAACAGCTCAGAAAAACAAGTTTAAATTCCAAAATCGGGCCCAATTGGCCAGGGCGGGAAAACTCCCGCCTAATGCACCCAGGTCGACTGGGCTGTCGACCTGGTCTAGCCAGGTCGACAGGGCTGTCGACCTGGTCTAGAGCCAGGTCGAACCCAGCCCAACCTGGCTGGCCTATTCTATGTTGGTCGATTTTTAGAAGTCTGCTTTGTCATTAGGGCTAGGTGGCAGGCTCTAATTGGTCTCTCTTTCGAATGAATGGCTATGATCAATCCAAGCAACATCAATGGTCCTAATCAGTTCATAACCCCTATAAAAATGACCCTAGACTTTACCTAACCTAAGTCTCTAACACAATTCTCTAGCCTCCATTGCTCTCTTCTTCTAATTAAAAATAAAAATGGCGTCGCTACTCTGCTAGAATCAAAACTAGAAGTCAATCAACATCATCCTAAATTCAAATTTGAGATAAAAGCTTCTGCAACAATTCTGTAACAACTAAAGTTCTTTCTTTAATCCAATCAAGGCAAGTACAGTTATTTTCCGCTATAAACGTTAATTATAATTTTGATATGTTTTTAATTCTGAATCTGAGATTGTATATATATATTCTCTTCTGTCAGATCTGTTTTTCTGTGACTGTTCTGTACCCCTTTTCTTCTTTTCTGTTTCTATAGCCAGGCTACCACGAGCCTGTGCCTAATCTCATAAGAGATGAACGTATGAACGCAAATTTTGGGATGAATGATGCGAAATTTGACAAGACTGAATTGAATGTATGACTTTAGGTCTGAGGCATAAAATATAATGGACATGTGACTTGGGATTGGATGCATAAATTTGACTATGAACATATAATTTATATATGTTGTATGCATAGTGTATGTTGTAATTTAGATCTGTAATTAATTAGAAAAAGATGAGCATATGTTGTAAACTAGATTTGGATCTATACATATTCTGTGATAGAAGAAAAGAGGAACCATTGTAAGATTTCATATGATTTGAGACTTTGGACAAAATACATATAAAAGTCAAGATCTGATTTTTTAGAAGATATGATTTTAAAGATTTAGATTGTTAGGTATAGTTTGCATAATGATTCATGACTTAAAAAGAAGAAGATATGGAAACTTAGGTGTAAAGATTTACATTAATTAGGATATCTATTATTGTGATTACACCTAAATAGGGAATTTTGCATATATGGCATGCATTGTAATTAATGATCATATTTGGTATAATTTATATGTGAATCTGCTGTATAAGGTTAGTTTAACAAAAATTGGAACATATGTTATAGGGTAAATTATGTCCATATTCTGCGCTATGTAAATGTATGCAAACATGGAAGTATATGATCTTATTGTGGATCACGACAATTATTTAGGCATATGAATTTAGGCCAATTTATGATTAGGCAAGGCATGTAAATAGAACCTTTAGAAATATTAAATTTGCTAAATATGCTAATTTGCCAAGTTGCCTAAACTGCTAGTTTTGTTATATTGCCTAGACTGCTAATTAGATTGAAATGCCTAATTTGTTAAATTTGTCGGTTGAAATGCCTAACCTGTTATATGCCAAAATCTGCTAAGTTGCTAAATCTGTTAAATCCGTTAAGTCATATAAAATCTGTTATCTGCTAAAGTCTGTTATCTGCTGTGTTGATATAATCATCCTGTTATTAATATAATCTGAATTGGTATATATATTGGGCGTGCGCATAAACGGTAAATTATTAATTAATTGGCCGCAAAGATAAACATGGCTAACTCGAGGTTAGAATGAGTTTGCGGCGTAATTCTGCCCGGAACCGCCCGGCACATCCAGTGGCCGCAAACAATAGGTTCTAATGTGAGAAGTTAGTCATAACCTGCTTAAGACACGAGGTTAGGTCTGGCTTGTGGCAGAAGTCTGCCCGGAACCGCCCGGCCCATCCAGCGGCCACAAGCTAGCGACCTAATGTGAGAGGTCTGGGCATTAATAATTAATTAATGCAAATCTAAGATAAGAATGACGTCTAAAACGTATTGGGGAAAATAGGGATAAACCAACGGGATTAATAGGTGTAGTAAACCCGTCCAATACAAAGTTAGACAAATCTGAAAAATTTGTACATCTGATCCGTTAGTCTGAAAACTTGTTAACTTAATTTGTGACCTAGTAAATCTGAATTCTGTATGTCTGAACTTGTAAACAAATAAATCTGAAATCTGTTAGTCTGGGGACACAAGGTTAGGAGGGGAATTACTTGTGTCATCTGTTGTTTGGGACCCATATTAGTCAGTAACCCTTTCTGGTATCAAAACCTTGACCCAACAGTAGGTGGGGTCCGGGCACGCTTACTGAACTAATTATAAGTGGTTCATTCTGATAATGGCGAGGGGTGTTGATGGTGCGTTCCAACCGGGTCATGTGCGTGCATGGATCCCGGTCTACCTCTGAGGATGTAAGACGCCGTGACATCTGTAAATAGGTCTGTGCCAATTGGTTGTCACTTTAGGGAGTGATACACCCTACTGTGGGGCCGACACAGGATATTTATGTATTAGAGAGCCGATCGCTTGGGGTAGGGTTTTAGGGTACACTTAGTTCTGTCTGTTTCTGTTGGTACCGTCTGTTTCTTTTGGGTGGTAACACCTGTCTGTTTCTGTGTGGTACCGTCTGTTCGGGTGGTAAAGGCCCATTACTAGTGTACACCTAATTCTACATTCTGTTTCCGTAGGGATAAATCTGTTCCTGCTTCTGTCTGTTTCTGATCGGGTAGTAAAGGCCCATTATTAGCATTCTGTTTCTGTTAAAGTATTCTATACCCGTTCCTGCTTCAATTTAGACATTAGGGAGACACCTAATTCTGCTATAGTAGTATTAGTGCAGAGAAGTGTAAAACAATAGTTTATATCATTCTGTTTTTCTGTTATATCTGCTACACCTGTTATAGTTATCTCACATCCAGTTTTATGTTCATATCATATTATTATTATCTGTTCATATGCTGAAAGTCATTGGACTTGCCAGACTTTTTGTCTGACCCTTGTTGTTTCGCCTCCTTTCTTCCGTTTCCCCCCGGTTATCCAAGGAGGGAAATACTTTAGCTTGATCCGGATTTCTCTTTGCTTGAAGTGCTTAAAGTATGGCTTGGCTCTGTATAGCTTCCGTTCCATGGGGATTATGATTTTAAACTATGCATTTTAAAGGCTTTTGTACAAGACTGATATTTTGTACTTGAATTCTGAAATTGAAAGGATGTAACCATATTAATTTTCTGTTTCCGCTGTAATAAAGTTAAAATTTTTCAAGTACTGTTTTATCTGTCTTGTAAGTTTCTGTTCTGTTTACTAAAATGCTCCACCAAAGTTAAAGCATTCCCTTTGTGAGTGACCTTAACGGAGGTGGGGTGTTACACTAGGGCTCACGATTTTTGGGTATTTGGGCTAGGGGCTGAGCATGGGAAGGAGGAGTAGATCGGAGGGGTTTTGGGGGAGGCAGCGATCGGAGCAGAGGGCACGGTGGAGTGGTGCGGCGTCAATCTGTGAAAAGGGGGGCTGGGTTCCGTCGGTTTTTCTTTTTCCCTCTTATTTTTATTTTTAAAAGTGACGGGGAGGGTTGACTTGAATAGGGAAAGGAGGGAATAGAAAATATTATTATATTATTTATTTATTTAATAAATTCCATAAAGTGTCTTTTTATTTTGAACTCGAAATCGAACCCACCGACTGCCGTCCCTAGCTAATTACCCCCATTCCGAACACAATGGGATAGGTATCGCAGGCTGATTCGACCGATTCGATCAGTTTCCGTCAAAATCAAAGTATAAATCTATATATTGAATTTGAACGCACATTTCAATTTACCGGAGCCACATAAGACCTCTAAAAATTCTAGGAAAATATTTTCTAGCTTCGTGTTGATGGCACGGTCCTAACAAAACTCGTTTCATCGAATTCTGAGACCGTTTGAAAAATGGCCATTTTCCCGTCGATTAAAAACAACTGAAACTGGTCAAACGCATTTTCCTTTGCCACACTCACATATTGATTGAAAAAATTATGAAATTTGAAACCTAGCAATAATTTGACATCGCGGATCCAACAAAAGTGGTTTCGTCGAAAACCGAGGTCGTTTGCAAAATGGCCATTTTTAAGGGCCAGAATTCCATAGCTACTATTCTGAATTTTCAACTGGGCATAACTTTTTATCCCCACTATGAAATTTTGATTTTTCGGATTCGCTGGAAATATATTCTCAATTGGATTCTAATATTTTTGGTTTCAATAAAATCCGGTTTATTTTGCACCCGGTACATTCATTTGAAATTTGAAATCAAATTTTCAAACTACCGCGCCATTTTCAATTCCTTTTATAATTATAAATAATTATTTATATTCTAACGTCGAGCTATATAAATATATACGTTCTAATTCTATTCAAAATAAATTTCTTGTCGTTTTTATTTAAAAGAATTCATTTTAAATATTCAAAATTCACTAAAATTGCCAAAAATAAAAATTTTAAATTGGCTCGGATTTCCGGGTTATTACAATCTCCCCCACTTAAAACTTTTCATCCCCGAAAAGGAGCGAAGCCGAAAGTTGTTTCACAAATCAACTTAACTTTCATCATTTCCATTACGGCTTAAGTTCTTCAACTTTTCAGTTTCTAAGAACTTTTCAAATTTTTCAAAAATTTGGCTAACACCCCTAAATTTTCGAAAAAATTCGCCATAATCTCCCCTGCACCGGGGACTTCGGGATGTTTCAAATAGCCTCCCATGGCCTTCTTCAATCCAAAAGAAAACGAAAAAGCCAATCGGCTCATAAAATCATCCAAACCCAAAGAAATTAGTAAACATGTACCTATTTGTTGGGCAAACAATTTTATTCTTCTGCTCTAACCTCCTTGCTATGACCTGTTCAATGTAAGTACATGTATATGCATACAAATGCAGCAAATTTTCAATACAATTCACTATTTGATCAATTTGGCTAAATGGTTCAACTTTTAACTAATCAACCAATAATCAAACAACACAATCAACAATTAATTAGTTGATTATCTTTTCAAATTCATAACTTGATATATAGTCAAAAATCATATTTTTGGTGCCAAATCACAACAATAGGCCTTATCTAATTTTGGTTCTCACACTAGTCAACAGGAATCATATAGATATCCCACCTTCGAAACTCGAACACATATACTGATGATACTATAGTAATCATCAGGATCGTCTCTGGGCGACTACAGTGTGATTCTATATCTACCCAATATACTAAAACTTCGAATACACGCGGATCAGACGTATACGCAAAATCTATATATACTGGATTGTCCAGATCAATTTAAAATGAATATTCAAATACGAATAATTGAATTAAATTTTCAAAACAAAACTTGTTTTCAATTTTATTTTTCAAAACAATGCTCTTTACACTCATTCTAGGATGCTACTGATCCTATCTCTAACGAGTCATTCCCATTGGATATTACTAATCCAATCTCCGATGAATTCTTTCGTATAGTTCTAACGTGTCTTGTTCTCGAGCTTTGTAAACCAAAGCTCTGATACCAACTGTAAGGATCCGTAACTTCCCCGGTAAGGAAAGAGCGGATACTTCGAGAACAACACACAAAAGAACGCAGACAGAAGAACATTTCATTGTATATTACAACAATTCCATCAAAATACAAGAATATACAGAGTATGAACAAATATTACACAGAAAATATCAGAGACTTAAATTACATTTAAATACATTATTGTAGCGGAAAATAATACAATACACAACTAGAAGTAATACACGGATACAGAGCTTTCCAAGTATCGTTCCAGCTGTAAATCAGGATCCTGTGAATATAAATCTGCAAAACCAAAACTACTAGCTGCCCGTGTCAAAATAAGGGCACCTAGAGTTTAGGTTAAACCAATAAACTCCAGGTTAGTCATGGGACTGGTGTGAGAACTAAAACAGTTATTAATCTTTATTTCATAGTTCGGTAAATCAAGGGAACACGTCGTATAACACGGAACGGGTTTCCTCCCAAGAATACCAATGCATAAAACAACAGCGCAATGCTAAATAAAGAAAAATGAAGCTATTATAAGACCCAGGTCCCATCACACAATGCAACGCAAGCAGGAGGATAAGGTTTTTACCTTATAATAGCCAAGAATGCTTGGTACATGAAATTTCACCTTTTATTATTACTATAACTGTATAATGTATAAAACAACTTCAGGTCATAAGTATCAGTCATAGATGGCATAAGTGCCTCATCCCACTATGTCGCCAGACTAGGCTCTACAATCAAAACCGCAAAGTCACGTATTGGAAGCTGGATTTCCATCTATGAACCGAGGCAAAAGATAGTCCTCTACCGATTCGAGACACTCTAGCCCGCCCCTCAGGAACAGCCGCAACTGCCCCTTGGATCGTCAGGGCCGGTCCAACGATGTGGATTATTCTGCCTGGACACTACGTTTCCCCGCCCTTTGGGACGTAAATGAGCCAACAAATGACTCCATCGGCTTCACATAGTCACTGATATATCCGAGGCGCCTCGCAACAGCGACAACCACATAAGTCAAACTCGTCAGGGCGTGTAAAACCACTGACGCCACTTGTCATGACCCGGAAATCAAGTCCAATGAGCTGACCAAAAACACAAGTCATACCCCAAATTAAACAGAAAATCAGGAAATTAATAGAAAGAAAACAGAGGATGAGGAAAGATAAGATAGAAACTTAGAATAGAAGAAGAAGAAGAAGAAGAACACAACATCAGAGTAACACGAATCTCACAGCGGAACGGATAACATATAATATATGTAACATAACTTTGAAATATACATCTGTACTTGAATATACATCATTATCAAGTACAACACTTACAACACCTTTCCAATTACAAACACCTTTCCAATTCTCCAGAGTTTTTATTCAATTTCTGGTTTAAATTTTCAGATTTAACTCATCTGATTTCATGTATTTTAATTATATGAATTCTGATTGGATATTTACATAACAATTTAATTTATAATCTTACTCGATTATAATAACAACCAATATATCCACTATATTATAATTTTGATATATATATCTTCTCTATATCAAGACATACCTTGGGTAAACTTATTTTAATTTACCCTCTTTTCAAAACATATCGTGTCGACCCATCGTATTCGAGTGTTTATAAACTCCTACCGATACAGTGGATCAAACTGATTGACCAGAACCCATAAACAACTCAACCGATAAATCCCCACAATATATAACAAATTTTTATATCAATAACAGATACGTTCACTCGTATATATACACTCAACTCAATCTAGGGTATTTCTAACCCCATCTCTACTGAGTCACGCCACAGAGCCAAGGTAAATCACTTAACTTAAGCTCCGATACCAACTGTAATGACCAGAAAGTAGAGGGCTATCCTCCCCCCGTGGCATTCAAAGGTACCCCAGACACCATGCTTTACGGCCAGCCTCTCGACTCGACCAACCCACTATAATGCAGGACCTGTAGGGGTAAGAGTCTCCCGTTCGCCACCAAACCGCGAAGTGAGAACCCCCTATCAGACGTACCAGTGAAGCAACATGGACTGGTATGAGTAAAACAGTTTAAAACAGTTCAAGCAGGTAAATGATATCTCATAAGACCATGCCGTATAACGGAACGGGTTTTTCCCTTATGAGAATCCAAATTATCTTTATATCAAAAACCTTTTGATATTATAATAATGTCTATCAACCACAGTACAATAATCATCTAGCAGAAACGCTTTCATCTCACGTTCTACATGTATAGTATACAATAAAACCGCAAGCACGCATTGGGTAATGGATTTCCAACTATGACAAGGTATGGAACCACCTATCGCTAGTGTACCTCTAGAGAGGAATACACTGGGTTCAACAAGAACATCTTGCAACCCGGCCACACATGACCGACCACTCATTTCGCTTGATTGTATCGAATGTATATCACCAACGGTTGGGATCAGCAACCGTTTCCCGAATGGGACAGCATCAATAATTGATTTTTAGAAGTAAATGAAACTCTAGATCAGGTGATTATACACCCTACTTCGGAGCGACCGACTTAGCCATGCTGCCTGCCCGATTTCTGTCATTTACCGGTTGATGAGGCTAAAAGCTACGCTTTATCATCACACCAGATTCACTTTGAATGCCACATCATCAAATCCATCCAATCACCGATTGACGTCCTCAACAATACATTATGTGTTAGCTAAAGAAGTTTCCTTCTCCGCTTCCACTCTTGGTATGGTTGGAGAAATCAATATATGTGATCGTCTGGAAATACTCTGTCAGACATCCGTCCATACAAGTCATCCAGGAACAGGATGAACCGAAGGTACTATTCAGTATATCCATCTTAGGCACTGTTATCTAAGATTTATACAACAGCCCTTGCACTTTTACTCCGTCTTCAATTATCTTTGGCATATATGATTTGCAACGCTTATGCCAATATAAAGTGGTTTTTCGGATAATAATCCAACCGGTCTCTCCATATTAACAACGTTAAAATGGTCAAAACTTCGATAGTCGGTGAGTTAACCATCAAAGAAAAACAGGTGTGCAAAGACCGATATTATTTCCAGATGGAAATTCTATCAATCAATCATCAATCATATATATATCTATATATGTGTATATTCATATTTCCTTATTTTCTATGTTTAAAAAATATACGTTAACACTGGAAACCATTTCCATTTCTAATCCATATTTCCAATTTCAATATTTGATTACATTTCTGATTCTATTAGGAAACATTTCCAAATCTTCTTTACTTGGATTTAAACAGATGTTTAAATCAACATTGCGACGACAACTCAAACCACTATACTTATTTACTAAATTCACTTAACCACTTTCACTCTCGAACCTTAACCATTTCTAAATTAAAAACGAAGTCAATCAAGTTGGGGTATAACTACCTCCTAGACCTTAACTGAACAACATTTCAAATCTCGAATTAGGATAAGTTCATCTTTTAACTCTTTAACACTCCCTTACGTAACTTCGTTCGAATAAATCTCTATTTGATAACTCCTCCCTTCGAATAACTATATTTGATAACCTCTCTTACGCATAACTAGATTTCGATTAACCTTTCTTCATATAAACTAAATTCGATTAACTCTATTTGAATAATTCTAGTTCGATTTAACTCTATCGATTAACTCTAACTGATTAACTCTAACTGGTTTAACTCTAACTGATTAACTCTATTCAACCAACTCGACTCGACTAACCCCTTTTCGAATAACATATTCGATTTACTAACTTTCGAATACCATATTCGATTGACTAACTTTCGAATACCATATTCGATTAACTCCCTTCGAATAACTTATACCAAATATGACAACATGTATTCGATTTAACTCCTTTCGATTACCATATTCGATTTAACTCCTTTCGAATACCATATTCGATTTAACTCCTTTCGAATACCATATTCGATTTACTGACTTTATTCGCTTTATAAAGATTTCCTTTTTAACAACGTTTATTCATTTTTAAAGATTTACTTTTAGTAACGGTTCTTCACTTTAAAAATGATTTCCTTTTTATAACGTTTTCCCCTCTTATAACGGTTTTCTTTATATAACGTTTTCCTTTTCATTTCTATTTATTCCCTAAGTAAATAATCCCTTTATAATATCTTATTTATTTACCAAATAAATAATTCACTTAACATGTCCTAATTATAAATAAATATCTCATTTAACACCTCCTATTTACTTAACAAATAAATATCTCCTTTATAAAATCTTATTCTACTTATTTAACAAATAAATATCTCATTATCTTGTCTTATTTATTTAACAAATAAATATCTCATTTTCTTGTCTTATTTATTTAACAAATAAATATCTCATTTTCTTATCTTATTTATTTAACAAATAAATATCTCATTATCTTATCTTATTTATTTATCCTAAATAAATAATTCACCTTATAAATATTCCATTTAATGTCTTATTATTTATCTTAAATAAATAATTCACTTTGTAAGTATTCCACTTATAAATATCCTTTTTATAAATATTCCCTATTTATAAATATTCCTGTTTATAAAATTCTTCTTGATTTTATAAATAATTTTTTTTATAAAAATCCTTTGATTTTTATAAATAATTTTCTTTTATAAAATCCTTTGATTTTATAATTTTTTTTTCAAATATCACTTTGAAAATCCCCTTATCAACATTCCGGTATGTTATGTTTTTTAACATACCATACAACAATGATCAGTATCATTCACACATGTATAATCATCAACAGATTTCATATCACATCGTATAACACAATATATAAAACAAAACAGTATTTATATATTGAGGAACCCTGTTGGGTCCCTCCAACCTGTTTCCCTGCATCCACAGATGTTACACAGTAAAATCGACATCACTTTCAGTTTGGTATGAAATATTCTAATAGCAGAATCAATATCTAAATATTTAACGGTTTATATATGTATATATATAAAATTTCCACTAACTGACTAGCAGTTCAATCAATCAGTCAACACACAGTCAATCAGACAATTTCTAACAGTTCTAAAAATACAACATGGAATTATAAACTGTTCAGAGTTAGTGAGATTTACTCACTTTAAATAACGGTTTGCGTTATTTGATTCAGTCGGACAATTTATTTCGCCATAAATTGTAACTGTCTCCAATCCACTCCCGGTCAGTCTCATTGTGTTGCTCCCGTTCATACGATCCCAACAGATCTGACCGTTCGAAATTCTGATATCGTATGACCTAGATATTTAATTTACAAATTTATTATACAATATTGAATAAATTAAATTAATTGAAAAGCTTTAGTGGGCTTTACCCCTCTAAATCATACGGCCCATCTCCCAACATGCTAAACCCGCACCATTCCTCTTCTTCCCCAATCCGTGAAAACAACATACGCTTCAACAAATCCTCCTCCATTCCCAAACGTTTTCAAGGCCCAAACTCCATCCAGGATTCATGAAATCCAAAGCCAAGGCTCTCGTTCCTCTTCTCTTCATTTTCTCCATCCCCATATACAACTGACAAGAATCTCGCGCCCCCGATATCAATTCCGTCATCGACGGTCCACTCGCGTACTACAGGAAAATGATCGACACAGATATTCGCGAAATCCCACCAGAATTTCCCAAACGATGCCACTTCTTGACTCATTCGCCAATACACTACTCGATTCACCCATAACTGCTTCAAAAATCCACAAAATTCTGCCCTAGCTCGAACTAAGCCATGCTATGCAAAATACCCCGACGGCAAAATGCATCGGAACCACAAATACCCACATACGCTCGAAGAGGATGATCCTGTGAATCTTAAAATACTAGTTTGGATTTTTAAAAGATTTCATATGAGTTCGAATGAATTTTCAAAGGTGAAACTCGCGTTTTTTTCTGAAGAACGAAAAGGAAAAATGGCGGCGGAATTTTGGCTGACCTGAGGAATGAAATTCTTAGGGTTTAGGAGGAAGGTTGGTTATTTATAGTGAGAGGATATTATTTTTATATTGATTTTCTATTGAACCGTTACTTGTATTCATATTCTAAAAATTCCTGTCATCACATACGATACCCAAAAATCATGGAAATGGACATACACCTTCAGTTCGACATACGGTCCCAACGAAACTGGTTTCGTCGAATTCCGACTTCGTATGCTCACACAACGTATTTTTAACTGTCAAAATACTGTTTTTCACTCTAAAAATCCGTACGGCCACACAGTGACTCTAAAAATCACGAAACTAGAAATCTAACAAAAATTTGATGTTGCGGATCCAACAAAATTAGTTTTGTCGAATTCCAACTTCGTTTGCAAAAGTGGCTTATTTTTACAGCTCTGAATGACCCATTCAAATATATAATATATTTAAATATAATTAAATTAAATATTTAAAAATAAATGTTATCATCTATATTCACAGTGGAATACCATACAACTATACTGGGATTTATAACTCGATATTTCAAATCTGGGTCAACCTGATATTCGATTTATATTGAAATTCCTTTTTAAAATATAAATAATTCCTTTATAAATTATAAAGGAATTCCACAACGACTTTTCTAAAATTTGATTTGGACATAAATCAAAATCTACCCGACGAAATCCTGATCTTTCTCTTCCACTAGAAAGATATACTCCACCAGCTCCACACGTTTCTTGTTTCACAGAAATCCGGCTTAAAACGAATCCTGTACATTCAGTTGAAGTCCGAATCGCCAATTTACGAACTACAGCGCCATTTCGAGCTCGATTTTAATTATATTATAATTCTATGTTCAAACTGTCGTTTAAATTATATATTCATTATTCAAATTCAATTCCAAGCTGAATTAAATATCACAGATGATCCAGTTCACAACATATCGCCATTTCAGCCAATTCTGATTATTACTAAATCAAATATATTATTCAATTTATTATTTTAATTAAATATTCATCATTATTTAATTAAACCACCATTTAATTCACTATATCACTATTTATATAATTAAATAAATTAATTATAATACCTCTGCCAATGCGGGTCATTACAATATTCCCCACTTAAAATAATTTCGTCCTCGAAATTGCTAAAGCTAGAAGACGACACTATCTACTGGTTAGAACTTATTTATTCACTTCTTATCTTCAGTTTCAACTGAACCAATTTAAATTTAATTAAATTATTAATTAATTCTTATCAACGAAAATTTTCAAAAATCCTGAAAATTTTCTAACGCCTTAATTTTTTTAAAAATTTCGCCAGCACCTCCTTTGTACTGGTCAATCGGTCAAACTCCAACTTGCCTCTCTGGGCCATCTCCAACCCAAAAGAAAATCAAACAGCCAAGTGGCTTGCCAATTCGGCTCATAAATCTTATATCCAATAGAAATATAAACTTGTACCTTTTGTCGACATATCATTATATCCTTTCCACCTGTTATCAATTCAGCAGATACAACGGTCATCCCAATCAAATTCCAATCTGCTTTTATCCACGACACAACGATTCGCTTATATCCGAGCCAAATATCATTTTAACTCGAGTTTCTTCTCGATTCCCAACTCTTAACTTGATTATCACATTACACTTCAAATTTGAATTTCACAATCCAATCTGTCTTAATATCATTCTAATTCAATCTCAGTTACCACTTTACTGGCTTTACTTTAATTCAAATCTTCTTTCACAAATTTCTGTTAAATTTGTTTTTAATTCAAACAGTCTTTCCCTGGGAGTTTTCAAACAGTTTACTCTTTTTAAAAATCAAATTTTCCTTTTGAACATGTCACTGAGCCCTTAATTAATATTCCATTAGTTAAATCACTTCTCTATTTCTTTATCAATATTTGTTAACCAAATATTTTCAATAACCATATTGGCCCTTTACGTTATTTGGAAAACATTTCTGAATATCTCCTTCCTCTATTTTCTAAACTTTAGAAAATATATGCTATTTATAATTGGAAAATATTCCAATTACTTACCTCTTTTCCGATCTCGTTTATTTCTATACTTAGGAAATATTCTTTATTATATTTCCAAGCTTACACTTATTTGGGTTAAAATGGATGTTGTGTAAAACATCGTTACGACAACCCAAATACTATATTCAACTAACTCTTATTCAACATTGATCTTCGAGCCTGAAATCTTACTATTTATTTATTAATAATGAAATCAATCAAGTTGGGGTATAACTACCTCTCAGACCTTGACTGAATAACATTTATAACTGTTGAGTCAAGGAATTCAAGATGTTTTGATCAATGACAAGGAGAAATTCAAGATCGACAAAAAGAAGAGATTCGATGGTATTCAATGTTAGAGTTTGATTATTTAGTGTTTAGTTGAGTTATATTTGTTAAAATCTATCCTCAAATAATCATATACCTCAATGTTTTTTTTTGAATATATATGTGAATATATGTATGCACATTCATTGTGCATACTGCCTGAAACCGGTCGACCGGTTTCATTCTGGACGGTCGACCGTTTCTGGGCAGAATGCACAATGAACGTGCACACATGTATATAATGTATATATACTCAAATACCAGTCTACTAGTCATTTTTTACCAGTCCACTGGTCTACAAACTGAAGCCATCTTTTCGAATAGACACCCTATGTCATAAATGGTTATGATCCTTTCTTTTCACCAAAAATCATCTTTATTCATTGCTTCTCTTCACCAATGATTACATCTCTCCATCCTATATAAAAGCAACATGAAATCACCATTTTAATTACAACAATTCTTTCTATTCTTGCTATCTAAGAGCTGATTTCATTCTTACTCTTTAAAAGCATTCAAAAGCTCACTATTCTCATATATCGTTATTTGAATCCTTGAATCTATATAATATTCTTTAGATTCAAACAACGATATCATCTTCCAAATCTTCATAATATCAAAATCATATTTGAGGATAAGATTATAGGAAGGTTGTACAAGAATTGACAAATTTATTTTATTAAGAACACACATTGTCAAATTACAAGTTTATATCTTGTTTGAAGTCCTCGGTGTTGTAAGAGGCGAGTTGTGAAGTCCTCGTGTTGATAGAGGCGTGAAATCCCGTTCGGCTGCTCGGGTGTTGTGAACCTGTTTTTCCTCAGGGTTAAGTGAGGATAGTGTTTAGTGAAATTCCAGATAGGAGATCTGGGACTGGACGTAGGACGGTGCTCTGAACCGGTATAAATATACCTGGTGTGATTTTTCTATTACTGCATTTACTTATCTTTGATATTGCTACTGTGAGATCTTTCTTAGTATATATCATATATTCCGCATATCCATATTACTGATCCTGCCTAAAGTCGTCTTTTGACACTTTCATTTGGTATCAGAGCAAGGTCATCTCATAACCGTAACACAGTTATTTGATATATTCTAGTAATATGGAAAATAACGCAAGCACTAGTAACACCACTTACACAGAAGGTCAGTCAACACAAAGACCTCCTTTCTTTAATGGCCTAAACTATAGCTATTGGGCAACACGTATGGCTATTTATATGCAATCAACAAGTTATGATGCTTGGAATGCTACTCAGAAAGAAATAGTCAATCCAACAACTGAGTATGCAGAATGGACAGCTGCTGAGAAAACCGCAGCTGCTGTAAATGCAAAAGCAATAAATATGTTGTTTTGTGCATTAGATCAAAACGAATATAACCGTGTTAGTATCTGTACCTTTGCATATCAAATTTGGCAAACGTTAAAAACCACTCATGAAGGTACTAACAAGGTTAAACAAGCAAAAATAGCTTTGTTGAAAAGTCAATTTCAAAATTTCAAAATGAAGCCGAATGAAACAATCAATGAGATGTATTCAAGGTTTCAAACCGTTCATCATGCTCTTATCGGTTTAGGACAAAAATATTCTGATTTTGATGTAGTTTCAACAGTCTTACATTCACTGACTAATGAATGAGAAGGAAAAGTATTAGCAATAGAAGAAGCTAATGATCTTTCCACCATGAAGCCAGATGAATTGATAGGAAATCTTATGTCCTATGAAGCTAACTTGTAGGCTCGAAAAGAACAAAAAGAAGAAAAGAAAATTGTAGCTTTTCATGCTGAGAAAGATGAAGATGTCTCAGATTCCGAAAATGAGGATCTAGCATTCATTGCAAAAGGATTCATAAAAATCTTAAAGCAACGAAAAGCTAGTCGATACAACAGAAAGAAGTTCGGATCAAATAAGCCATCATCATCAAATGTAGAATGCTTTAACTGTCATAAGAAGGGACACATGCAAAAGGAATGTCCAGAACAAAAGAAGAAGACAGAAAATGACAAGTTCAAACACAAAAAGGACAAGTCAAAGAGACGGGCATTCTCAGTGACATGGGATGATTTAGACTCATCTTCATCTGATAGTGAAAGTGACTCAGACAATGAACAAGCTAATGTATGCTTTATGGCTAAAGATGATGAGGTACAAATTCCGACTTTTGAAGAAATTCTAGATATAAATGCTGAGTTAATGTATAAATTTAAAGATGTAAAACGACAATGCAAGCAAGCTCAAGCTTATTAAAGTAGAGTAGAATTTGAACGAGATATGTTATAAGACGAGAAGTAAATATTAGAGGAGGAACTTGAAAAAGCTCAAGAATCATCATCTAATATTGATTCTCAACTATCTCTTTTGAGTCAAGAAATTGAAACTCAAAAAGAGAAAAATGATGCTCTAACTACTGAAAATCATGAGCTTAAGGCAAAAGTCAAGATGTTAGACCTTGAAAAAGCTAGTTTACAAACAAAGTTAGACGACATTACTCAAAATGTTTCTAACTTTAACAAAGGTCGAGAAAATTTGACAAAAATTATTGAAAGTTCACAAACTGCTACAAATAAACAGGGTTTGGGATATAAGAAACAAGTTATCAAGAAACATCTTGGTAAAAGAAAAAGGAAAAATAAGGAAGTACGAGAAACTAAAGCTAAGAAAAATCTTAGTTTATTATATTCCAAACCAAAACCGATTGTGTAATTTCAAAAGAAAAATGTCAAATCTATAAAAATGTGGGTTCCTAAAACAAATAATAATTTGATTAGGAACAAGTACATTCCAAATTTTTTGAGTTCTGTGCATCATAATCCAAATTATGTATATAAAGGGGATATCGGACCCGTATGGGTTTGGACTCCTAAGACCTAACTCTTAGGACCCTATAAAAAGGTGGGTACCATGGACTTAATTTTATTTTTTGCAGGTCCCACTTAAGAAAAGAGGAAAGTGGATACTAGACAGTGGTTGCTCGAAGCATATGACTGGAGACAAGAGCTTATTAACAAATATCACTTATTCGGATGGTGGCTCGGTCACTTTTGGAGATAATTCAAAACACTATATCATCGGCAAAGGCGATATGAGCAATTACGGTACATCAAACTTACCTCTTATTACTAATGTCATGCTAGTTAGGAATTTGAAACATAATTTACTAAGTATCAGTCAATTGTGCGACAAAGGTTTTATCATTTCTTTTTTGGACAATAATTGTAGTATTTTAGATAAAGATCGAAATATAGCTTTTGAAGGTTATAGAGACAGAAACATCTATATTCTGAATATGAATACCAATCATAATTCAGATATGTGTCTTGTAGCAAATGATAATGATCCATGGCTATGGCACAAACGTTTCTGTCACATAAACTTCAGAACTATTGACAAGCTAGCCAAGAATGATCTAGTTAAAGGACTACCCAAAGTAAGCTTTAAGGTTGATAATCTTTGTGATGCATGTCAATTAGGAAAATTGACCAAATCGTCTTTCAAATCCAAGAAAGTCATATCAATGTTACAACCATTGGAGCAATTACATATGGATTTATTTGGACCAACACAGGTTCAGTCAATAAATCATAATCGATATGTGTTTGTAATTATTGACGATTACTCTCGATATACATGGGTAATTTTCTTGAAAAACAAAAGTGACACTTTCAAACATTTCAAATCCTTCGTCAAAAGAATTCAAAAATCAAAAGGGCTTAAAGTTAAAAACATAAGAAGTGATCATGGCGAAGAGTTCGAAAATAATGATTTTGAACATTTTTGCACAAAGAAAGGTATAAATCATAATTTTTCGTTTCCTAGAACTCCATAACAAAACGGAGTTATGGAACGGAAAAATCGGACTTTACAAGAATGTGCAAGAAAATTATTAAATGGATCCACTCTACCAAAACATTTTTGGGCAGAAGCAGTTGCAACTGCGTGTTATGTTTTGAATCGTGTATCTATTCGACCTCTGACCAAAAATACATCCTATGAGCTATTTAATCAAAGAAAACCAAATATCTCATATTTCAAAGTTTTCGGTTCGAAATGCTTTATTTTAAATACGAAAGACCATCTTGGAAAATTTGATTCCAAATCCGATGAAGGTATATTTGTCAAATACTCGGAACGAAGCAAGGCCTATCGTATATTTAACAAGAGAACTAAAACTATTGAAGAATCACTTCATGTTTCTTTTGATGAATTCTTTAAATCATCTCATATCGTATCAAATGACGAAGAAACCATAGTCATTGATAATCCTATCATCACAAATAATGACTCTGACTCAGAAATTGTTGACGATATCCCTCAACCTGCTGTGATACCTTATCCACCAAGATTTAGATTTCCTCCGAGAATTCAAAGGGATCATCCAGTTCAAAATATTATTGGAGAAGTAACATCACAAATTAGAACAAGAAGTCAACTAAATCAAATGGGTCATGTCGCATTCCTTTCAAATATCGAATCTAAGAATCCGAAAGAAGCTGCTACTGATGATTACTGGATCATTGCCATGCAAGAAGAACTAAATCAGTTCGAGCGCAATGATGTCTGGGAACTTGTTCAAAGACCGACTGATCAGTCAGTCATTGATATGAAATGGGTCTATAAAAATAAGGCTGACGAACAAGGAAATATAACCAGAAATAAAGCAAGATTAGTAGCACAAGGATATAATCAGGAAGAAGGTATCGATTATGAAGAAACCTTTGCTCCCGTAGCTCGATTAGAAGCTATTCGAATTTTATTGTCCTTTGCTTGTCATCATGATTTTAAACTTTATCAAATGGATGTCAAAAGTGCATTTTTAAATGGATTTATCAAAGAGAATATATATGTCGAACAACCTCCTTTGTTCGTACATGAGAAATATCCTGATCACATATATAAACATAAGAAAGCTTTATATGGATTGAAACAAGCACCTCGTGCTTGGTATGAACGATTAAGAAGCTATCTTATCAATTCTGGATTTCAAATTGGTAAAGTTGATCAGACTATATTCATTAAACATTCTCAAAAAGATATATTAGTTATCCAAATATATGTAGACGACATTATCTTTGGTTCAACAAACGACGAACTTTGCAAAGAGTTTGCAAATATTATGACCAAAGAATTTGAAATGTCTCATATGGGAGAACTATTGTATTTCCTTGGTCTTCAAATCAAACAACTTTCTAACGGTATTTTTATTAGTCAAGAAAAATACTGTGGAAACTTAGTTAAATGCTTCGGTTTAGAAAATACCTCTGGTAAACCAACTCCTATGAGTACGACCACACATCTTGAAAAAGATAAACATGGTAAGAATGTTGACCAGAAGTTATATAGAAGCATGATTGGTTCTCTCCTGTATCTTACCACGAGTCGTCCTGATATTATGATGAGTGTTTGTTTATGTGCAAGGTTTCAAGCTAATCCTAAAGAATCACATTTACGAGCTGTAAAACGAATAATACGATATCTTAATAACACCAAAGACTTTGGTGTTTTCTACCCGAAATATTGTCCATTTGAATTAGTATCGTATAGCGATGCTGATTTCGGTGGCTCTCGCACGGGTAGAAAGAATACAAGTGGTACGTGCCATTTTATTGGGAAATCACTTGTCTCTTGGTTTAGTAAGAAACAAAATTGCGTTTCACTCTCGACATGTGAAGCTGAATACATATCAGCTGCTCTAGCTTGTACTCAAGTTTTATATATGCAACAAACACTTAGAGATTTCGATATTCATTTATCAAAGTCCATCATATATTGTGATAACACAAGCGCAATCAATTTATCAAAAAACCCACTCTATCATTCCCGAACAAAGCACATTGATATTCGACATCATTTCTTAAGAGATAATATTGAAAAAGGAACAATATGTTTCGAATATGTCCAGACTGACAACCAATTAGCAGACATTTTTACCAAGCCTCTACTTGAATCTAGTTTTATCTCTTTACGTAGAGAGTTCGGCATGATTTCTAGAAACGAACTTGGTGTATAATGTATATAAATATATATATACACTATTTAGTTCTTCTCTAGCCGGTACATTCATTTGTTTTTTAACTTAGCTAATTAATAGTCTTTTACTATTATTAGCAATTCATTTTGAGCTTTACAAACTTTGAGTGGTTCATATTCTCTGAATTCTTTCCATCCATTACTTCCTACTTCATAAAAGCTATAAATACATACTCCTTCTTATTGTTTTCTGCATCACTTTCTTAGTGTCTAGTTTTAACATTCATACACAAGTCCATATACTCTTATGGCACACATATGTGATGAATGTGCTCAACGGTCTCACATCTCGGTCACTAGCTCCGAACCAGAGGAGTACTACTCTCCGGAAACACTGAAGAGCAGACCGAAATGTTCGCATACTCCTAGACATACACCCAAACTCAAACGAGCTAAGAAAGCACTATTTTGTTCTTCGGGTACGAGAGAGAAGATCAATGAAATTCATCACTACTAGATACATCAGTTGGATCTCCAGCGTCAACTGCATTATGAACAAAAACTCACATCTGATCGTTTAACTCTCTTTGAATGAATGGCGTCATTTTTCTGTAGCACGGATAGACATGGGGTACACGAACCAATACCAATGCCACACCCTCTGTCTACATCTCGAAGTCCTAACTCATGGGACCGTAATTATGCGAGAAATGAAGGATCAAGAGAAAATTGGTCGCCATGGACGCCGAGTGTTTCGAATATTCAAGAAAATCCGAAGACAAGTCATCTACCTCTCATTAAGTTATATCGTTTTAAAAACGTTTATATTGCAAAATAATTTTTTAGTTTTAATTCTTATTTCTGTATTTGTTTTCATAATCTTCGTTCAAAATACATGTTGAGTTGAAATAAATTAAAGTTCTCTATTTTCAAAATTTTCAGAAACTAGAAAAACAAGCATACACAGGAACGGTCGACCGTCTGGAATAGACCAGTCGACCGATAAAGGTCTCTGGAAATGTTTATTTTGTTGAACCGGTCGACCGCCTGAAAACTACCAGTCGACCATTCAATTCTCTGGAATTGTTTTCAACTCAAAAGTACACCAGTCGACCGTTTATAATCCACCGGTCGAACGGTAATGTTTTCTGGAATTTATTACCCCCAGGAACCGGTCGACCGTTTTAATCCAACGGTCGACCGACAAAGTTCTCTGGAACTTATTTACCCAGGAACCAGTCGACCGGTCCAAAAATAATGGTCGACCGATCACACGTTTTTTCAGTTTTCCCTCTCCAAATTGACACGTCGAATCATTTTTACTACATCCTTTCACTAATTATTTATTCATCTCCTTCTCTAACTTTTGAAAAACCAAAAACCCCCAAATCAATTTCTTTTTATTTTCAATGGCACCTCCTCAAAAGAAACCAAAAAAAAATCATCCTCCACTCCACTTCAACCCATAGATGCTAACATCAAACAATGGCTCATGGATCCTATTGCAGTGAAACGATGGAATGCTATGAAGGATTACACCATTCACGAAGGTTCTTTCATAGATTTATCTGCTTTTATCCTCTATGATGTTGAAGAATTGACGGTTAAGGCTCGTATAAAATCACTACTTACTTTTGATAAGAACAACATAGAGATTAATCATATTATGATTACGTTGTTCTAACCTACAGAAATTCAAACCAGAGAATGCTTCTAATTGTCTTTGGTCCGTAGTTTGTGGTCATCATGTTTTCATTTCGAAGGAAAGAATGGCCATGGTTCTCGGTTCACCTAATAGTGGTCAAGAATTTTCTTCTGATTTATGTACAGTTCACACTCGTGATAGAATCAATCATCTTTTTATCGAGGATCATAAAACGAGTACCAAGGAGATTAATTTACGACCCACGGCTCGAGTTGTACACCATGTACTTACACGATCTTTATTGCCAAGGGTTGGTAATTTTGACGCGGTTTATAAAGAAAATTTCAAAGCACTTTATGCGATCTATGGAGAAATCGAGATAAATTGGATAAACATGATTTTTGATGAGATCCTGCTTGTGAATGACTGCACAAGGCCACACTTATTTTACAATGAATATGTTATGCGGCTATTACTCAATTGTGGAGTAAAATCTTGCGAATCTAAAATCTCCAAGCCAAAGTGCATTAACAAAGCAACTCGAAAAAGGATGAAGCTTCCTGACCCTTGTATGAGTATTATTCCTTTTGAGCAACACCAACAACAACGTCCTCAAGAGACCACTTCTTCTACGATTCCCAAACCTAAGCCCGAAGAAGTCAGGCTTCTTGACCCTTCATCGTCAACTAAGGACTCGCTTGCACAAATTGCACAAAACCAATTCCTTCTAGAAGCTAGACTTAAAAGAACCGACATCAAACTCGACCGTTTGGATACAAAGCTTAATAAATGGTTCTCCAAGCTTAAGTCCTTCTTTGGTACTATTTGGGATGCAATTTCTTGTGCATCGTCATCCTCCTCTGCTCAAATACAAGACCCGGGAAAACATCCCATGCCTCCTACATTTACATGGTCAACATATGAGGAAAGCACATCCTCAGGAAACAATGCTGGACGTGGTCGCGGGACTTATGAGACCAAGGAGGAAGAAGAAGGAACTAACGATGACGACGAATTGGAAGGAGACAAGGATGAAGGACAAAGTAAAGCCATTGATTTGGAATCTACGGAATCCGATTCTCCACCTCACTAGCTTATTATCATTCGCGTTTTATGATAGTATGTTTTAATTTTATGCAAAATTTAAAACCGGCACTTGTATATAAATAGTGTCGTATTTATTTTGGGTGTGTACGTCTTAAAACTTTAGGTACTTGACTTGCTTTTGGTATGCTTGGGTTGTATTATATGCTACAATATTAAATGCTTATTGTGCTTTTATATTTTGTGTGATCTCTATTCCTTTTTGTCGATGACAAAGGGGGAGATAAATGTTACTAACAATGTGTTTTGCAGACATTTTTTTAAAGTATGTATTTCAGGGGGAGTATACATTCAGGGGATAAACTCTTTCAGATCTATATTGTCATCAATCAAAAAGGGGGAGGATGTTGAGTCAAGGAATTCAAGTTGTTTTGATCAATGACAAGGAGAAATTCAAGATCGACAAAAAGAAGAGATTCGATGGTATTCAATGTTAGAGGTTGATTATTTAGTGTTTAGTTGAGTTATATTTGTTAAAATCTATCCTCAAATAATCATATACCTCAATGTTTTTTTTGAATATATATGTGAATATATGTATGCACATTCATTGTGCATACTGCTTGAAACTGGTCGACCGGTTTCATTCTGGACGGTCGACCGTTTCTGGGCAGAATGCACAATGAACGTGCACACATGTATATAACATATATATATTCAAATACCAGTCTACTGGTCATTTTTTACTAGTCCACTGGTCTACGAACTGAAGCCATCTTTTCGAATAGACACCCTATTTCATCAATGGTTATGATCCTTTCTTTTCACCAAAAATCATATCTACTCATTGCTTCTCTTCACCAATGATTACATCTCTCCATCCTCTATAAAAGCAACATGAAATCATCATTTTAATTACAACAATTCTTTCTATTCTTGCTATCTAAGTGCTGATTTCATTCTTACTCTTTAAAAGCATTCAAAAGCTCACTATTCTCATATATCGTTATTTGAATCCTTGAATCTATATATTATTCTTTAGATTCAAACAACGATATCATCTTCGAAATCTTCATAATATCAAAATCATATTTGAGGATAAGATTATAGGAAGGTTGTACAAGAATTGACAAATTCGTGTGAATTGTCAAATTACAAGTTTATATCTTGTTTGAAGTCCTCGGTGTTGTAAGAGGCGAGTTGTGAAGTCCTCGTGTTGATAGAAGCCTGAAATCCCGTTCGGCTGCTCGGGTGTTGTGAACCTGTTTTTCCTCAGGGTTAAGTGAGGATAGTGTTTAGTGAAATTCCAGATAGGAGATCTGGGACTGGACGTAGGACGGTGCTCCGAACCAGTATAAAAATCCCTGGTGTGATTTTTCTATTACTGCATTTACTTATCTGTGATATTGCTACTGTGAGATCTTTCTTAGTATATATCATATATTCCGCATATCCATATTACTGATCCTGCCTAAAGTCGTCTTTTGACACTTTCAATAACGTCAAAACAGATATGACTACTTACTCGAATAATCAATACCATACAACTACTTATTCACTTTTAAACACGTATACACTTCCTCTTTCTATTCTTACTAGATTTTATTCTTTGTCTTCCTTTTTTATTTTACTATTCTATTTCTAAGTTCATTTCCTTATCGACTTCTATATATATCGATACGTTGATTTCTAACTATCAAATTATCTTAAAAATATTCTAACTCCTTAAATTCCCGGAAAAATTCGCCATAACCTCCTTTGTACCAGGAGCATCAGGATATTTCAAATAGCCTCCCATGGCCCTCACCAATCCAAAAGAAAAAGAAAAAGCCAAGCGGCTAGCCGATACGGCGCATAAAATCTCATATATGAATCAAATACATACCTTTTCGTCGAGCATTCTATTTATATACCTTCATACCTTATCCATACCTATCTCATGTATATTTATACCTGCCTAATCTATTTTAACTATACCTGATCGTTTTAACTCAATTCGTTAATTAATTTGTTAATTAACTCTTTAGTCTATTTCACTTTTATATTTGAACATGACATGTTCAAATATATTTTAACTTGCTTATTAACTAATTTGAATCCAAATTTCAAATTTAAGTTCTATATTCTATTTTGAATATCCATTTACAAATATAATTCACCTTTCAAAGTTCAATTTCAAATTCAAAACTCGATTAACTAATTCCTCTTCGACTTAGTTAATTCTATTCAATTTCTATTCAAATTTTATATCACTTCTATTATTCAAATCTATATATCAAATTCTATTACTCAAATTCTATATATCAAATTCTATTCAAATTCTATATTATAAATCCTATTTGAATTTCTATATTCAAACTATATATATTCAAATTCTATATATCAAATTCTATATTATAAATCCCATTTTGAAATTCAACACAACTTGTCTTTCCCAAAATAAATTCAAAACGGTATCTCTGGTAGTAATTCGTCACTTACAACTCGAAAATGAATACTGATGATGCAGCTGTCATCATCAGAATCTATTTTCCAGCGATCGAAGTGAGTTCAATACTATAAAACCATTTCTAAACATTTCCACTTTGAAATTAATTTCAAAATATAATTCACGCTTCTTGTACAACAATTTAAAATCTCCCAGGATCTTATATTTTCCTTGTTTTTAATCCAAATCCATTTACAAACACCTTTCCAATTCTCCAGAGTTTTTATTCAATTTCTAGTTTAAAATTTCAGATTCAACTCATCTGATTTCACGTATTTTACTTATATGAATTCTGATTGGTTATTTACATAACCATTTAATTTATAATCTTACTCGATTATAATAACAACCAATATATCCACTATATTATAATTTTGATATATATATATATATATATATATATATCCTCTCTATATCAAGATATACCTTAGGTAAACTTATTTTAATTTACCCTCTTTTCAAAACATATCGTGTCGACCAATCGTATTCGAGTGTTTATAAACTCCTACCGATACAATGGATCAAACTGATCGACCAGAACCCATAAACAACTCAACCGATAAATCCCCACAATATAAAACAAATTTTTATATCAATAACAAATACGTTCACTCGTATATATATAATCAACTCAATCTAGGGTATTTCTAACCCCATCTCTACTAAGTCATGCCACAGAGCCAAGGTAAATCACTTAACTTAAGCTCTGATACCAACTGTAATGACCCGAAAGCAGAGGGCTATCCTCCCCCCGTGGCATACAAAGGTACCCCAGACACCATGCTTTACGGCCAGCCTCATGACTCGACCAACCCGCTATAATGCAGGACCTGTAGGGGTAAGAGTCTCCCGTTCGCCACCAAACCGCGAAGTGAGAACCCCCTATCAGACGTACCAGTGAGCAACATGGACTGGTGTGAGTAAAACAGTTTAAAACAGTTCAAGCAGGTAAATGATATCTCATAAGACCACGCCGTATAACGGAATGAGTTTTTCCCTTATGAGAATCCAAATTATCTTTATATCAAAAACCTTTTGATATTATAATAATGTCTATTAACCACAGTATAATAACCATCTAGCAGAAACGCTTTCATCTCACGTTCTACATATATAGTATACAATCAAACCGCAAGCACGTATTTGGTAATGGATTTCCAACTATGACAAGGTATGGAACCACCTTTAGCTAGTGCACCTCTAGAGAGGAATACACTAGGTTCAATAAGAACATCTTGCAACCCGGCCACACATGACCGACCACTCATTTCGCTTGAGTGTATCGAATGTATTCACCAATGGTTGGGATCAGCAACCGTTTCCCAAATGGGACAGCATCAACAATTGATTTTTAGAAGTAAATGAAACTCTAGATCAGGTAATTATACACCCTACTTCGGAGCGACCGACTTAGCCATGCTGCCTGCCCGATTTCTGTCATTTACCGGTTGATGAGGCTAGAAGCTACGCTTTATCATCACACCAGATTCACTTTGAATGCCACATCATCAAATCCATCCAATCACCGATTGACGTCCTCAAAAATACATTATGTGTTAGCTAAAGAAGTTTCCTTCTCCGCTTCCACTCTTGGTACGGTTAGAGAAATCAATATACGTGATCGTCTGGAAATACTCTGTCAGACATCCGTCCATACAAGTCATCCAGGAATAGGATCAACCGAAGGTACTATTCAGTATATCCATCTTAGGCACTGTTATCTAAGATTTATACAACAGCCCTTGCACTTTTACTCCGTCTTCAATTATCTTTGGCATATATGATTCGCAACGCTTATGCCAATATAGAGGGGTTCTTTGGATAATAATCCAACCGGTCTCTCCATATTAACAACGTTAAAATGGTCAAAACATCGATAGTCGGTGAGTTAACCATCAAAGAAAAACAGTGTGCAAACAACGATATTATTTCCAGATGGAAATTATATCAATCAATCATCAATCATATATATATATATATATATTCATATTTCCTTATTTTCTATGTTTAGAAAATATACGTTAACACTGGAAACCATTTCCATTTCTAATCCATATTTCCAATTTCAATATTTGATTATGTTTCTGATTCTATTTGGAAACATTTCCAAATCTTCTTTACTTGGATTTAAACAGATGTTTAAATCAACATTGCGACGACAACTCAAACCACTATACTTATTTACTAAATTCACTTAACCACTTTCACTCTCGAACCTTAACCATTTCTAAATTAAAAACGAAGTCAATCAAGTTGGGGTATAACTACCTCTCAGACCTTAACTGAACAACATTTCAAATCTCGAATTAGGATAAGTTCATCTTTTAACTCTTTAACACTCCCTTACGTAACTTCGTTCGAATAAATATCTATTAGATAACTCCTCCCTTCGAATAACTATATTTGATAACCTCTCTTACGCATAACTAGATTTCGATTAACCTTTCTTCAAATAAACTAAATTCGGTTAACTCTATTTGAATAATTCTAGTTCGATTTAACTCTATCAATTAACTCTAACATATTAACTCTAACTGGTTTAACTCTAACTGATTAACTCTATTCAACCAACTCGACTCGACTAACCCCTTTTCGAATAACATATTCGATTTACTAACTTTCGAATACCATATTCGATTGACTAACTTTCGAATACCATATTCGATTAACTCCCTTCGAATAACTTATACCAAATGTGACAACAAGTATTCGATTTAACTCCTTTCGATTACCATATTCGATTTAACTCCTTTCGAATACCATATTCGATTTAGCTCCTTTCGAATACCATATTCGATTTACTGACTTTATTCGCTTTATAAAGATTTCCTTTTTAACAACGTTTATTCATTTTTAAAGATTTACTTTTAGTAACGGTTCTTCACTTTAAAAATGATTTCCTTTTTATAACGTTTTCCCTTCTTATAACGGTTTTCTTTATATAACGTTTTCCTTTTCATTTCTATTTATTCCCTAAGTGAATAATCCCTTTATAATATCTTATTTATTTACCAACTAAATAATTCACTTAACATGTCCTAATTATAAATAAATATCTCATTTAACACCTCCTATTTACTTAACAAATAAATATCTCCTTTATAAAATCTTATTCTACTTATTTAACAAATAAATATCTCATTATCTTATCTTATTTATTTAACAATTAAATATCTCATTTTCTTATCTTATTTATTTAACAAATAAATATCTCATTTTCTTATCTTATTTATTTAACAAATAAATATCTCATTATCTTATCTTATTTATTTATCCTAAATAAATAATTCACCTTATAAATATTCCATTTAATGTCTTATTATTTATCTTAAATAAATAATTCACTTTATAAGTATTCCACTTATAAATATCCTTTTTATAAATATTCCCTATTTATAAATATTCCTGTTTATAAAGTTCTTCTTGATTTTATAAATAATTTATTTTTTTTATAAAAAACCTTTGATTTTTATAAATAATTTTCTTTTATAAAATCCTTTGATTTTATAAATAATTTTTTTTTCAAATATCACTTTGAAAATACCCTTATCAACATTTCGGTATGTTATGGTTATTAACATACCATACAACAATGATCAGTATCATTCACACATGTATAATCATCAACAGATTTCATATCACATCGTAAAACACAATATATAAAACAAAACAGTATTTATATATTGAGGAACCATGTTGGGTTCCTCCAACCTGTTTCCCTGCATCCACATTTGTTACACAATAAAATCGACATCACTTTCAGTTCGGTATGAAATATTCTGATAGCAGAATCAATATCTAAATATTTAAAGGTTTATATATATATATATATTTATATATAAAATTTCCACTAACTGACTAGCAGTTCAATCCATCAGTCAACACACAGTCAATCAGACAATTTCTAATAGTTCTAAAAATACAACATGAAATTATAAACTGTTCAGAGTTAGTGAGATTTATTCACTTTTGCGCGTTAGGCGTTAAATAACGGTTTGCATTATTTGATTCAGTCGGACAATTTATTTCACCATAAATTGTAGCTGTCTCCGATCCACTCCCGGTCAGTCTCATTGTGTTGCTCCCGTTCATACGATCCCAACGGATTTGACCGTTCGAAATTCCGATATCGTATGACCTAGATATTTAATTTACAAGTTTATTATGCAATATTGAATAAATTAAATTAATTGAAAAGCTTTAGTGGGTTTTACCCCTCTAAATCATACGGCCCATCTCCCAACATACTAGACCCGCACCATTCCCCTTCTTCCCCAATCCATGAAAACAACGTACGCTTCAACAAATCCTCCTCCATTCCCAAACGTTTTCAAGGCCCAAACTCCATCCAGGATTCACGAAATCCATAGCCAAGGCTCTCGTTTCTCTTCTCTTCGTTTTCTCCATCCCCCTATACAACTGACAAGAAACTCGCGCCCCCATATCAATTCCATCATCGACGGTCCTCTCGCGAACTACAGGAAAATGATCAACACATATATTCGCGAAATCCCACCAGAATTTCTCAAACGATGCCACTTCTTGCCTCATTCGCCAATACACTACTAGATTCACCCATAACTGCTTCAAAATCCACAAAATTCTTCCCTAGCTCGAACTAAGCCACGCTGTGCAAAATACCCCGACGGAAAAATGCATCGGAACCACAAATACCCACATACGCTCGAAGAGGATGATCCTGTGAATCTTAAAATACTAGTTTGGATTTTTAAAAGATTTCATATGAGTTCGAATGAATTTTCAAAGGTGAAACTCATGTTTTTCTCTGAAGAACGAAAAGGAAAAATGACGGCGGAATTTTGGTTGACCTGAGGAATGAAATTCTTAGGGTTTAGGAGGAAGGTTGGTTATTTATAGTGAGAGGATATTATTTTTATATTGATTTTCTATTGAACCGTTACTCGTATTCATATTCTAAAAATTCCTGTCATCACATACGATACCCAAAAATCACGGAAATGGACATATACCTTCAGTTCGACATTACGGTCCCAACAAAACTGGTTTCGTCGAATTCCGACTTTGTATGCTCACACAGCGTATTTTTAACTGTCAAAATACTGACTGTTTTTCACTCTAAAAATCCGTACGGCGACACAATGACTCTAAAAATCACGAAACTGGAAATCTAACAATAATTTGATGTTGTCGATCCAACAAAATTAGTTTCGTTGAATTCCGACTTCGTTTTCAAAAGTGGCTTATTTTTATAGCTCTGAATGACCCATTTAAATATATAATATATTTAAATATAATTAAATTAAATATTTAAAAACAAATATTATCGTCTATATTCATAGTGGAATACCATACAGCTCTACTGGGATTTATAACTCGATATTTCAAATCTGGGTCAACCCGATATTCGATTTATATTGAAATTCCTTTTAAAAATATAAATAATTCTTTTATAAATTATAAAGGAATTCCACAGCGACTTTTCTAAAATTTAATTTGGACGTAAGTCAAAATCTACCTGACGAAATCCCGATCTTTCTCTTCCACTAGAAAGATATACTCCACCAGCTCCACACGTTTCTTGTTTCACAGAAATCTGGCTTAAAACGAATCCTGTACATTCAGTTGAAGTTCGAATCGCCAATTTACGAACTACAGCGCCATTTCAAGCTCGATTTTAATTATATTATAATTATACGTTCAAACTGTCGTTTATATAATATATTCGTTATTCAAATTCAATTCCAAGCTGAATTAAATATCATAGATGATCCAGTTCACACCATATCGCCATTTCAGCCAATTCGGATTATTACTGAATTAAATATATTATTTAATTTATTATTTTAATTAAATATTCACCATTATTGACAGAACCCGTAACTTCCCCGTGAAGGAAAGCGCGGATTGCGTTGAGGAGAAGACAAATCAGAACGCAAACGGAAGAACAGTTCATTGTTATTACAACAATTCCATCAGATACAAGAATATACAGAGTATAAGTGAATAAATTACATTCAACAAATATCAGAGATTTAAATTACATTTAAATATGTCGCAGCGGAAAATAATACAAAAGAACAACTAGAAGTAATGCACGGATACAGTGCTTTCCGAGCATCGTTCCAGCTGTAAATCAGGACCTTGTGAATATAAATCTGCAAAACCAAAACTACTAGCTGCCCGTGTCAAAAATAGGGGCACCCAGAGTTTAGGTTAAAACAATAAACTCCAGGTCAGTCATGTGACTGGTGTGAGAACTAAAACAGTTATTAATATTGGTTTTAAAGTTTGGTAAATCAAGGGACCACGCCGTATAACACGGAATGGGTTTCCTCCCAAGAATACCAGTGCATAGAACAAACAGTGCAATGCTAAATAAAGAAAAATGAAGCTGTTATAAGACCCAGGTCCCATCACACAATGCAACGCAAGCTGGAGGATAGTGTTTTTACCTTATAACAGCCAAAGCATGCTTGATACGTTTAAAACACATTATTTGATACTATTATAGATGTATAGTGTCAAAAAAATTCAATCATAGATGGCATAAGCGCCCCATCCCACTATGTCGCCATACTAGGCTCTACAAATAAAACTGAAACACACGTATTGGAAATTGAATTCCATCATGAGTCGAGGCAAGGAGCAAGCTCCTCTCCGCGTTCGAGACACTCTAGAAAATGTCCCAGGACCCCACTTTGATCCTTGGAATCGGCTGGGCCGGTCCTCTCTTACTTTTGAGGATTAGTTATTCCTGAACACACGTTTCCCGGTCCTTACAGACCTATATCCGAGGCGCCTCGCTTTCCAACAACCACACAGGTGAAAAGTATATAAATGTCAGGGCTGGTAGGTCACCGACACCACCCTAGCTAGAAAGAAACGTCGTGCTCTCCCAGTGGTCCATCTCCCGTTTTTGACTCATACCGAGGTGTGAGGCTCGCGAATTCACGCAATACACAAAGCTATGCCACACAGGCCGTGCTTTGATCGTCAACCACAAGACTTTGCTTTTCAACAGAAGCCTTGATCAATTGCCACTTACGCATGCCACACTGGCAATTCACTCCATGCGAACGATGTCCATCGATATACAACCTCTGAGCTCGTACGTCTCAGAGAAGGGCGTTAAGCAAGAGATTAAATTCTCCGCCGCCAAATAGATGTATATTTAACAGAGATCAATCAACACAGAATAAAATCCAATGTCAGACACACAATCCATTTACAAGTTCGTTCTGGGTCTGAACGAAACCGGAGGCACTTTCCTTTCATATCCATCCATCTCCAAGTACGTCTGGACGATCACCAACTGGTTCCCTCATCTAGGGTGTACAGCCCAATCAAGATCATCAGCAATCACCCAAACGATGTGAAGACTTCCGGTCTTCGACCACCGTCTTCATCTTCGACTTATCGCCGAATCGGTTATTCAGAATGGGTATAACCCGGCCTTTCTGAATAACCCACGTATATAATAAACAAATGTTACACAAACGCAACGAACGCCTCATTCCAATTCAGAATATTCTTTTATTCACAAAATCACATTCTTAGGGAAAGGTTCCCATTAATTTTATCCAAGATAAATTCTTCTAAATTTATTCTTTAATCTTCCTTTGGATATCATTTCAAACTAGTCGGGATTAGCGAGCCACACCGAAGTAATTATTTATTTTAGTTCCCAATCCCAAGCTATATATCCCATGGAGAAAACTGGTAATACTCCACTTCTAACACCACGGTGTTATCGGTAAAATTAATTACCACCTCGGGTTCAAATCTAATTAAAGATTTAACTATCGCTTTGGAGCAAAACTGGTGGTACTCCATTCTCGATCACCGTTCAGATTTGATAATTTAAATTATCAATTCACATTTCAATCTAATTAAAGATTCATTAAAACTCCACTTAGTTTTAATCTTTTCAAAAATCAATATCCTGCCTTTAACTGGGTTGAAGAACCAATGTCATCCAAAACACGACTCACGATAAACCCAAAATCACACTCTATTATTAATCAGGTTAAAGAACAGGTGTTGTTCAAAACATCTGTAACGAGTCGGGTTTTGCCCGGCCTTAATCGATCGCAAAATCGACCAAAACTGTTCAAATCCCGCCTACGTTAACTTTGGGAATACAACATATCAGAACAACAACAGCAGACTTTTATTACATCATGATAATATAACATCAGAGTACAGAATATATCAGAGTACATCGAAATTAAAATACTGCGGAAGAAACTTTTACAATAAATTTAATATAGTGCAGCGGAAATAAAATAGATACAGCGGAAGACAACTATGCTCTAGACACAGCTTTAAGCTTCAATCCAGGATCCTGCTAAAGAGATAAACCTGTAGACATACTGCTCGACTGCCCGTGTGGAAAGAGGGCACCCGAGTTTACAAAAAGGTGGAAACAAACAACGGGTCAGTCGTGGGACTGGTGTGAGAATTCTTAACTAATTTAACTAATAGTAATAAGGCAAATCCATGGACCACGCCGCTAATGCGGAACGGGGTTTATTCCAATGGATTGCCGGGCATAACTTGAAGTAAATCGTCAAAACAACGCAATGCTTTTTAGAAAAATGAAATCACCATAAGACTCAGGTCCCATCACACAATGCAACGCACACCAGAGGATAGAGTTTTACCTTATGGTGATCAAACATGATAAATACGGCAAATACGAGTTTGATATTATTATTAGTGTCTATATGTTTTAAAAACAATTTCAATCATAATGTATCAATCCTAGGAAGCATAGGTACCATATGCTATGCCTCCGTACTAGTTATACAATCAAAACCGAATGGCGCGTATTGGAAATTGGTTTCCATCATGAGTCAAGGCTAGGGAGGAGCTCCTACCGATTCGAGACACTCTAGCTAATGTCTCAGGATCCCCCGCAGTGAACCTTTGGATAGCTGCAGGGCCGGTCCGCAAATATAGCTTAGCGGATTGGCAATTCCTGAACACACGTTTCCCGGTCCTATAGGACCTATCTGAGGAGCCTCATTCCATCATCCACATAAGTAAAATGTCAGGGCTGGTAGGTCACTGACACCACTCTAGCTAGAAAGAAACGTGCTGCTCTCCCTACGTTCCCTTCTCCTGTTTTAGACTCCACCGGTGTGTGAGGCTCGTGAAGTCACGTCATACACAAAGCTATACCTAAACAGGTTATGCTTTGATCATCCCACAAGGCCTGCTTTTCAACAAAGCTTTGATCATATGCATCTTAGCATGCCACATCATCACCCCATATCACACTACCAATCCTTTGCCAAAATATATGAACGGGTGTTAAGCAAGAGAATAAATTCTCCGCCACCAAACATCCATACATTCGACCGAAGATTAATAACATGATATATAATGGAGTACGATGTCAGACACACAATCCATTTATAAGCTTATGCTCTGGGTCTGAGCGAAAGCCAAATCCGTTCAATCAACATGTTCGTTCGGACAACGACCATGACCTTGACTTGGGAGCAAATCAATTCAAAGCCTCAATCGCTGTCCTCCTGAGGGGAAGATTGACGGTCTTCATTAGTCGTCTTCTTCTTCAATTCTCATCGTCGTTTGATTATTTGGAATGAGATTAACTCGGTCTTCCCAAATAATCTTCGTATATATATATATATATATATATATATATGTATATATATATATATATATATATTGAAAACTTTTCCTTATCGTTATTTCTAATTTATAACGGTTATTTCCTATTTTATTTAAATAAAAAAATAATTAAATCTTTAATCAACGATGATTCAGGTCAATGGCGATTTTGGCGCTGTTTTCAATCAATTTTGATTTTCACCTATCTCAAAATCTAACCGTTGGATTTTGACGTATTATATATCGTTGGAAAGATTTTTCCAACACGGTCCTAACGGTTTCAGTTCAAGAAAATCCGACGGTCGGATCTCCTTGTATAGTTATATAAAGATATAATTTTAAAACGCGAACTACCGCGCTCGATTCGTTTAATTTTAATTATATTTATATATAAATATATAAACATAAACCGTTTAACTCTTTATTCTAATGAATACTCTCATTCTTTACCCTTTCATCCCTTTTTATACAGGAAAATGTGAATCATGCTTGAATGATGAATTCTTCCTTTTTGATTTCTTTAATTTCTTTAATTTACGGTAAAATGTAAATTATATTTCCTCGTCCAATTCCTTCTTTTAATTCCATTCTTACATGAAAAATGTAATTTATAATTCATCATTCTTAATTACATATAAAAATATAAATTTTATTTACAATGTAAATCCTACTTTTTATTATCATTATAAAGATGTAATCTTTGTTTACAATGTAAATCCATACATTCATTTCATAGAATAAAATGAAATTACACTCATGCGGGTTAAATTCATCCATAATTTACATAATAATATGTAATTTATTTCATACGATGAAAATTCATTCATAAATTACATGTAAAAATATAATTTATTTCACGTGGTCTAAATTCATTCATAAATAACATATAAAAATATTATTTATTTCATACAATGTAAATTCATTCATACATAACATATAAAAATATTATTTATTTCACATGCCAAAAATTCATTCTTTAACTTCAAATGACGATGCAATTTATTTTACATCATAAAGTTTCATTCTTTTACCTACAATGTAAAAATGTTCACTTTTGTGTTTACGATGTAAAGATGTCAACTTTTTTCTCTTTATAATGGAAAAATATCCCTTTTATGTTTTTCAATGTAAAAGTATTATCTTTTCCATTTTACAATGTAAAAATATGTTTTTTTTCTATTTTATCATATAAAAATGATATTTTCTTTCTTTACGATGCAAAAATATCAACTTCTTCTATATTCACCGTAAAAACTCATCTTTTTATTTTAATTTCAAAAAGATTGTCTTTTTATTTACATCGTCAAATTTTCATCTTTTTATTTACAATAAAAATATTGCCTTTTTACTTTCAACGTAAAAATGTTGTCTTTTTATTTACAACATAAAAAGATGGTCTTTTTAATTTCTACATAAAAATGTTGTTTTTTTATTTACAACATAAAAAGATGGTCTTTTTACATTCAATATAAAGATATTGACTTTTTGTTTTCAACATAAAAATATTGACTTTTATCTTCAATCATAAAAAGATTGACTTTTATTTTCAATCATAAAATAAGAAAAAATTACCCTACATTGTAATTACTATATAATTCACATTAAAAATAATGTAAAATGTACACACGGTGAAATTCATGCATATTTACATTAGGAAAAATGTAAATTTTCACTTTCTAATTACAATGTGAAATTCATTCTTTTTATTTCATTAAAAATGATGTAAATCTTATTACGGTGATATTTTCATGTATTAACATTAAAAATAATGTTAACAAATCCTACGGTTAGATTCCTCTTAAATATTAACATTAAAAATGTTAATGATAACCCATAGTGTTATACTAACATTAAAAATGTTAATAGCATCCTACGGTAAAATTTACTATTTAATTTACATTGAAAATAATGTAAATTTATGCATATGGTGAAAATACTTTATTTACATAGTAACATGTAAAATTTCATGTCATCACAAATTCTAATTTTAACTTACATAATAAAATGTACATCTTCATTACATTGCAAATTCTAATTTTAAATTTACAAAACAAAATGTACTTTTAATGTCATCGCAAATTTTAACTTTAACTTTTCAAAATAAAATGTAAACTTTACGACATCGCCAAATTCTAACTTTAATTTATATACTAAAATGCAAAATTTATGTCAATGCCAAATTCTAACTTTAATTTACATAATAAAATGTAAAATTTGTGTCATCGCCAATTCTAATATTGAATTTACAAAATAAAAATGTAAATTCGTGTCAACGCAAAATTCTAACTTTAATTTACATAATAAAATGTAAAATTTATGTCAACGCCAAATTCTAACTTTAATTTACATAATAAAATGTAAAATTTATGTCAACGCCAAATTCTAACTTTAATTTACATAATAAAATGTAAAATTTGTGTCATCGCCAAATCTAATATTGAATTTACAAATTAAAATGTAAATCTATGTCAACGACAAATGTTAACTTTAATTTACAAAACAAATTGTAAATTCCATATCAACGACAAATTCTAATTTTTAATTTACAAAATAAATTGTAAATTTCATGTCAACAACAAATTCTAATTTTTAATTTATAAAATAAGTTGTAAATTTCATGTCAACAACAAATTCTAATTTTTAATTTACAAAATAAATTGTAAATTTCATGTCATCAAATCAACAACATTCAAATAATCCAATAAATCTAGATCCAACACTTCACATCCAAATTTTACACAAGGTGGTATTTTTGATGGCATATGACAAATCAACGAAGAATGATTGAAATGAATTAACAAATAATCATTTTAATTAGCCAATAATTTCAGATCTAACGTTTAGATTCGCGGATCTAACAACATACAGTCATAAACAACTTAGATCCGTATTTCAATATTGCTACATAGCAGATCAGTCAATATTCTTTAATAACAAAGAATTAATAAATAATTAAATAAATTAAATTTAATTAAAAATAAATTCTCACCGCTGTTGGTTCTGAGATGAATCAAGTTTGGTCAGATTTGGTGTTCGAATTCAAGACGGTTGCGGATCTGAAACATTTAGCATTCAAATTCATATAAATAAATAAGAACCGGCCTTTAACAACTGTCACAGCCACGTCTATAAGCGTTACAAAATCTGAAGCTTTCACCTTTAGGAAAGTGTTCAAATCTTTGTTTTCAAATTGTCGGAGCTACGGTTGATGAAATGACGAACCGTTTGTTGGAGATGGAAGAGCTTGGAGAGACCTATGATCGGCCAGAAGGTGGGCACTCGGCGGCGGCGGTGGGGCCCAGGGGAGGCGCGAACGGCGCAGGTTTGTGGGGCTCTAGCGGCTTCATCGAGGCACGGTTCGAGGTGATTCTTGTCGGAGATCGTAGAGCTCGGAAAGAGCTTCGAAACGAGTACTCACACGCTAAATTTCGTTGAGAATTGAGAGAGAAATTGGAGAAACAAAATTCGGCCATGATGGGTTCATTTGCGGCTGGAATTCACGATGGAGAGGACGGATGAACAGTGATTTCGAATTTTATAATATTATATTAGGGTTATCTAATTATTTAATTAGCCCGTTAAAGCCCGTTTTGGTCCGAACTCCGATTTAGGCCTGCTTACTGTCGTTCTTAAGGTTTTGACACCTTCTGAACGCAATGAGCTATGTCCCAGGGTCCAATTCCGAGGTCTGTTATGAGTTTTGGAATAATTACATTATTTTATTAATATTTTAATGTATACCGTACGAGAAAATTCACCGAGGTCACAAATTAACTTCAAAAATTTTCGAAAAATATATTTAGCTATGTTTTGATCCTGTGGACCTATGAAAATTAATTTTGCTCAATTCTGAGTCCGTATGAATTTTTAATGAATTTTTAAAGTCAAAAATTTGCCCGTTTACCCTGAAAAATCAATTATAATTATATTTTAATTCTAAAAATTACCAAAAAATCATTTTTAGCTTTGTTTTGATGATACGAATCCAACAAAATTTATTTCGTTGAATTCTGAGACTTTTTGAAAAATGGCTATTTTTAAGGCCAGTATATTTAATATTAAAAATACATTTTTAAACAAATAATTTTCGAAACTCGAAATATATAAGTGTTTACTGTTTTTCAATGCAGAAACATCATTTCGAACTCAATGGAAGTGGTTTGAGTCGAAATTCCTTTATATGCAAAAAGTAGCATTTTTGACTTATGCAATTCACCTAGCGACCTTTCTAAAAATTGAATTGGCCATAACTTTTGATTTCCGCTATGAAATTTCGATTTTTCGGATTCGTTGGAAAGATATTTTTAAATAGATTCTAATATTTTTGGTTTCACTAAAATCCGTTAAATTTTGCATCCTGTATGGTCAGTCAAAGTTCAAGTTTGACTTTTTAAACTACCGCGCTATTTCTAACTCTTTTTATAATTAAAATTAATTTATTCATTCTAACTTCGATTTGAATCAAATTTGTGATCATTATTATTTAAAATAGATTATTTTAAATATCAAAACTCATTAAAATTAGTTAAAATAAATTTTTAAATTCACCCCAAAAATCAGGGTTGTTACAACACCGCTCACGATAAAACCAAAAACTAATTCAAATTCAATTTCAATTGAATATTATTTAATTGATACACTTCATTAAATCCAAATAGAAAGATTTAATCTTTTTCCCTATTGGGCTTAAGAACAGTGTTAATGAAGACACCATTCACGACAAACCCAAATCACATTTGATATTAAATACTAGGCTCTGAATAGAAAGTATACCGGCTTATATTCAATATCAAATCCTGAAACCAACATATATCGTATTGGAAATAACGATATAAAATATATCTTTCAAATTCCCATAACAATATCTGTATAGTCACGAAATCCAATATCGAAATATTCCGAAGATAATTTCGATTCAACTCCAGTCCAATTCACGTATTGGGAATATTGATTATTTTTAAAATCACTCTCAAATTCAATTTATTTATTTCAAAAATAAATTGATTTTAATTCTAGTTCAAAACTAGTTTATTTCGACAAAAATCTATTTTTATCTTTTCAAATATGGAGTTTTTCATCCCAATTCTTTCCAATTCATATATTATGATTTTACACAAATTATCAATATTTTTAATAATTTTATCAAGGCCCGTACAGTCGATTTCCATCAACGGCCATCGAACTGCACTTACAGCGACCTTTTCCAAATTTGATTTGGACATAATTCCAAATCCATCCGTTAGATTTCAAATTTCTAATATTCATTGGAAAGCTCTTTCCGATACGAACCCAACGGTTCTGGTTTTAGGAGAATCCGACGGTCATATCTCCCGCAACGTCAATTCGAAGTCAATAGTCGAAATTCACGAACGGCCGCGGCGCGGCGCGTTCTATTCAGGCCATTATATATAATATATATATATATATTATATATTTCATCGATTTTCATTTAAAACGTATTTTATAAATCGTTTTAAATTCGTTTTCAAAACCATTTCAACTCTATATTCAATTTCAAATCAAAGTTGAATATTTCCTATCATTACTATATAAATGATAATATTTTCAAAATGTTATATTTTGAAATCACTTCTTTTTCTATATTCATTATAAAAACGAATATAATCGATATAAATATCGTTCACGTCAAAATAGCGCAGCTCTAATCAACACGGCTTTATATATTTTTAAATAAATTCGTTATTCTATTCAACAAATGAATATATATTCTATTCAACACATGAATCTATATTTTCTTCAATATACGACTAATCTCAACACATGAGTACTGTCAACCCACAACTATTTTTGTTCTGTGAAATATTTTATAAAGCTATGGTATCTATCGTTTGATTTTCAATTAGACTTCAATCGTAAAATAGTTCTAATTTTAAATATGATAAAGATGTAAATTTTATTGTTAAAATATTTTACTCAACACATGAATAGTTTCAACACATGAACATCGTCAACACATGACTATTTTTATATTCAACACATGAATTTTCTTTTATAATATTCATTATTTTCCCGATTGGAATGAGGCCCAATCAATCACCATATAATGTTAATTATATGGATTTCATACAACACATGTATATAATAGCAATGATAAATAATCAATCATCATCCAACGTGCACCACACAACTGCATAAGCATCAAATATAAATAATTAACGCTTACACAGCCTGTCGACCAATCGATCGACATACAATTAAATAATTGGGATTAGTGTACGCCAAATTTCATCCCAACACCTGTGTGGGGTTCAAATCAACAAACACAGATTTTTATTTGTGCAGTTGTGCGATGTGTAAAATTTATCATCCCAATCAATATCCGTCAAATCATTGTATATAAACAAATCGGCCGATTTGTTTATAAATATTCATTTATTCACGTTAAAAATTATATTTTTAACGATAATTAATTTATTTCAACCATCTACAATTTATTGTCGATTTCACATCAGCATCACAAACAAATTTCACATAGTGTTAAACAAGCATACAAGCCGTCCATGGTCTGTGGACGACGGGTGTCGGGTGCTGCTAAGCACCGTCTGCATCCTAGTATGTATATATATATATATATATATATATATATATATGTAACTAGAAAGAAATTTAGAGTGAGAAGTTCTCACCAAAGCTAATCCAATATCACAACTCTTCTTAAGTAGAAATCTTCGTCGTTCTCGCCTTTTGTCACTTTCGTTGCCCGTAGCCACTACATATATAAAAACCACATTTTTATATTCTTGCTATGTATATAAAAATCATATTTTTATAATTACTCCATATGGATAAAAATTCTATTTTTACATCACTACTATATAGATAAAAATTCTATTTTTACATCGCTACTATATAGATAAAATTTCTATTTTTACATCGCTACTATATAGATAAAAATTCTATTTTTACATCGCTATTATATAGATAAAAATTCTATTTTTACATCGCTACTATATAGATAAAAATTCTATTTTAACATCATTACTATATGGATAAAAATTCCATTTATACATCGCTATTATATAGATAAAAATTCTATTTTTACAACGCTATTATATAGATAAATATTCTATTTTTACATCGTTACTATATAGATAAAAATTCTATTTTTACATCGATGCTATATAGATAAAAATTCTATTTTAATCATGCTATTCTCTATATAAAGATTTCGCCTTTTCATATAAAAAGATTTCGCCTTTTTAAATATAAAGATTTTGCCTATTCAAATATAAAGATTTCGCCTTTTCAAATATAAAGATTTCGCCTTTTCACATATAAAGATTTCGCCTTTTCCCTTCACATCATATAAAATTATATTTTTAAACTTCTCCTATAATAAAAATCATATTTTTATTATGTTATTCATATAAAAATCCTATCTTTGTTGTTATAAAAATCTCAACATTCACTAATTAAAAAACTAACTTTTATCGTTATAAAAATCTAAATTTTTTCTTTACAAAAATCATCATTTTCCCTAAACAAAAATCTAAATTTCCTCTCAGGGCAAAGTCCTATTTTTCTAATCATAAAAATCATATTTTTATTACTATAAAAACCTAATTACATTAACTAATAATTTAATAAAGACTTACATCGCTTTGAGGAAGAGGAGGAGGGGGTCTTTGCGTTCGGTGGAGGGCTGTCGGGGTGGAGGAGGTCGGGGCGTGGCTAGGGTTGGGTGCGGGCTCGAGGCGGGGGGGGGGGGGGGCTGCGGTGTCGCGAGGGAGGAGAAGGGAAGAAGGAGGAGGTGAACGCGAGGGAGGAGAAGAAGAAGAGGGGGAAGTCAGGGGGGCGCCGCGCCCCCGGCGGCGGCGGCGAACGGTCGGGAGGGGGGGCGGCGGCGTGAATCGCGTCCCCCCTTTCTCTTTCCTCTTTTTTTTCTTTCTGATTATAATCGGGGGGGGGGGGGGTGAAAGATAAAGGGAGAGAGAGAGAGAGAGTTTATTTTATTATTTTATTATTTTATTATTTTTAATTTCAAAAGTTGACTTTTTAATTCGAACTCGAAATGAGGCCCACCGCCTGTCGTCCATAGCTAATTACCCCCATTCCGAACACAATGCGATGTGTATCGTAAGCTGATTCGACCGTTTCGATCAGTCTCCGTTAAAATAAACATATAACTCTATATATTGAATTTGAACGCGCATTTCAATTTACCGGGGTCACATACGAACTCTAAAAATTCCCGAAAAATATTTTCTAGCTTCGTATTGACGATACGGTCCTAACAAAACTAGTTTCGTCGAATTCTGATACCATTGGAAAAATGGCCATTTTCCAGTCGATTAAAATCAACTGAAACTGGTCAAACACGTTTTCCTTTGCCACGTTCACATATTGATTCGAAAAATTGTGAAATTTGAAACCTAGCAATAATTGGACATCACGGACCCAACAAAAGTGGTTTCGTCGAAATCCGAGGTCGTTTGCAAAATTTCCATTTTTCAGGGCCTGGATTCCATAGCGACTATTCAGAATTTTCAACTATACATATCTTTTGATTCCCGCTATGAAATTTAAATTTTTCGGATTTGTTGGAAAGATATTCTCAATTAGATTTTATTGCTTTTGGTTTCACTAAAATCCGGATTGTTTTGCACCCGATACATTCAATTGATGTTTGAAATCGAATTATCGAACTACCGCGCCATTTTCAATTCTATTTATAATTATATATAATTATTATATTTTATCGACGACGTATATAATATATATGTTCGAATTCTATTCAAAATAAATTTCTCGTCGATATTATTTAAAATAAATCATTTTAAATGTAGAAAATTCGCTAAAATTGCCAAAATAAAATTTTTAAACTGGCCCAGATTTTCGGGTTGTTACAATTATTTAATTAAACCACCATTTAATTCACTATATCACTATTTATATAATTAAATAAATTAATTATAATACCTCTGCCCATGCGGGTCATTACACCACTTCTAGCTAGAAGGAAACGCATGCCCTCCCTGATGTCCTCTCCCGTTTCTGGTTCACAACCGGGGTGTGCGGCTAGCGAATCAAAGTTACACAAAGCTATGCCACACAGGCGGTGCTTTGATCATCACCACAAGACTTCGCTTTTCAATGGAAGCCTTGATCAATTGCCACTTAGGCATGCCACACTGGCAATTCATTCCATGCGACTGATGTCCATCGCTATACAACCCCCGAGCTCGTACGTCTCAGAGAAGGGCGTTAAGCAAGAGAATAAATTCTCCGCCGCCAAACAGATATATATTTAATAGAAATCAATCACACAGAATAAAATCCAATGTCAGACACACAGTCCATTTACAAGTTCGTTCTAGGCCTGAACGAAACCGGAGGCACCTAGTACCCCGCATATCCATCGATCTCCAAGGACGTCTGGACGATCACTAACTGATTCCCTTCTCTTAGGTGTACGGTCCAATCAAGATCATCAGTAATTATCCAAATGACGTGAAGACCTCCGATCTTCAACCGCCGTCTTCATTTTTAACTTATCGTCTCATTCCAATTCATCAGTCACTAACTGTAAATTAGTAAGGGAACAATTCCCCAAATATTAACCCCGAAGGCCAAAACCAACATCAGATCAATACCCAGGAAACCATTCATCTTAACTAATCTTTAGTTAGTTGCTAAACTTCACATTCTTAGGGATAGGTTCCCATTAATTTTATCAAAGATAAATTCCTCAAATTTATTCTTTAATCTTGAATATCAATTCAACTAGTCGGGATTAACGATCCTTACCGAAGTAATCATTTGTTTTAATTTCCCAATACCAACCTATTCATCCCATGAAGTAAAACTGGTCATACTTCATATCTAACACCACGGTGTTATCGGTAAATTCAATTACCATTTCATGTTTAAATCCAATTAAAGATTTAACTATCGCCTGGAGCAAAACTAGTGATACTCCATTCTCGATCATTTCAATCTAATTAAAAATTCATTAAAACCCCACTTGGTTTTAATATTTATCTAGGTTAAAGAACTAATGTCATTTAAAACACGGTTCACGATAAACCCAGATTCCATTCTATTAGTCTCTAACCGTAAATTAGTAAGAGAACAGTTCCCTAAATATTAACCCTGAAGGCCGAAACCAACATCAGATTAATACCCAAGAAACCATTCAACTTAACTAATCTCCAGTTAGTTTCTGATTTTATTAACTCGGTTGGGTCTAAGAACAGTATCATTGAAGATACCGTTCACGACAACCCAAAATCACATTCCATTAATTATTGGGTTAAAGAACAAATGTTATTTAAAACACCGTTCACGATAAACCCAAAAATCAATTCAAATTCAATTCCAATTAAATACCATTTAATTGGTACACTTCATTAAATCTAAATAAAAAGATTTAATCTTTTTCTCAATAGGGTTTAAGAACAGTGTTAATGAAGACACCATTCACGACAAACCCAAACCCCATTTGATATTAAATACAAGGCTCTGAATAGAAAATATATCGGCTTATATTCAATATCAAATTCTAGGACTAACAAATAACGTATTGGAAATAACGATATTAATATATCTTTCAAATTCCCACAACAATATCTGTATCATCACAAAATCCAACATCGAAATATTCCAAAGACAATTTCGATTCAAATCCATTCCAATTCAATTATTGGAAATTCTGGTTTCTTTTAAAACCATTTCAAATCCAATTTATTTATTTAAAAATAAATAAATTATTATTCTAATTCAAAATTAGTTCATTTCGATTAAAATCTATTTTTATCTTTCAAATATGGAGTTTTTCATCCCAATTCTTCACAAATCATTTCTTATGATTTTACACAAATTATTACTATTTTTAATAATTTTATCAAGGCCCGTACAGCCGATTTCCATCAACGGCCATTGAACTGCCCTTACAACGACCTTTTCCAAATTTGATTTGGACATAATTCCAAATCCAACCGTTAGATTTCAAATATCTAATATTCATTAGAAAGCTCTTTTCGATACGAACCCAATGGTCCTAGTTTTAGGAGAATCCAACGGTCGGATCTCCCGTAGCGTCCATTCGAAGTCAATGGTCGAAATTCGCGAACTACCGCAGCGCGGCTCGTTCTATTCAGGCCATTCTATATATAATATATATATTATATATATTTCGTCGATTTCCTTTTTAAAACGTATTTTATAAATCGTTTTAAATTCGTTTTCGAAATGATTTCAACTTCATTTCAAATTCAAATCAAATTTGAATTTTTCCTTATAAATTCTTTTTAAATTCATTTCCAATTGATTTCAATTCAAATCGATTTTTAATTCAATTTTAGTTCGTTTTCAATTCAATTTGAATTTTAAATTCATTCAATTTCACTTCGAATTCATTCCTATTCAATTTCAATTCGAATTCAATTCTATTCAATTTTAATTCGAATTCATTTCTATTCAATTTCAATTCAAATTCAATTCTATTCAATTTCAATTCGAATTCAATTCTATTCAATTTCAATTCGAATTCATTTCTATTCAATTTCGATTCGAATTCATTTCTATTCAATTTCAATTCGAATTCATTTCTATATATTCTATTTTGAAATCACTTTCAATATTCATTATAAAATCGACAAAATTCCCATTCGTATTAAAATGGCGTGTAACTACTTAACACGACTTCACATTTCAATATTCAAAGAATATTATTTTTAAATTATTCGATAATTCTGAACTAGAATCAGACACAGTCAATTACCATATAATTTCACTTATATGAATTTCATCAAATTCATATATACAACAATGACGATAAACATCCAACCATCATCCAAAGTGCGTTCTACACTGTATAAGCATCAAATATAAATATTCAACGCTTATAACAGTCTGTCAATCAATCGATCGACATACAGCTAATTATGGGGATTACTATATGTCATATATCACCCCAATACCCGTGTGGGGTTTTCAAACAATCAAACACAGATTTTATTTGTGCAGTTGGGCGATGTGTAAAATTTATCGTCCCAATCAATATCAGTCAAATCAGTGTATATAAGCAAATCGTCCGATTTATTTATAAATATTTATTTTATATCTACGTTAAAAATTATATTTTTAACTATAAAATATTTTCCACTATAAAATATTCTATTTCATTCCACATCACACAATCAAATTTCACAACATAGCAATCAAACAAACAAGTCATCCATGGTCTGTGGACGACGGGTGTCGGGTGCTACTAAACACCGTCTGCATCCTAGTATATATTTCAACTAGAAAAATAAATAAAAGTGAGAAGTTCTCACCGATAAGCTAAACCAAACACCGCGACTCTTCATATGTAGGAAACCTTCGTCGTTCTCGCCTTTTGTCACTTTCGTTGCCCGTATTCACTACATATATAAAAATCACATTTTTATATTGTTGCTATGCATATAAAAATCACATTTTTATAACCACGCTATATGGATAAAAATTCTATTTGTATACCGCGACTATATAGATAAAAATTCTATTTTTACACCGCTACTATATAGATAAAAATTCTATTTTTTACACCGCTATTATTTAGATAAAAATTCTATTTTGGCACCGCTACTATATAGATAAAAATTCTATTTTTATCTTGCCACTAATATAATAAAAATTATATTTTTATTACTCTTCATGAATAAAAATCATATTTTTATTCTTCCTATGATATAAAGATCGAATTTTTATTATCTATATAATATAAAAATCATATTTTTGCTATCTGTACTATATAAAAAAAATATTTTTATTCTTCAACTTCATATTAATTTCAGATTTTTACTCCGCCTTTTTCTATATAAAGATTTCGAATTTTTCTACATACATTGCAAAGATTTAACCTTTCTTTATTTCAAAATCACATCTTTACTTCATTAAAAATCAGGTCTTTTATCTATAAGAATCTCGCCTTCTATAAATCAAAAATCATTTCTTTTGATAAACAAAAATCAAATCTTTATAAATCATATTTTTCTCCTAATAAAAACTGCATTTTTAAATATATAAATTAATTAAAATAATCAGAAAACTTACAGGAGGAGGGGTTTCTGTTCCATCGGAGGTGGCTGCTGGTGCGGGTGTCGGATGGCCTGGGGGAGGAGCAGTGGGCGTTGTTGGTGGTGGCAGGGCCGGCGGCAGGTGCGGTGTGATCAACTGGGGTAGCGGTGGGTTTAATTGGAGCTAGGGCTTGCGATTTTTGGGTATTGGGGCTAGGGGCTGAGCGTGGGAAGGAGGAGTAGATCGGAGGGGGTTTGGGGATGGCGGCGATCGGAGCAGGGGTACGGTGGAGCGGTGCGGCGTCGATCTGTGAAATGGGGGGGGGGGGGGCTGGGTTCCGTCGGTTTTTCTTTTTCCCTTTTTATTTTATTTTTAAAGGTGACGGGGAGGGTTGACTTGAATAGGGAAAGGATGGAATAGAAAATATAATTATATTATTTATTTATTTAATAAATTCCATAAGGTATCTTTTTATTTTGAACTCGAAACGGAACCCACCTACTGCCGTCCCTAGCTAATTACCCCCATTCCGAACACAATGGGATAGGTATCACAGGCTGAATCGACCGATTCAATAAGTTTCCGTCAAAATCAAAGTATAAATCTATATATTGAATTTGAACGCACATTTCAATTTACTGGAGCCACATACGGCCTCTAAAAATTCTAGGAAAATATTTTCTAGCTTCATGTTGATGGTACGGTCCTAACAAAACTAGTTTCATCGAATTCTGAGACCGTTTGAAAAATGGCCATTTTCCAGTCGATTAAAATCAACTAAAACTGGTCAAACGCTTTTTCCTTTGCCACGCTCACATATTAATTCGAAAAATTATGAAATTTGAAACCTAGCAATAATTTGACATCGCGGATCCAACAAAATTGGTTTCGTTGAAAAATGAGGTTGTTTGCAAAATGGCCATTTTTAAGGGCCAGAATTTCATAGCGACTATTCTGAATTTTCAACTGGGCATAACTTTTTATCCCCGCTATGAAATTTTGATTTTTCGGATTCGTTGGAAAGATATTCTCAATTGGATTCTAATATTTTTGGTTTCACTAAAATCCGGTTTGTTTTGCAACCCGTACATTCATTTGAAAATTGAAATCGAATTTTCTAACTACCGCGCCATTTTCAATTCTTTTTATAATTATAAATAATTATTTATATTCTAACATCGAGCTATATAAATATATACATTCTAATTCTATTCAAAATAAATTTCTCGGCGTTTTTATTTAAAATAATTCATTTTAAATATTCAAAATTCACTAAAATTGCCGAAAATAAAAATTTTAAATTGGCTCAGATTTCCGGGTTATTACAAATTTTTTATAATATCTTTAAAATTGGTGCATTTTTCACGATCATTTTCTACTACTTCCATTCTTCTGACATTCATTGTGATTTTATATAATGTAGGGAGTTTAATTTTTTTTTAGAACAAAGAAAATCTTGAAATATACATATAAATATAGTAATAATAAAAATTTATCCTTAGTATTCACTCCCATTTAAAAGTCCTCGCGGTTATGTGTGGGTGAATTACCTTAATCTCTATGTGCTTCTATTCTCACTTAAAAGACCTTTAGGCTGTGCATGGATAGAACTCATTGAGAGGATAAAGTTAAGTTACTACTAACCCCATTTAAAAGACCTTTGGGATATGCGTGGTTAGCAAGTGCTTAACACATTTTTGAGCTATTTAAAGTCTTTTGAAATATTCAATTTTATTGAACTCTCCTCATTTTTATAAAGTCAAATATAAACCCATCATTCTAAAATGTGAATTTTTGCTTCTAATTTGAAGAATATTATGATTTTCGTTTGATTTAATGAGGCTTACGGTATATTTTCCCTCTTGATTTGAATTTATATTTCTAGTTTGTATTCATCACTGTTTCAATTTATGTTATTCTTTTGATGATAAAAAAGGGGGAGAATGGTCAAGATTTTGATGGATGAGTAAACATTTATAGAATTTTTATAAAAAAATTGGTGTTATGGTTGATAAATTTCTAATTTTCAAATTTATGCATCAATATAGGGAGAGTTCAGTTGTAAGGGAGCATTCAAATAGGGGGAGTTTCAATATTCATTGTCAAACACATTTATTATATTCAAAATCTTAATATTCGTTTGTTATCATCAAAAGGGGAGATTGTTGTATATAATAGTGTTGTATACACAATTATATGATTTTTGTTTGATGATAACAACCAAATATATATTTATAAATGTGTTTGTTATTGTACTGACAGAAATATAATGATTAAGAATTAAAATATTCACACAGTGTTTTTGTTTAAATATAATATTTTATTTCAATATTCAAACAGTACAATTTTTTTTACAACTCCGCTATTTGTACATTCCACTGACACACTTCATTTCATAACAATTTCATTAACATATCATGTTCTCTCTACATCATTCATACACTGTCACTCTGTTTTACACTCATACATTCATTTTATACAATGACACAGTCTTCTGTTCTTTGTCTTCACAACTCACTATCAGTCCAGTCATCATCTGCTTACCTGTCACATAAAACACACACATAGTATATTGCAATAGAAATAAAACTGAACACATGAAAATAAAATTTTATTTGCGTCAAAATTTTGGTGTGTTTCTCATCATTTTCTAGATCTAGTACGAATTCTCTAATACAAACTACTTATGATATTCACAGTGATTCACTGTAAATACCACAAGGGAGTCAGTATATATATACAAAATATTTCAGTGCATGGACAAGATTTTTTTTTTCTGATGGCTGCATATACACACGTATGCACTGCCTCGCCAATCAGTGTACAACTGAGGCATAGCCACGTGGACCATCTTGACTCAGTGCAACAATAATCAATGTGGTCGGGGCAACCCAAAAACATCAATGATAAAGCAGCCAAAACAAAATGAAAGTGGTCGGGCATATGTATGTGGATGCGTGTAATCAAAACATGGTCGAGACATGATCAAAGATCAACTCTCAGACATCAATGAAACATGGGAGCAATAAATACATGTTGAGATCAAGCACTTCACATTCATACAAAATGGTGCAACAGTTTTAAGTGGTGAGAATGGTCGAGCCAGTCAAGCACATATACTAAAGACCAGCAGTGCACAGTTCAAAGTACATAAGTGCAACATCTTATATATAGTCAAGTGGTACTGATGCAAAGTGCCAAAGCAGCTAAACAAATGTCAGGTTACGGGGCAAACATGATATAATTGCATGGATGAGGATCCATGATCAAGGTCAAGTGTTCAAGGTTCACTCAACAAACAAGTGTCAAGACAATTTAAAGATTAAATACACATAAATAAAGCAAGTTATTTTTCAGATCAAAGTGACCAGCCAAGGTCAGTGCATGTTGGAGCCAAACTGGTGACAATAGTAGTGTCAACATGGAGAATGAAGCAGCCATTCAAATGTCAGTGCAACTTACAATTGAGCAAATGTTCAGCATAGATGAACAATGGAAGTAGTGAAATTTACGTGGTGATTCAGCTCAAATACAAGTTTTTCATAAGTCAGAATGAAGTAACAAATTGTATGCATGGTGGTACAGTATGGTTTTAACATGAATGAACAAGAATGTTGCAACACAGTTCAGTTCGAACTCAAGGCAGAGTGGATCAAGTTCAAAGCAGAAAATTCAAGTCTAGTCATTCTAGTTTCAAATACTAAAAAATTACATGCATGATCAGCATATCCAAGTGTTCAAGTGGGAGCAGCAAGTCCTTAATTTACATGGCATAGCATTGCAGTTGTACATGGTTAATATGGTTTGAAATCAACAAATATTTAGGAAGTTCCAGAATTTATGTTGGCAACAATTTAAATGTTTCCAGCTTTTGTAAAGAATATTTTCAAACCAGGAATTAAATTGCTGTCGACCACAAATAAACATGGCAAGATTTTGTAAACATTTTTCAGAAATCACCAAGGATAAATACCATTTTTAATCGATATTTTTTAAGGGAGGAAGCCACACAAATTCAAAGTCAAGCCACCATTCACACGCAAGTAGTTTTTTCCAAAAATTCAAGACCGATTCAAAGTTCCAAAAGCTAATAGAAATCGATTCTTATTTCAGAATATACGACAAAGTTCAACAATTCAAATTGGCAATAAAAATCGCAAGAGCAATTCAAGGGGGACGAAGTATCTAGAATCTGAGATATTTAGGGTTCGAATGACCTTATAAATTAACACCCATAACATCATCGACACATTATAAAAAAAATCGAAATCAAACAAGAATAATTCAGAGAAATAATTTTTAATTCAGAGAACTCACAGAGGATTTCAATCGCTATCCCAAGGTAAATCAATTGAAGAAGAGAAGCTTCAAAGCATTCGAGTCTACAGAGGAATTCCAGAGCTAAATCTATCAATTGCGATTTGATTTGGGGAGGATATCAGAAACCCCAGAATTAATCGACGCCGCCATTTTTTTCTAAAGCAAAGAGATCGGGACAAAGTAAAAATGGGTGCATCACTTTGAAGTGGCCGGCCAAGTCCGAATTAGAGAAAGGGGATTTATTTTTAAATTCTTTTTAAACTAGGGTTTTTATTTTGTTTTGTTTTTTAAGTTTGCTTTAAGTTTTTAAAAGGAAGTCAATAACTAGTAGTGTTTGTAGTTAGAAAAATCACAGCTTAAGAAAACAAGTTGTGTCAAGGTCTTGAGCGTAGGGTTTAAACAGTCGGGAGCAAGAGTTGCGAGTTTACAAGGGTCTATAAGCGTAGAGATTGTTTATAACCCCTAGTAGAAACCTTGAATGTAGCAGTAGGCAGATTTTTGCTGAAGCTGGGTATCTTCTGTGTGTGATTTTCTTTCTGCAAGTTATTCTATTATTCTATTTTAATTTTATTTAGGTTTAAATTTATTTAAATTGCAGTGGACCCTATTCACCCCCCCACTAGGGTTAATTTAGTGTGTGTATATATATATATATATATATATATATATGTGTGTGTGTGTGTGTGTGTGTGTGTGTGTGTCTTTTTCTCCTTGTTTCATTGTTAACACTAGTATATGGAATAGAAAATCATCCTATTTGTCCATGCTTATCAATACAAATATATAATTAGCCTATGTCAGACATTTAAGGGATTGCGTGGACCAAATCAGAACAACATGATGTTAAGTTTGCTACTGACATTTACAAGTGAAACAATCAGGTCCATGTATGCTTTAGGAAGAGTGAAAAGTATATATACAAAGGAATCAAATGCATATCCCATTTAAAGGATGCCGTTAGTAAGGTAACCAGACTGCACAATTTCGAGCAAGTGTCACATCGAGTGTTCCCACAAATTCACCATATAGTTTTAAACCAGAGCTCATTTTTAAATGTTCATAGTATAGTTCTAGACAAGGGAACGGTTTAAAAGTTTCCAGAAATTTACAGGGAACCATTTCATGAAAATAATTGATTCCGCAAGGGCCAATCAAAATCTTTCCAGAAACAAATTTATATTTTGTTTTTCCCATAAATCTCAGTGTGTATATATATATATATTGAATTAATTTCCAGAAATTCATACATTCAAAGCCAATTCAATCCAATTAAAGCAACAATGGTTTCGTGAATATAAGTATGCCAATTTGATATGTATATACATATAAGAAACACATGTATGCACATATTCAAACCCGACCTCCACTTATATCCAATTAAACTTCAAAACACCAAGGTACAACCAATAAATTTCACAAACAAAGTTCGAGTCCAAGGGGTTCGTATGTGAGCAAAATGATTTCGAGTTTCAGTTTTTCATTAGCAAACAAATCTCATCCAAAAGGAGATAACAGAATCATGTAGCCAAACACCACACAAATCAACTACTACATTCCTAATTCATATCGAATCAAAGTACTTGAACTAAGATTTATCGTGAGAAAAATACTCACCTTAAGTGAAGCAGAGAGAAAGCGATAGCGACGAACAAGGAAGCGATTTTGCGGCTTTGCAGTGGTGAAGTTGTCGAATAACACTGCCGCAAATGGAGGGCTGGAGGAGACAGATGCTCGAGCGCAAGCGGCTTCAATCGGAGGTAGTGAGTTCCGATTTGAGGGCTTCCGTGAACAATTGCTTCGATTTTATTTCCAACTGAGAAAGGGAAAACATTTTCTGGTTGAAGGAAGATAGGAACGGAGGACATAATTTTATAGAATTTTTTTTTTCGAAGATAAGAACGGAGTCAATCATATAGGGTTAGGGTTGATGATAATAGGTCAGCGTGAAATATCTAAGGAAGGTAGCATCTGAATTTTTAACTAAATATTAATTTATACCACGAATACCCCGAACCGCTCTAAATTTGTACCGCCTACAAAACATCCAAACATAACGAAATTCGACGTGTTGCTATGTCATCGTATTCTGAATCCGATAAAAATTATTCTGCTTGAAATCCGACTTTATCTGTATACAACATTGTTTTATTTTTATATTGTTTATCGGTTCACTAATTTATTCCATTTGTTCACCAATAACTTTGTTCATTGTTAAATTTTAATTTCTTCATATACGCGAATACACACCTACCTAGACCAATTTCTATATATTTTCAGCAAATAAAATTCCCAATTATTTTAACGTTTATTTTTTTAAATTAAACCATTTACATTTTTCTGTCATGTTTCAGTCCAATTCAAATATCCAATCCCTTTCAATTCAAATATTTAATAGATATTCGATTCTCAACCAATCAATTTGAATTGAATATTGAGTTAAATTCATACTCAAAATCATATATTATATTTTTAATTTCTAACTGAAGTATCGATACTAATATTATTATTAATTCCCTAATTAATTCCATATTTAGTTGTCAAAATTTTGGAATGTTACAATCTTTCCCCCTTTAAAACTTTTTGTCCTCGAAATGGAGAGATCGTTAATATCAATGCATACTTCAAATTTTCACATTTGTGCGATATTTTCCCTTGACTGATTTAAATATCGATATTTATGCTATCGATCCTCATTGTTTACTATCATATCCAGTTAACCCGGAAAATCAAATTTCTTTTCTTATAATCGGGATCAATTTTGATCAAACAAGATTTTATTTCTTTCCGTGCTCTTTAAATTTCAATCAATCTTCTTAGACCCATTTTCTATCTCAATTTATTTTGAGATATCTCCCAATTCTCATATTATCTTATCTTTTAACAATTCAAAGTCAGGTAATTTTTTTCAAAATCAATCTCATTTTAAATTCCAATTTCTGCATGATTTGGATTTATGCATCTCAACTGATTTCAAATTTCTATTTAACCCCATCTGTCAATATATATTATTCATCATTCCCCTTATTTCTTACAATCTCATTTCAATTAATTCAATCCATTCAAAAAAAAATTCAAACACTCATTGAAGAGTGTAATTATCATTTTCTTTTCAAGTCAAAATTGTCGACTTGAAATTTTTCCAAAATTTGAAATCTTTACACGTAACACAAAATTTGTGCAGAAATATCTGTATTATTATTACAAAGCCAGGGATTTGAAAATACATTAAAATTCTCGTCATTAACTTATTGAATTAATATATTTTAATTTCAAATTGTTGATTTGATAAATCGAAGTTTGACATGTCTATTGTCGTTCTCAAAGATACTAGGCATACATTGCCCGGGCGCACGACCAAAATCCCCAAGTACTAAATATGCTTGCTTTAACTCCCAGTGAAAAAAAAATCAGAAATTCTCTTTTAAAAAAAATAAGAAAAGTACCAATGTGATATCGATAATGTTGATTGTTCATGAATCGCAGATACACAATGGTTTCATCTGGATCCCCCCAGAAACATCTGTATCCATAGGAAATCACTTCCCTGCGAATTTCATCATGGACTGATCAACGGAAGATAATTAAAAATCAAAAGAAAATCTGAGATCATTGAGCGTTGACTGCTCTCTCTTAGGGTCACGAAAACAATCTATCAAATTATGAGAACAAATCGAGTCACAAGGACCAATCAAATCACGTCACGTAGACGAATCAAGTCACGAAGACACAATGTTGCATCAAACAGGTGGCTTAACATCACTAATATATATATATCAACATCGCATGGCTCTATTCTACCTTTTGTAACTCTAGTGGTTACATCTCTTTCACTTGTAGATATGCCATGTGGACCGCAGGTACACAACGGTTACGCCTGATTTTCTCAAGAAACATCCATACCCGTAATCTTTCACAGTTCTACGGATTATGCCCTAATCACGACTGTTGATCGCAGCAGACACAATGGTTACGTACGCTTGATTCCCTCTAGAAACATCCGTCCGCCATAGGCTATTTGCAACCCTGCGAATTGCGCTACACGATCGTGTTCTTTCAGACAACTTGAGTTTTATGTCCGGACAACCTACTACCACCAGCAGCACATCTCAACTAAGCCCGAGATCAAAGAAGGAAGGAAGGTACTTTCCTTATTTTGCTTTGAAAAACGTATAATACTATGTACAGATAGTATGACATTCCATACTCCTCATAAATCATACATACAATTTCTTTCCAAATCAACTTCTTAAACATCTCATTCTTTTATAAATTTTGTTATATAAGATTTCATTTAAATTCGCTTACCTTCAAATGCAGTGGTTTTCAAATTCACCATATTCTTTTACCTCTCATATAAGTTCTGAAAACTTTTACATTCAATATTTAAAAATCGAATATCCTCAAACTTCATTCCAATTTCAAAATTTCAGTTTTGATCTCTTAATCAACTCGGTTATTTCATAACTTCTCAAACTTATATTTATGAATCTATTGGTTATAAACCAAATTTTCTCCTAATTTCCCAGTTATCAACTTCCTTACTTAATTTAGATCTTTATGCATGCTTTCAAAATTTTAGAATTTTCCCTCTCATAACAAAATTTTCATTCATGCATTATTCCTCATCCATATTCACATTCTTCGACCGTCAATTAGCAAGCGACCAACTCCCTAAGTATCAACCTCAAAAGCCGAAACCAATATCAGATCAACACTCAGGAAATTATTCAGCTTAACTATTCATCAGTCAGTTTCTAAATTCCTTAACCTCATTTCTTATCAATCATTTCATACGAAATTCTCGGATTCAAATTACAATTCCACTTCTCTTTCATTCTACCATCCTTCGTTCTCAACGTATGGCTTTTTAATCTTCAGTCCTTGTCATTCTGATTTATCCAAATTTGTTAGCCTCTCACGATCCTTTAAAAACATTTCCAATTATCATATTTATAATTCCAAAAAAAGTATCTTATTGCCATTGGAAAATAATTCCATGTATTCACACATATTTATTTTCTATAGAAAATATACCTTATTCTCTGGGGAAACGTTTTTAAATTCATTATTTGAATTAAAGCAGATATTAAATAAAATACTGCTATTTTCACTTAACTACTGGCTCATTTACTTACTTCACTTAACCACTCTTGCTACCGGACTTTAACCATTTCTTAATCAACAATGAAGTCAATCAATTTGGGGTATATTTACCTCTCAGATCTTAACTAAACAACATTATTAACTTTGAAACAGATCAAGTTCATAACTTCAAATACCCGCAAAATATTTATTTCATAATTTCTGAATTCTAGTTAAGAACTCACTTCTTTAATTAAAATTGTTGATTATAATAATTCACGCCTTCGAATATTTAACTCATTAATTTGAATACATAAACAATTGATTAATAATATATTAACATTTTAATTAAAATGGAAGGTAAACAGTGTTCCCTGAAATTCGACATAATTGGCTCCCATGAATAACTTTCTTTCAGATAATCTCTTTTTCGATAATATATTCTGAAAATCTCATTTGACTTATATTCTGAACTTTAGAATAATCTACCCGTACTGGTTAACTCTATTTTCAATTTTTATTTGCAACATATTTGCTTTCAAATGACGTTCGCTTCTAAAAATGAATATCATTCCTTTTATGGGAATCTAAACTTGTCACATCAAATCAGTTTCAATTCCATTAAATATCGGTTTAAATCTCTTCACAATCTTCATTCATATCTTGCTTCATTTATATTCTCATTTATAATTTTCTTCTTGTTAATCAGTTAACAAGTTTGTAATTCACTATCGAATTCATATATTCGATTACATATTATTGGTTTAAAGCCCATTATAATTTATCTTATCACGTTCTGAATAAATTAATCAAATTTAACACAGTCGTATTCCAATTATATCTCTTTTCCAATTCCATATCATTGATTCCTATCCCGAATATCAAATTAAAATCCATCATTTCATTTTTGAAACGGTTTCAAATTTCCACTTAGAATCCCATCTGAATTCTTATTTTTAATCAATTTCAGTTATCTTTGATTACACAATTGATTTGTTGATTCTCTTATACTGATCTGCCATAGATATTGCTTGATAATGGATTCGAAATTCAAAACTAAGGGGATCTTATCGAAGAAAAGCTCTCGCAGACCAGGATTCGAAGACTGGGGATTCCGAACAAGTTTTTAAATCTTAAAATAAATTTTTATTTTTGCTGTATCAGTTCCAAAATATATAATATTTCCAAAACAATTTCTTTTTTAAAAATTTACTTTAAAATTATTTTCATTTTCAAAATTTATATTTCAAAACTTTTTTAAATTCGATTTTCTAGTGTCAATCCTATTCATTTAAACTCGATAAGTTAAGCTTTGAATAAAACAAAGCTCTGATACCACTTCTAACGTCCTACCTTTTTTGGACCGCTTTAAATCGGTAATTAAACCAACTTAAAATGCCCAAATTGACGGAGCTTATTTAGCTTATAGAGTTTAAAAAACAAAATCAACACAGAAATGCAGAATAAATAAATGACATAGTATTAAACAGCGGAATAAAATTTTTATTTATTAACCAAACTTTTGAATACAAGATATTTATATACAGCAGAATTTAAAACAATTTGAATACAAGGAAAAATCTTTTCTGGTTTAAAACTTCAGAGTGTGCATCTTCAAAATCCCCAGCTTTGACCGTCTTCGAATCCGAAGCTGAAATCTCTACATCTGAAATGCTTGGGTCTGACCCGAGCGTTCCATGCAAAAACATAAAACACTCGAGTCAGGATTAAATCATAGTTTAAGTAAATCGACTTCAACAGAAACTGAATATAAAATAGTTAATTTTACTTCAAATGTGTCTAACGAAAAATATACAGTGGCATACAGAAGTAGAGTGAATGAAGGTCTCACAAGTATGTATTTACAGTTTTAATCTACTAAGTGCTCACATTGGAATTTGACAAAGATTATAAAGTTATAACAATATCAAGGAAGCATCAAATCTACATCAATGGAGGTGCTTACGAAATGGCATCATTTTTAGTTCAGGAACATATATGAAGGTTTCAGGTTAGGACATACTAAATGCATGTGCCAAAGTGAATCAATAACTCAAGAGATATGCACACCAATAATAAACACAAATATATATAAAGCAATTCAAGTCTGCATTGGTCAAGTATCCGTCAATTTAAATCATATAGGACTGTTTAAAATTGATAGTAAAAAAAAGACAGAGCATGTTCAATCTTTCAACCGCAACCATGTGTTCAGATTTCACACCCACACAAACGCATGTTAAATTCTATAATAGGTTAAGGCTTTGTAAAAAAGGATGTTTCAATAGAGAAAGGATATGTCTAAGTAAAATGGTAGGGACCAGAAATAATAGCAAGCACTCAAGTGCTTCGACAATATAAGAGTGTATTTCCAATATTTTTGGTGGACAGACAAAATTCATAGGCATGATCAAATGAGGTTAGTTCAATTTAAATGGTAAATGGATACTGCCATAAACATGGCAACGCATATACAGGGCTAGTGTGAATATGACAGCACACATATATATGCACATATAATCAAATATTTTCAAAACGTGCAAAGTGCTAATTCAAGAACATATATCATGTACACACATCAGAGTTTCAGGCTATCTAAAACTTTTGTATGATCACATTAAGAGTATTAAGAGCTTTCTTAAAAAAATATTTCTTTGCTTGCTGGGTAGAAAATAGGGTCATATACAAGTGATCATAAGACGTATGAGCTTAGAGGTTATATATTGATAGAAATCGGTGATGTGTTGTGAATGGACAATGTGGCGTACTTAAGTTATGTGGTGAGCTATGGATGATCAAAGCATGACTTGTTTAAGCGTAGTTTTGTGTATAACGCGACCTCGGCAAGCCTCAAAACCCGGTAAATGACTAAAACAGGAAAGATGCAGCGAGGTTAAGGGTAGTCATTTCCTTCTAGATAAAAGGTGTACTATGGAATGGAGCCCAGGTATTAACCTATGTGGATAACTTCTGTTTTATATGGATGTTAATGTTGCGAGGCTTCAGTTCAAAGGTTGGTAACGACTGGGAAGTGATATACTCAGGCGTGCTCTAAGTTTCCCAATTAAGGTGTAACCCGGTCTCGTGTTGGCAGAGGGCCCAAATTGGTTCTCGAGGCATCCCTCAAGAGGCGTACCCTTTCGTTTTTGTAACGAAGTTCCTTTGCCTGGTCATTTTTTGGAAATTCATTATCCACTACGAGCTTTTACGATTTCATTTGTATAGCCTACTGGTTACCAGTAGGAATAAGTCAACATAGTGGGATGGGGCATTATGCTGGCTAAGATTGATAAATTCATTTGCAAAATTGATTTTCACACTATGCACTAAAAATAATATGGAAAATGGTTTCCACATATCAAGCATGTTTGACTATCATAAGGAGAAACCTCGCCCGTGTGTGCGTTTACCTAGTGTGTGCCGCGAGACCTTATGTTAGTTTCATTTTCTAAAAAGCACTGTGAAATTTATTGCACGTAACAAATATATATTGAGTTCTCGCACAATCCCATGACTAATGTGGAGTTTATTTGTTTTCCCACAAAACTCTAGGTGGCCATAATTTTCCACACGGGCAAACTAGTGTCAGGTTTAGTAGCTGTGTTTGGAGCCTACATCTTGGAGCCTTTTCTAATGTGTCTTTGCTTTAGTGGAGTTGCTATTGACGTAGAGCGTTTGGTTTATGTGGGCATCAGTGCTTTGTAGCTATCCAGGTGAAGATGAAGTTTGGTTTTGGATTCACCTTGATTAGTTGTTTCCATTGCTTATTATTGTAAATAATGTTGCACCTTTATGTTGAATCCGTTGTAAACTCTGATATAATCTCATGTTATATAAATGATAAGTTGTTTTATTTCATTGTGATTGTTCTAATGTGTTATATCCCCAGACAACTAGGAATCCGACATTTGAATCTACGACATTTGAATACAAATAAGTATTAAATGTCGATTTTTGATGGTCGAAATTCTTTGTCGTCACAGTTGGTATCAGAGCTTTGGTTTATACAAAGCTTTGGCGTATAAATCATTAGATAACTCATTCGAGATGGGGTTATAATACCCTAGAATGAGTAGAATCCAATGAAATGCAAAGAGTTTAACTGTTTCATAACTCATAAGGTAATTCGTCCGTATGTCTAATAGCATTTTCATACTATATCCAAATAGTAGAAAATGAGCTATAGAGGCTGACATCGAGGAGGAAGAAGTACCACCACCAATGGTCGTAATGTTACCACAGTCAATGAGACTACGATTCAAGCCCCGACCCAAACCAGTCTCCCAGTTCTGAATAAGAATTACGCAAATTTGGGCTGCAAACCATTTAACGGATTTGATGATGTTATGGAAGCTCATGCCTGGATTAACGCATGCAAGAAGATTTTCAGAGGACTTAACCTAGAAGATAACCAAAAGAGGCTTTTAGTTACATGGAAATTACAGGAAGGAGCTGCTGCATGGTGGGAGACTATCATCTAAGGGAAATCAGAAGACAACTTTTCATGGAAGGATTTCAAAGATGTTTTCGAAGAACATTATATGCCTTTAGCAGGAATTTGCAGGATGTACGAGGAATTTATGAATCTCATGCAAGGCGATATGTCTTTCGAGTAGTATTTAAATAAGTTTAATGAGCTTTCTCGCTTTGGACCTGAGCTGATAGACACCCAGTTAAAAAAATGAAAGATTTATTAAGGGGATGGCATTGAAGACCATGATAGGATGATTGCGCATATCAAACAATCCTTCGTTGACTTGGTAGACATGGGGTATAGATACGCTAATATTGATAAGCAGAAGGGTACTGAAGTTAAGGAAGGTAATGGTAGTAACAATTGGAAGAAGAGAAAGTTCCAGGGGAAGAAGCTTGAACAGAAGGCTGAGAAGAAAGGAACGAAGGTAGATCATCTTAAGGATGTTCTCTGCAACAATTGCCAAGAGAAAGGTCTTTATTCCCATGACTATAAGAAACCATAGAAGTCAAGGAAGCAAAACCAAGGGCTCCCAAAATGTTATCACTGCCACAAGCCCGGTCATATGATTAAGGATTGTCCCGTAATGAAGAAAGCTGATGTGGCAAGGGTTTATGCAATCAAGGATGAGCCTTCGATTTCAAATAATGATAAAGGGAAGGATGTTTTGGAAGGTAATGTTTTTATTTCTGATAAATTAGTCCAAGTTATGTTTGACATTGGTGCTTCACGAAGTTTTATATCAAAACCACTTATATAAAATTGAAACTTAAACCTAAATTTGTTGACGAACCCTTATGTGTAAGTAATCCAGTAGGATGCCCTACTTGCTTGTGTTTTGTAACAACCCGTATTTTTATAACATGTTAAAACCGTAAATCAAGGCAGAATTAAATTTTAAATTAAGAATCAGGGGAAACAGGTTGCGCCATTGCGTTCATCCCGAAATTCTGCTTGGAAACGAGTCCGAGTTTTCGAGAAACGGAGTCTGTATGAGGGAGATATGACCCTTCGAAGTTTCAGGAATTTTCAGAATCGAAAACAGCTCGAAATTCGAATTCGAAATTCGAATTCAAACCCTAGCGCAGACTGGGTGGGAATTTTCCCGCCTAGGACCAGGTCGACCTGGGGGTCGACACTATGGTCGACCTCCCAGGGACCAGGTCGACTCTATGGTCGACCTGGGGGTCGACCTGGTGCCAGAAACCAGTTTTGAGCTTGGGTTCATTTTGATGTATCTGGTCTCGTTTTCAGTCTAGGTTCGCCCGCCTAATCCTATATAAACAGCCCCATTCTCTTTACACCATTCTTCTCTCCTTATGCTGCCTCTGAAATAATAGAAATAAATAAATAAAATAATGGCGTCGCTACTCTGCTGGGATCAAAACTAGAACTAGTGCATCTTCTTCCAAATCTGAATAAGATTAAAAGAGAACTACTGCAACTCTTCTTCTATAATCGAACCAAGGCAAGTGCAGTTATTTCCGATATGAAATTTAATCATGATCTTGACATAATTATAAAACTGAATCTGAGACTAGTCCCTTTTTCTATTTATCATATATGTTCCTCTGTTTTATTATTCTGTTTGTTATGTATTTCTTCCTCCTTTCTTTCTTTTTGTTTGATAGCCAGGCTACCACGAGCCTGAGCCCAGTCTCATAAGAGATGAATGCATAAACGCTAAATTTGGGAAGAATATTGAATGAGGCATATTTGGGCAAAATCGATTTGTAACTAATTTGAGGACACAACGCATGTTGTAAATCTGGACATAAATTTGAGACATATTGCATAAGATGATCTATGACTTGGAAGAAGAGGATTATAGTGACTTAGAACATAAAGAACATGTTTCATAATTTAAGATCTGGATCTGGGCATATTAAATCTGATAGTTTGTCATTTGGAAGTAGGAGAATTAATTTGGATATGACTTAGGTGTAAAAACCTATATTAAAATTTGATGACTATTAAGTGTGAATACACCTAAGTAAGCGGGGTTTTTAGGATATGTTACATGCATTGTAATCAATGGCTATATTTGGCATAATTTATATCTGAATCACGATTAGGGTTTTTGGGGAATATTCTGAACTATGCAGGTTTAACTAAAATTTGGGACATATGTCATATGGTGAATTATGACCATAATTTGGGCATGTAAGTTTAGGCTTACTTTATGAATTAGGAAAGATATGTGAATAGGACTTTAAGGAATGTTTAAATCGTCTAAAACTGTTATCTGCTTAATATGTTAAATTTTCCTAATCTGCTAAATCTGTTACCTGTTTAATCTGTTGAATTCCCTAAACTGTTAAATATGTTGAATCGCCTAATCTGCTAATTATGCCTAATCTGCTAAATGTGTTGAACCGTCTGAGCTGTTAAATCTGTTAAATCTGTTGAAAAGATAAATGATTGTAATTTGTGTATGAAAATCCGTAGGCTCGATCTAAGATTGTGTAAAACATGATAATTTGTTTAATCTGATGCGACTTGAAAAGAAGTCAAATCTGTTAAATTGACATAATTAGTCTGATATTTGTATAATTTGTAATGGAATAAACTGGTTATAATAAAAATGTTAAGACACGAGGTTAGACTTGTGTTTGCGGTAGAAGCCTGCCCGGACCCAACCGGCTTAACCAGCAACCGCAAACTGCTAGTCTAATGTGAGAGGTCGTAGGCATAACTAAAATATGCTTAGACATGAGGTTAGGTCTGGCTTGTGGCAGAAGTCTGCCCGGAACCGCCCGGCTTATCCAGTGGCCGCAGGTTACCGACCTAATGTGAGAGGTTTACGCATTAATATTTAATTAATGCAAATCTGAGATAAATATGATGTCTAAAACGTGTTGGGTGGATAGGGCTAAACCAATTGGACTGATGAATTAATAAACCTGTTTCGTGAATCTGTAGGCCCAATACAAAGTTAGATAATCTGTAAGTCTGTTAAAACTATACATCTGATCCGTTAGTTTGCAAACCTGTCTAGTTGATCTGAACTCTGTAGTTCTGAAAACTTGTAAACAAGTTAATCTGAAATCTGTTAGTCTGGGGACACAAGGTTAGGAGGGAAAATACTTGTGTCATCTGTTGTTTAGGACCCATATTAGTCAGTAACCCTTTCTGGTATCAAAACTATGACCCAACATTAGGTAGGGTCTGGGCACGCTTACTGAACTAATTATAAGCAGTTCATTCTGATAATGGCGAGGGGTGTTGATGGTGCGTTCAACCGGGTCATGTGCGTGCATGGATCCCGGTCTGCCTCTGAGGATGTACGACGCCATGACATCTGTAAATAGGTCTGTGTCATTCAAAGGTTGCCACTTTAGGGAGTGATACACCCTTCTATGGGGCTGGCACATACTATTTATGTATTAGGGAGCCGATCGCTTGGGGTAGATTTAGGGTACACTTAGTTCTACCTGTTTCCGTTGGGGTACCGTCTGTTTCTGTTGGGTGGTAACACCTGTCTGTTTTTGCGTGGTACCGTCTATTGGGGTGGTAAATGGCCATTTACTAGTGTACACCTAATTCTAATAATCTTTTTCCATAGATATTATTCTATTTTCGTCTCTGATTCCGTTTATGTACCTTCTGTCTGTTGGGGAGGTAAAGGCCCATTACTGGCACTCTGTTTCTGTATAGATTATTCTGTTCCGTTTGGACATTTGGGTAACACCTAATCCTGTTACGCTAGTATTAGTGCAGAGAAGTAAAGTATAAGTAAGAAGCATAACTTGGGCTATATCATTCTGTTTAGCTTAAGTATACCAGTTACTCCTATTGTTGTTGTCTCTTATCCAGCTTTATTTTCATGTCATGATATTATTATCTGTTCATACGATGAAAGTCACTGGACTTGGCAGACTTTATATCTAACCTTGCTTGTTTTCGCCCCTTTTCATTCGTCCCCCCCCCCCCCGTTTATAAGGTGGAAATATAGGAGCTTGATTCGGATTTTCTCTGCTTGAAGTATCGCATGGCCTTGGATCTATCTTTCCATGGCAGTTTATGTTGGGGATTATGACTTTAAAAACTATGCATTCTGAAGGCTTTTGTACAAGACTGATATTTTGTACTTGAATTCTGATATTGTGATTTGAAAAGATGTACCAAACTTATTTTGGTTTCTGTTGTAATAAAGTTACTAATTTTTCAAGTACTGTTTTATCTGTCTTGTAAATTTCCGTTATGTCTACTAAAATGCTCCATCAAAGTTAAGGCATTCCCTTTGTGAGTGACCTTAGCAGAGGTGGGGTGTTACAATTAGTATTAGAGCTGAAGGTTACCATATTTGATAAAAAGTTTTGGAAAACTATTTTCAAAAAGGTTTTTTAAAAAGGAAGTATTTTCAAGTAGAGTTTATTTTGAAAAACATAATCCCCAAAGCCATTGCCTATCTTTCTATCCTTTGTTTTGAATCTTTCCTTTTTCTTTCGTTTCAGTATGTTTGGGGATCTTAACCTTCCGGAGGGTGTACCGATACCTTGCTGGTTCAAAAGGTACCTAGAAGCTAGGGCTAATGTTGCGGGCCCAACAAACGTCCCTCATCCCCCCACTGCAGCGGTTCCTCCTCCTCCTCCGCGCGTGAATACTTTCCCGAAGATATGTAGAGACTTTCGAGCCATGGGTGGGAAGAACTTTAATGGAACTGAATCCTTCGTGGAAGCAAGGAACTGACTCAGAGAAACTTAGGATTTGCTCGTTATCTTTGAGGTGGACGACATGCAGAAGATATAGTTGGCGGTATGGTTGCTTAAGGACGAAGCTTCTTTTTGGTAGGAGGTCACAAATGGAGAGCGTCCGGTAGAAAGATGGATGGATTTCAGGCGTAGGTTCGAGATGAAATTTCTCTCACGAGCGGAAGAGAGTCTATACGTAGGAAGGTTCTTGGCATTGAAGCAGGGGAATTTATCAATGAGAGATTACGTCAACAAGTTTAATCAATTGGCAAGATTCGGCTTAGAATTGGTAAATACACTGCATAAGAAGGCACTAATATTTGCTAAAGGTTTGGATGAGTCGCTACACGGATTGGCGATGTCCCACATTCCTATGGGGGCAACCTTCGAAAAGTTGGTGGACATAGCGTTAATGCATGAAGAGGAAGCCGAAAGTAAAAAAGAAAGCGGAAAAGCTTGAAGGACCACAGAACAAGAAGGCGGGGCCCAAAAAGGAAACACAAAAGAAGGATGAGAAGGCTGAAGATAAGAAGGAGAAGAAGTGCTTTACTTGTGGAAGCTCGACCCATCAGAACAAGGGTTGCAGAAAAAGGAAGCGCACTTGCTTCAACTGTGGAGAGATGGGGCACTTCACAAGGGACTGCGCAAAGAAACGGGGGCAAGGGCAGAGGGCAGAACCCACTTCTGGAGGACAGGCGAATGCTCAAGTGACTGGTAGATAGGGTAGAAATAAGAAAATTTATGTAGAAGGTTTAATTTCCTTATCTGATTGAGAAGTTAAAAAATCTTTCTGATTATGGCATTATGATTCCGTAATTGAAACTCTACACTTTAATACTAGTCTTGTTTCCGGTTCCGTTATAATCTCAGACCCCATGAGGGTTACGACTCATATGTTTGTGATAAGTTGGGGTTTGAGGGCATTTGTGTTGGGTGTTAAGTTGACCATGGCGCATACATTCTGAGTTTGTATCATGCTTAGTTTCCTAAGAATCATTTGGTAATCCGATCTGTATCAGTAGTCTGTAGGTTTCTGAAAAGGATAGGAGTTTTTACTCAAAGTGTGAAATAGATTTCCAGTTGGGCATTTGTTTAGTGGGAGTGATTCTCTGAGTATTAATCTGATGTTGATTTCGGTCTTCGAGGTTGATACTTAGGAGTTATTCTCTTAAACCGATGTCTAATGGGAACCTAGCTTTAGTTTTAATTATACTTGCTTCTTTCACTCGACTTTATCCTTTGACCTTTAGGTAGAAACTAATGGGTGTAAACATGTGTTTGAGACATGTTATGTTTGATGGTTGCAAGTGGATGCAAGTAGTTGCTAGTGATTGCTCGTGGATGCATATACACACACCAGGCACTAGATCGGCTAAAAAACACTCCTATACTACATATGGATGTGTGTGCATTTTTTTAAAAAAAATTTATAGATGCAAAATAGTTGACTCAACACATGGATGTTGCATATGAATGAACAGTTGTGCACTCATATAGAAATGATATGTATCAAATAGGAAAATTGCATACATGTGGGACTCATGGCACTGACATAATTCACATTAAGGAGGTCAGCTGAATCAGTGGACCGCCTGTGTAACACCCCACCTCTGCTAGGGTCACTCACAAAGGGAATGCCCTAGTTTTCGAGGGGTATTATCTAGTAAACAGGCACAAAGATAACACAAGACAGAACATAGATAAAATAGAGTATATAAAGCAGCGGATATAAACTTTAAAATCAAATCTCATTACTGGAAAATAGGGTCAAAACCTCTTACATCAAAATGCCAAGTCATTATTTCATTACATCAAGTTCTAAAGAAGCAAAGTACTTAAAACAACATAAGTAAAATATTATTCCCCAAAAAGTGCATGAGTGCAGCCATAGCATAGCTAAAAACCAAACCGTACATGAGCTGTCAGAAAGCAAGCAAAGTCCAAGCTAAGAGCTAGAGTTTCCTCCCTGAGAACTGGGGGGAGGGGAAACGAAAGACAAAGAGGCAAAAGAAAATGGGTCAGTCAAAAAGACTGGTAAGCCCTAGTGACTATCAGCATAGAAACCAGTAAAGTTAACAAGACATGAATAAACTGGAATTAAACATAGGAATGATGATAAGTCTGACATGATAACTAAGCTAACAAGATAACTCAAGTCTAACATTGCGTATTCAAGGTTCGCCATACCAATTATACTGGTATACTAATCCCGTGTCAACTATAAATCAAGAAATAATCCCTTGGCCCAATATCGTGAAGTGACCCAGTTCAGGGTCCAATGGTATGATCTAATCGATCGGCTCCCTACAAGTCTAGCTCGTCGTGTGTCTGTGTCATACGGCCCTATCACGAATGTAGTCACCTATGCTAGGTCCACCATAGGGTGTATCAAGCCCTAGGGTGCCGACAACCGACACGAATCAAGAATGCACAGATAATCCTACTGATGCCTAATGCTTTCTTTTTCAACTCCGGACTAAGTGCACGACCCTAGTCCGCCTGAACCTACAATGGCACACCAACTCAGCCGTCGTTCTGGTCGCTAACAATCAGCCCAGCAATCGTGCCCCACACTGCCTAGTCCCAGGGTACCGTGATACATCTAGTGGGTTACTGCTGAAAAGGACCGCGTAAATAGGGTTTCGTTCAGCAGGTTAAGTTGTCATTTAAAATCGAGACTTAACCCCATCTACGTGTCATGTCAAATTGACTAAGTGTGTCGTTCTAGTTCAAGACTTAGTCCTATGAATCATGTGTCAGGTTGGTTAAGTGTGTTCAAGCGGTTCATGACTTAATCCTATCAAATCAACGTGTCAAATTGGTTAAGTATATTCAAGTGGTCCATGAATTAACCCTATCCAGTGGCATTAATTTACTTAATGCACCCATAACCTCTCACATTAGACTTGGTTATGGTTACTGGATGTGTCGGGCAGGTCCGGGCAGCTTTACACCATAACCTAGTCTAACCTCGGGTTTCGAGTGCAATATGACCAACTACTCACATTGGGTCCTATTGTTTGCAGTTACTGGATTCGCCGGGCGGTTCCGGGCATATTTATACTGCAAACTCAACCCAACCTCGAGTTGGCCACGTTCAAGTTATCTAAGTGTCATGTCCCATATTCATATTTTCAAGTATAATTTCATGTCAAGTTCGTGTTCCTATCCAAGCTCAAGTTATATCGATATTCATGTTTTCAAGTTCATACTAAATTCAGGTTTTCCTAAACTACCCAAATCGCATCCCTAACGCTCGTGAATTCGAATCAAGGCAATAGATGTAACTAGGGAATAACATAACAAGGATGGGTATAAAGTGGCAAAGGTGATTTCAAGGCAAGCATGATGTAACTTGAGATATGATCATAACATCACTTGCATATGAAATAGGGTGATAAACATAGCAATAAATGACATAAGATGATAATCCTAAACTTGTGACTAGCAATAGTTTCAACATCACAACATCACAGGCATGTTAAAATAATAATAGGGTTTAGGTTATGACATGAACAGGCCCCTAAATCAAATTCTTATCAGTATTCCACAAATTAAGGTTCAATAAGAACGGTACTAGGTTCAAGGTGAATAGATCTAGGGTGAACAAGAGTAGATCTAAAATTATAGATCAAAAAGGAATAGTCATAGATCAAAGATATACAAGAGTAGGTCTCAAGTAGTTATCATGTTTATGTTCAACTTCAATTTACACATGTCCATATTAAGTTTAGAGTTTAGATCTAAGAGTAACTGGGTCTTACAGATCGTGGTTTTTGAGAACTAAGAACAGAAATTGTCGTAGGATCGTTGTTGAGATGTTGATCTATTCCCTTGAATTGTTGTAGAAACGTTGGCCTTCGATTTGGATCTAGTTTGAATGTTTAAGCTTCAAGTTGGAGGCGGCGGCCATGGTTCAAGAGGAGACTTAGCAACATAATGGTGTTAGAAAGATTTGTTGTGGATTAGCCTAGGTCTTAGGGTGTTTTTATAGTTGCAACAACTAGTTTAGGCCATAGGATAAACCCTAGAATCGATCTGAACCGCCAAAAAACGTCACAGGCCCTCAAACAAGCCAACAGGGTCAAGCAGGAGCAACCAGGCCCAAACCAAGTTCGGGGATCAGGTCGACACCCAAGTCGACTGCGCAGTCGACCTGGTCCTGGGGGTGTCGACTGGCCAGTCGACTCCCGAGTCGACGTGGGGTGCTGGGCGGGAAATTTCTCGCCCAGTCTGTCTGGGTTTCGAAATTCGAATTTGAACTCGAATTCGAACTGTTTTGAACTCTGAAAATTTCTGAAACTTTGGGGAGCCATAACTTGGTCATACGGACTCCGATTTTCGAAAACTCAGACTCGATTTCATGCAGAATTCCAAGACGAACGCAATGGCGCAACCCATTTTCCTTGTTTCTTATTTTAAAATTTAATTCTTCCTAGATTTATGGTTATAACATGTTATCAAAATACGGGTTGTTACATTCTCCCCTCCTTAAAGGATTTCGTCCCCGAAATCTCTAAGTTAGGAAGAACGTATCCTACCATCCATCATCCATCTACTCAAAACATCATCCACAAGCAAACATTGTCCTTAAGAGATTTCTAATGCTGTATGAACATATGCAGAAAGTGTGTGTATATGTTCCTTATCTAATGCAAATGATCAGGCCTGATTGATCTTTCTAATGCAAAATATGTTTAGTGTCATGAATCCAACATGTGTGCAAATAATCCTAGTCACGTAAGCACTATATGTGTGCACAAACATTCATCCATATGCAACATTCATACGATAACACATTCAATTTCATCCATAAATAAGTATAAACACACATGCATATGCAATATGAAAATGTGTCTGAGTCGATCTAGTGCCTAATGTGTGTTATGCAACCACGAGCAATCACTTGCAACCACTTGCAACCATTCGCAAACATCAAGCATAACATGTTTCAAATACATGTTTACATTCATAGGATTCTACCTAAGGTTCTCAAGACAGGATCGAAAGGATATACAAGATAAAACAGAGTATCTAGGGAAAAGAAGTTAAAGATGTACCCCTAGAAGGTCCTTCTTGCGGGGCTTGCCCTTGCTTCTTAGGGCAGTTCTTGCTGATGTGTCCAGTTTCACCGCATTGAAAACATGCTCCTATCTTCATCTTCTTCTTCCTATAGTCCTGGACTATATGCCCGTCAATACCACAGAAGTTGCATTTTCTTTTCTCACGTGACTTGTCATTCTTGTTGTTGTTGTTCTTTCCTCCTTTCTCGGAGTCTACCTTCTTGTCTTGAGACTCATTCGCCTTGACCTTCTTCTTGCCATTCTCGTCTTCTTCATGAAGTAGGGCCATATTCACCAAGCTTTCAAAGGTCGCCCCCATGGGTACATGAGTCATGGCCATAGTGTGGAGTGGCTCGCTCAATCCTCGAGCAAAGCGTAGAGCCATCTTCTCAGCCGTGTTGACTAATTCCAAACCAAACCGAGCAAGCTGATTAAACTTATTCACGTATTCCCTAACTGACATGTCCCCTTGCTTGAGTGCCAGGAACCTCTCCATCTGAAGACTCGTTTCTGCGGATGATAAAAACTTAAGCCCAAACCTCTCTCTAAAGTCTGCCCAAGTCTCAATTGGCCTGGTAGCGTTGGTGACTTCCCACCAAAATGCAGCTTCCTCTTTCAACAACCATGCTACAAACTAAACTTTCCTATGATCCTCCATATCGAAAATAACAAACAAGTCTTCAGTCTCTTTTAGCCAGTTTCGTGACTCAACGAAGGTTTTAGTTCCAACGAAGTTCTTGCCGCCCATTCCTATAAAGTCCTTGCATATTTTGGCGAAGGCGGTAACCGGAGGAGGAGGAGGAACCGTGGCCACCGGGGGAGGAGGAGGAGGGATATCTGCTAGGCCCGCGTCGTTAGCCCTAGCTTCCAAGTATCTTCGGAACCAGCCAGGTATGGGTACTCCCTCAGGAAGGTTAAGATCAGACATGCTGAAAAGCGAAAAGGAAAAAGATTCAAAAGAGGAAACAAAGGAAAGTGCAAATGGCTTTTGGGGAATAGCCTTTTCTTAAAAATAAAACTTTTCTTGAAAAATGCTTCTTTATAAACGGTTTTGAAAATAGTTTCAGAAGGTTTTTTAAAGTTTTGCCCAGTCTGGTAACTTTCTGCTCTGATACCAAATGTAACACCCCACCCCTGCTAGGGTTACTCACAAAGGGAATGCCCTAGTTTTGGAGGGGTATTATCTAGTAAACAGGCACAGAGATAACACAAGACAGAACATAGATAAAATAAAGTATATAAAGCAGCAGATATAAACTTTAAAACCAAATCTCATTACTGAAAAATAGAGTCAAAACCTCTTACATCAAAATGCCAAGTCATAATTTCATTACATCAAGTGCTAAAGAAGAAAAGTACTTAAAACAACATAAGTAAAATATTATTCCCCAAAAAGTGCATGAGTGCAGCCATAGCATAGCTCAAGACCAAACCGTACATGAGCTGACAGAAAGCAAGCAAAGTCCAAGCTAAGAGCTAGAGTTTCCTCCCTGAGAACCTGGGGCGGAACGAAAGACAACGAGGCGAAATAAAACAGGTCAGTCAAAAAGACTGGTAAGCCCTAGTGACTATCAGCATAGAAAGTAGTAAAGTTAACAAGACATGAATAAACTAGAATTAAACATAGGAATGATGATAAGTCTGACATGATAACTAAGCTAACAAGATAACTCAAGTCTAACATTGTGTATTCAAGGTTCGACATACCAACTATACTAGTATACTAATCCCGTGTTAACTATAAATCAAGAAATAATCCCTTGGCCCAATATCGTGAAGTGACCCAATTCGGGGTCCAACGGTATGATCTAATCGATCGGCTCCCTACAAGTCTAGCTCGTCGTGTGTCTGTGTCATACGGCCCTATCATGAATGTAGTCACCTGTGTTAGGTCCACCATAGGGTGTATCAAGCCCTAGGGTCCCAACCACCAACACGAATCAAGAATGCACAGATAATCCTACTGATGCACAATGCCTGCTTTTTAAACTCCGGAATAAGTGCACGACCCTAGTCCACATGAACCTACAATGGCGCACCAACTCAGCCGTCGTTCTGGTCGCTTACAATCAGCCGAGCAATAGTGCCCCACCCTGCCTAGTCCCAGGGTACCGTGATACATCTAGTGGGTTACTGCTGAAAAGGACCGCGTAACTAGGGTTTCGTTCAGTAGGTTAAGTTGTCATTTAAAATCGAGACTTGACCCCCTACGTGTAATGTCAAATTGACTAAGTGTTTCGTTCTAGTTCAAGACTTAGTTCTACGAATCATGTGTCAGGTTGGTTAAGTGTGTTCAAGCGGTTCATGACTTAACCCTATCAAATTAACGTGTCAAATTGGTTAATATATTCAAGTGGTCCATGACTTAACCCTATCCAGTGGCATCAATTTACTTAATGCACCCGTAAACTCTCACATTAGACTTGGTTATGGTTACTGGATGTGCCGGGCGGGTCCGGGAAGTTTTACACCATAACCTAGTCTAACCTCGAGTTTCGAGTGCGATATGACCAACTACTCACATTGGGTCCTATTGTTTGCAGTTACTGGATTCGTCGGGCGGTTCCGGGCAGATTTATACTGCAAACTCAACCCAACCTCGAGTTGGCCACGTTCAAGTTATCTAAGTGTCATGTCCCAAATTCATATTTTCAAGTATAATTTCATGTCAAGTTCATGTTCCTATCCAAGCTCAAGTTATAACGATATTCATGTTTTCAAGTTCATACTAAATTCAGGTTTTCCTAAACTACCCAAATCGCATCCCCAACGCTCGTGAATTCGAATCAAGGCAATAGATGTAATTAGGGAATAACATAACAAGGATGGGTATAAAGTGGAAAAGGTGATTTCAAGGCAAGCATGGTGTAACTTGAGATATGATCATAACATCACTGGCATATAAAATAGGGTGATAAACATTGCAATAAATGATATAAGATGATAATCCTAAACTTGTGACTAGCAATAGTTTCAACATCACAACATCACAGGCATGTTAAAATAATGATAGAGTTTAGGTTATCACATGAACAGGCCCCTAAATCAAGTTCTTATCAGTATTCCACAAATCAAGGTTCAATATGAACGGTACTAGGTTCAAGGTGAATAGATCTAGGGTGAACAAGAGTAGATCTAAAATAATAGATCAAAAAGGAATAGTCATAGATCAAAGATATACAAGAGTAGGTCTCAAGTAGTTATCATGTTTATGTTCAACTTCAATTTACACATGTCCATATTAAGTTTAGAGTTTAGATCTAAGAGTAACTGGGGCTTACCGATCATGGTTTTTGAGAACTAAGAACAGAAATTGTCGTAGGATCGTTGTTGAGATGTTGATCTATTCCCTTGAATTGTTGTAGAAACATTGGCCTTCGATTTCGATCTAGTTTGAATGTTTAAGCTTCAAGTTGGAGGCGGCGGCCATGATTCAAGAGGAGACTTAGCAGCATAATGGTGTTAGAAAGATTTGTTGTGGATTAGCCTTGGTCTTAGGGTGTTTTTATAGTTGCAATAACTAGTTTAGGCCATAGGATAAACCCTAGAATCGATCTGAACTGCCAAAAATCGTCACAGGCCCTCAAACAAGTCAACAGGGTCAAGCAGGAGCAACCAGGCCCAAACCAGGTTCGGGGACCAGGTCGACACCAAAGTCGACTGTGCAGTCGACCTGGTCCTGGGGGTGTCGACTGCCGAGTCGACTCCCCAGTCGACCCGGGGTGTTGGGCGGGAAGTTTCCCGCCCAATCTGTCTGGGTTTCGAAATTCGAATTTGAACTCGAATTCGAACTGTTTTGAACTCTGAAAATTTCTGAAACTTTGGAGAGCCATAACTTGGTCATACGGACTCCGATTTTCGAAAACTCGGACTCGATTTCATGCAGAATTCCGAGACGAACACAATGGCGTAACCCATTTCCCTTGTTCTTAATTTAAAAATTTAATTCTGCCTAGATTTATGGTTATAACACGTTATCAAAATACGGGTTGTTACAGCCTGATGTTTGCATTAGATAAGTACATATACACACACTCTTGCATAAGTTCATACAACATTAGAAATCTTTTAAGGACGATGGTTTCTTGTGGATGATGGTTGAGTAGATGGATGATTGAATGATAGGATGCATTCTTCTTAACTTGAAGATTTCGGGGATGAAATCCTTTAAGGAGGGGAGAATGTAACAACCAGTATTTTTATAACATGTTAAAACCGTAAATCAAGGCAGAATTAAATTTTAAACTAAGAATCAGGGGAAACGGGTTGCTCCATTGCATTCGTCTCAAAATTCTGCTTGGAAATGAGTCCGAGTTTTCGAGAAACGGAGTCGTATGAGGGAGATACGACCCTCCGAAGTTTCAGGAATTTTCACAATCGAAAACAGCTCGAAATTCGAATTCGAAATCGAAATTCGAATTCGAAATTCGAATTCGAAATTCGAATTCAAACCCCAGCGCAGACTGGGCGGGAATTTTCCCGCCCAGGACCTGGTCGACCTAGGGGTCGACACTATGGTCGACCTCCCAGGGACCAGGTAGACCCTATGGTCGACCTGGGGGTCGACCTGGTGCTAGAACCCAGTTTTGAGCCTGGGTTCATTCTGATGTATCTGGTCTCGTTTTCAGTCTAGGTTTGCCCGCCTAATCCAATATAAACAGCCCCCTAGCTCCATTCTCATTGCACCATTCTTCTCTCCTTATGCTGCCTCTGAAATAATAGAAATAAATAAATAAAATAATGGCGTCGCTACTTTGCTGGGATCAAAACTAGAACTAGTGCATCTTCTTCCAAATCTGAATAAGATTAAAAGAGAACTACTGCAGCTCTTCTTCTATAATCCAACCAAGGCAAGTGCAGTTATTATCTGATATGAAATTTAATCATGATCTTGACATAATTATAAAACTGAATCTGAGACTAGGTCCTTTTTCTATTTATCAGATCCGTTCCTCTGTTTTATTATTTTGTTTGTTCTGTATTTCTTCCTCCTTTCTTTCTTTTTGTTTGATAGCCAGGCTACCACGAACCTGAGCCCAGTCTCATAAGAGATGAACACATAAACGCTAAATTTGGGAAGAATATTGAATGAGGCATATTTGGGCAAAATTGATTTGTAAATAATTTGAGGACACAACGCATGTTGTAAATCTGGACATAAATTCGAGACATATTGCATAAGATGATCTATGACTTGGAAGAAGAGGATTATAGTGACTTAGAACATAATGAACATGTTTCATAATTTAAGATCTGGATCTGGGCAAATTAAATCTGATAGTTTGTCATTTGGAAGTAGGAGAATTAATTTGCATATGACTTAGGTGTAAAAACCTATATTAAGATTTGATGACTATTAAGTGTGAATACACCTAAGTAAGTTGGGGTTTGGATATGTGACATGCATTATAATCAATGGCTATATTTGGCATAATTTATATGTGAATCACGATTAGGGTTTTTGGGGAATATTCTGAACTATGCAGGTTTAACTAAAATTTGGGACATATGTTATATGGTGAATTATGACCATAATTTAGGCATGTAAGTTTAGGCTTACTTTATGAATTAGGCAAGATATGTGATTAGGACTTTAAGAAATGTTTAAATTGGCTAAAACTGTTATCTTCTTAATATGTTAAATTTGCCTAATCTGCTAAATCTGTTACCTGTTTAATCTGTTGAATTCCCTAAACTGTTAAATATGTTGAATCGCCTAATCTGCTAATTATGCCTAATCTTCTAAATCTGTTGAGTTGCCTAATCTGCTAAATCTGTTGAACCATCTGAGCTGTTAAATCTTTTAAATCTGTTGAAAAGCTGAATGATTGTAATTTGTGTATGAAAATCCGTAGGCTCGATCTAGGATTGTGTAAAACATGTTAATTTGTTTAATCTGTTGCGACTTGAAAAGACGTCAAATCTGTTAAATTGACATAATTAGTCTGATATTTGTATAATTTGTAATGGAATAAACTGGTTATAATAAAAATGCTGAGACACGAGGTTAGACTCATGTTTGCGGTAGAAGCCTGCCCGGACCCAACCGGCTTAACCAGCAACTGCAAACTGCTAGTCTAATGTGAGAGGTCGTAGGAATAACTAAAATATGCTTAGACATGAGGTTAGGTCTGGCTTGTGGCAGAAGTCTGCCCGGAACCGCCCGGCTTATCCAGCGGCCGCAAGCTACCGACCTAATGTGAGAGATCTGTGCATTAATATTTAATTAATGCAAATCTGAGATAAATATGATGTCTAAAACGTGTTGGGTGGATAGGGCTAAACCAACTGGACTTATGAATTAATAAACCTGTTTCGTGAATCTGTAGGCCCAATACAAAGTTAGACAATCTTTAAGTCTGTTAAAACTGTACATCTGATCTGTTAGTCTGAAAACTTGTTAACTTGATTTTCTGATCAGTGAACTAGTTGATCCGAACTATGTAGGTCTGAAAACTTGTAAACAAGTTAATCTGAAATCTGTTAGTCTGGGGACACGAGGTTAGGAGGGAAAATACTTGTGTCATCTGTTGTTTGGGACCCATATTAGTCAATAACCATTTTTGGTATCAAAACTATGACCCAACAGCGGGTAGGGTCCGGGCACGCTTACTGAACTAATTATAAGCGGTTCATTCTGATAACGGCGAGGGGTGTTGATGGTGCGTTCCAACCGGGTCATGTGCGTGCTTGGATCCCGGTCTGCCTCTGAGGATGTAAGACGCCGTGACATCTGTAAATAGGTCTGTTTCATTCAAAGGTTGCCGCATTAGGGAGTGATACACCCTTCTGTGGGGCTGGCACAGAGGTATTTATGTATTAGGGAGCCGATTGCTTGGGGTAGATTTAGGGTACACTTAGTTCTGTCTGTTTCCGTTGGGGTACCGTCTGTTTCTGTTGGGTGGTAACACCAGTCTGTTTCTGCATGGTACCGTCTGTTGGGGTGGTAAAGGCCCATTTACTAGTGTACACCTAATTATAATATTCTATTTTCGTATGGATTATTCTATTTCCGTCTCTGATTCCGTTTATGTACCTTCTGTCTGTTGGTGAGGTAAAGGCCCATTACTGGCGCTCTATTTCTGTATAGATTATTCTGTTCCGTTTGGACATTAGGGTAACACCTAATCCTGTTACACTAGTATTAGTGCAGAGAAGTAAAGTATAAGTAAGAAGCATAACTTGGGCTATATCATTCTGTTTAGCTTAAGTATACCAGTTACTCCTGTTGCTGTTGTCTCTTATCCAGCTTTATTTTCATGTCATGATATTATTATCTGTTCATATGCTGAAAGTCACTGGACTTGCCAGACTTTATGTCTGACCTTGCTTGTTTTCGCCCCTTTTCTTTCGTTCCCCCCCCCCCCGGTTTGTAGGGGGAAATATAAGATCTTGATTCGGATTTTCTCTGCTTGAAATATCGCTTGGGCTTGGCTCTATCTTTCCATGGCAGTTTATGTTGGGGCTTTTGACTTTAAAAACTATGCATTCTGAAGGCTATTGTACAAGACCGATATTTTGTACTTGAATTCTGATATTGTGATTTGAAAAGATGTACCAAATTTATTTCGGTTTCTGTTGTAATAAAGTTATTAATTTTTCAAGTACTGTTTTATCTGTCTTTTAAATTTCCATTCTGTCTACTAAAATGCTCCATCAAAGTTAAGGCATTCCCTTTGTGAGTGACCTTAACGGAGGTGGGGTGTTACATGTTTGTATTGCAAAAATGTTCCTATCATCTATTTACACTATGAATTCCCTTTTAACTTATTCATTCTTAACTTCTTTGAATTTGAAATTATACGTGGAATGGATTGGTTAAATAAATATGAAGCTAAACTAGATTGCGTAGATAGGAAAGCTCTAATAAAGACAAGTCTTGGAAATTTTATTGAAATATCTTGTGTTGACCATAGCCTAAAAAGAGATAGCTTGATGTATACTTTAGGTTACCCAAATACTGACATAAAAACTATACCTGTCGTTAGAGATTTTCCTGTTGTATTTGAAGAAGTTAATAGCCTTCCTCCACATCGAGAAATTGAGTTTGAATTGACCTGGTACCCAATGCCTGACCTCTTGTTCATCCAAGTCTAAGAATGGCTCTGAAAGAGAGAGAAGAACTGAACAACCAAATCCAAGATCTCTTAAGAAAAGGATTTATTCGATCCAGCCGTTCTAATTGGGGGTCAGCTGTTGTATTTGTAGCAAAGTATGACGGTTCCTTGCGATTGTGCGTAGACTATAGAGACCTTAATAAACAAACCCTCAAGTACAAGTACCCATTGCCATGAATGGATGACTTATTTGACCAGTTAAGTGGTTCCCGATAGTTTTCAAAGATGGACTTAGCCTTTGGTTTTCACCAACTCAGAATTGCTGAGTATTGTATTCATTTCACTGCTTTTCGTGGACCCGACACTTTCTACGAATGGTTAGTAATGCCATTCGGATTGACAAACGCCCCAGCCTATTTTGTGGACTTGATGACTCAAGTATTCCGTGAGGTGTTGAATAAATTTGGTTTAGTCTTCATTGATGACATCCTGATCTATTCAGAAACTGAAGAACAACACATTGAGCATTTAAGGATTGCCCTGGAGATATTAAGGAGAAACGTGTTTAAAGCTAAAATTTCCAAATGTCATTTTTGGAAAAAAGAAGTAAAATTTCTTGGCTATATTGTATCTGAAGAAGGAATCTCAGTAGATCTCGGAAAGATTTCTGCTATTTTAGATTGGAAGCAACCAACAACTTCAAAGGAAGTTAGAAGTTTCTTAGGATTGGCAGGATATTACCATAGATTTGTCCAAGATTTCCCAAAGATAGCCTCTCCCTTGACAAAGTTGACCATGAAGAATGCCAAATTTGTTTGGACTCCTAACTGTGAAGAAGCTTTTAATAAGTTAAAGAAGAGATTGACCACTGCCCCAGTTTTGGATATTATCAATGGTAATAAAGGATTATTCGTTTATACAGATGCTTGTAAAGAAGGAGCTGGTGTCGTTTCAATGCAAGAAAGAAGAATGATTGCTTATGCAAGCAGACAATTGAGACCGCATGAAAAGAATTATCTGACTCATGACCTTGAGTTACTCGCAGTAATATTCGCTTCAAAAAAATTTAGAGACATTATTTTCTTGGAGAAAAATTTGAATTATTCACTGATCACAATCCCTTGAAGTGTCTATTTACTCAAAAAGACTTGAGTTTAAGGAAACAACGATGGTTGGAATTTCTAGCATCTTACGATCTAGATATTCAGTATACCCCTGAGAAATCCAGTGTTGTTGCAGATGCTCTGAGTCGAAAGTATGATGTTCTTGCCTACCTCATTATCACTCCGACTCTTCTAGAGTAGATTGCCCGCGAGAAAAAAAAGACAAATTTCTACAAGAGATTTTTAAAGAATTCAAGATGGTGAATATTTGAGTTTTGAAATCGATGATAAAGGCATCATAAGATTAAAAGGAAGACTATGTGTGCCCAATATTAAAGAACTTAAGCAGGAGGTGTTAGATGAGTGCCATAAGTCCAAATTCAGCATCCATCCAGGAGTTAATAAGATGCATCGTGATGTTAAATGTACATTTTGGTGGAAGTCGATTAAAAGGGACATATCTATCTATGTTAGCCGTGGTTCTACGTGTCAGCAAATAAAGAGTGATCAGCAGAAGACTCTAGGATTACTTCAACCTTTGGAAATACCAAAATGGAAGCGGATCAAGTTTCAATGGATTTCATCGATGGTTTACCTCGCACTTGCAAAGGGAATGAGGGAATCTATTGTGGATCGTCTAACTAAAAGTTCCCATTTTATCCCAGTAAGGTCATCTAGAATTGCTGCAGGTTTGGCAGAATTGTATATCATGGAAATCATTCAATTGCATGGGATACCAAGCAGCATCATGAGTGATCGCGATCCTCTTTTCACCAGTCATTTTTGGGAAGCTTTTCAGGATGCTTTGGGAACCAAGTTAAACTTTAGTACTGCTTATCATCCACAATCAGACGGACAAACAGAAAGAATTAACAGAATTTTGGAAGATTTATTGTAAGCATGTGTTCTCGATTTCGGAGGTTCATGGGAAAATTATTTACCATTAGTTGAGTTCTCCTATAACAGTAGTTATCTGGCAAGTATTAAGATGGAACCTTTAGAAGCATTGTATAGATGACCATGTAAGTCACCAGTTTGTTGGATTGAGTCTGGAGAAAAAAAATGTTCTAGGACCTGATATGATCAGAGAGGCCACAAAGAAGGTGGATCTGATTAGGAAGAGGATGAAAACAACCCAGGATCGGCAAAAACGTTATGCAGATCGTAGAAGGAGGGCATTAGAATTCGAAGTTGGGGAATCAATATTCCTAAAAGTCTCTCCAATGCGCGAAGTAATAAGATTTGGAAGAAAAGGAAAATTAGCACCCCGCTATATTGGACCATTCCCTACTCTGGAAAAAGTTGGACCACTGATCTAGAAATTACACCTAATCTAGTCGTTAAAAGAGGCCCCATAAAGATCATCGACCGCGATGAAAAGAGGCTAAGGAATAAGACGATTAAGCTAATTAAAGTGCGATGAAGCGGTGATCACAAATATTTTACTTGGGAAACGGAAGAGGTTATGCAGAAATTCTACCTGAATTGTACAGTCGATATTCAAGATGACTCCGACCCTTAGGTAAGCCTGTTTCTTTATTTATTTCCTTTGATTATTCCCTTCATATGCTGTAACACCCCACCTCCGCCAGGGTCACTCGCAAGGGAATGCACTAGCTTTGGAGGGGCATTATTGGTAAACATGCATAATGATATAGCAAGGCAGGACATGACACATATATATATATATATATATGTAAATAAACAGAGTAAGTAAATAAAACAGCGGAAGATTTTTAAACCATTTCAAAAACAAGTCTGGTACATCAAAATGTCAATTTCCCCAAATAAACAAGTCTAGTACATGAAATAACATCATCTGAAACTGAAAGAGAAAACATAATAGTAGCTATCCCCAAAGTGGAAGAAACCATAGCAAGCCCAAGTCCAAAGCATACATGAGCTATCCAAGAAAGCAGCTAAGATCCAAGCTAGGCTCCTGTATTCCCTCCCTGAGGACCTGGGGGGGGGGGAAACGGAAGAAAAGAGGCGAAACAAAACGGGTCAGTCAAAAAGACTGAGTAAGCCTTGCTACGATCAGTCTATAAACTAATAAAGTTAACATCATGATGGGAACTGAGATGGTCATAGATAACAACATACTGACATGGTAAATTAACTACAAGATAGATAGAGGCGTCATCGCATAAAACAAGGTTAAGTTTTTGCACCACGGTGTACTAGCAACTCAACATAACAGATACTGATCCCTTGGCCCAAGCTTTGGCCCAATAACATGAGGTGACCTTAATACAGGGTCCAGTCCAATGGTCTAGTCGATCGGCTCCCTATAAACCTAACACGTCAAGTGTTGGTGTCCATATGGCCCACGTATGGTTGTAGTTAGACTGTGCTGGGTCCACCTTTGAGTGTATCAAGCCCTCGGGTGTTAACCCCAGACACTTAAGCAATAATGCACAGCTCTAATCTACTGGTACCCGTGCCTCGAGTTTGTCCAACATCGGACTACCTGCACGTCCATAGCCCGCCGGACCCGCACCGCTGTACCACTCGGCCATCGCCCTTTGGTCGCTTACATCCTCCAGTAATCGTGCCCCGCCCTAGCCTAGCTTCTAGGGTTGTGAATGATACCAAACTGGGATTACTGTTAGAACAGACCACGTTGCTAGGGTTTCCCCAAGAGGGTTAAGTGTGCTTTAACCCTTCACTAATCCTGGATTAAACTGGTTAAGTGTGGCTTAACCCCATTCTAATCCCTTGAACTCCCAAATGGATTAAACTAGTTAAGTGTAACCAACGGTTCACAACTTAACCACATCCTAATCCCTCGAATCCCCAAATTGGTTAAGTATTAGTGGACCCTGACTTAACCCTAATCATGAGGCATTAATTAATTTAACGCACCTTAACCTCTCACATTAGACTTTGTTGCGGTTACTAGTTAAGCCGGGCGGGTCCGGGTAGGTTTACACCACAACTTAGTCTAACCTCGGGTTTTTGGCACCACATGACCAACTTCTCACATTGGGTCCTATTGTTTGTAGCCACTAGTTAAGCCGGTCGGTTCCGAGTAGAATTACGCTACAAACTCAACCCAACCTCGAGTTGGCCACACTTTTGTTTTCTAAGTGTCATGTCCACTTTAATTCAAACACATAATTACAAGTTAACAAATGCTTGGGTAGACCTAACTTAATAGGTAAATTCCCAAGGGGTAGACCTAACTTAATAGGTAAATTCCCAATCTTATATTTTCATGTATTTTAAGTTTACCCCAAACCCCCAACGTCATTCTATCGCTTACATATTCGTAGTAACGCATAAAGGATAGGAAGAGGGAACTTGGCACAACATACATGATAGGCTTGCACAACAATCATGCATAACATGTTAGACTTGCACAACTTAGCATAGTGAACTTGCATATTACCATAAACATGTATAACATGTTAAACTTGCATAACTTAGCATAGTGAACTTGCATATTACCTTAATCATGCATAACTTGTCAAACATGCACAACTTGTCATTTTAAACTTGCATAAACACACAACTTGTCAAAACATGCACCACTTGTCAAAACATGCAAATCATGGCTTAACAAACTTGCATGAACATGCATAACTTATTAATCTTGCAAATCATGGCTTAGTATACATGCATAACTCAATAGATTTGCAAATCATGGCTTAGTACCCTTGCATAACATGCACAACTCAATGAACATACATAAACCCCAACTTTCATCACACATTAACTTTATAGTTTCTAAAATGAGGGTAAGAGGGCTTACAATGCTTATGCGGACTCAAATGAGTACAACAAATGCAAGAAACCCCTTATGCAACTAATTAAAGCCCCCAAATGCAAGCAAACTTGATCAAGACTCCTCCTTTATGATGCCAATTGAAAAACAAGCCTTTAGTGCAAGCTAAGGAGAATCATACAAGCCTAAATACCCTTGTATGCATGGAAATCTCTTAGGGATTTGATTAGGAATTGTATGAAGAGGGTGGAGGCCATGAGAGTTTTGATTTTGGCATAGTTTAGTTACTAGGATGAATAATGAATGATTTAGGGTAGGTTAGGGTCTTATTTATAGATTAGGTTAGTGATTTGAACCATAGGATTAACCCTAGATTGAATTAGGGCCATCAGATCCCGAAACTCTCTAGAAACCAGCCACAAGACCCAACCCCAATCAGAAATGGTGCACCAGGCTTATCAGCCGGGCACCCCCTGTCGACAGGGCTGTCGACAGGGCAGTCGACTCCCTGGGGACCCTGTCGACAGGCCTGTCGACATGGGGCCCCTGGCGGGAATTTTCCCGCCTTGGCCCAGCTGGCCCAATTCTTCAAATTTGAATCTGATTTTTACTTAGTAATTTTCTGCAAACTTCAATGAGCCTTAACTGGGTCATACGGACTCCGATTTTCGAAAACTCAGAATCTATTTCGCGTATTTTTCCGAGACAAACGCAATGGCATAGCCCGTTTCCCTTGATTCCCATTTTATAATTTAATTCTGCCTCTATTTATGTTATTACAGGTTATTGAAAATACGGGTTGTTACATTCTCCCCTCCTTAAAGGATTTCGTCCCCGAAATCTTCAAGTTAGGAGGAACGTATCCTACCATCCAATCATCCATCTACTCAAAGCATCATCCACGAGCAATCATTGTCCTTACAAGATTCTAAATGCTGGATGAACATATGCAAAAGTGTGTGTATATGTACTTACCTAATGCAAAAATCAGGCGGTTACTGATACAGTAAACCTCCTTAATGCATATGTATATAAATCAGGCGGTTACTGGTACAGTAAACCTCCTTAATGCATATGTATGTCAGTGAAATGAATCCATATGTATGCAAATTCCTACCTTAATTCATAGTATCTATATGAGTGCACATAACATTCATCCATATGCAACATCCATGTGATAACACACAATTTCCATCCATGAATAAGCATAAACACTCATGCATATGCAATATGAGGAGTGTGCGAGCCGATCTAGTGCCTAATCGTGTATAATGCATCCACGAGCAACCACTTGCAAACACTTGCAACCACTTGCAACCATCAAGCATAACATGTTTCAAATACATGTTTCATCCAAAGGGTTTCTACCTAAGGTCCTCATGACAAGATCGACACGATAAACTAGATAAACTCCTTTTTGGATTACAAGAAATCCATTCAAACTTTGACATACAGTACTAACCGATGAGTCTTAACCCCCTTATGGAGTTTACAACAGAAATAAGATCGAGAATGGGACCGAGAGGATATATACAAAAGATAGCTTGCCAGCAAGCTCCACAGGAAAACAAGGATCAAGGATGCACTTTTAAAAAGAGATATGATGCGCGTATCTAGTCTTCACTCTTCTTAGTCACGTTTCCTTGAGCTTAACTCCACTGTGCTTTGACTATCTTTCACTTCATGATTCCTTGGCTCCCAAATTCGAGTTGGAACTTATTTCATTTTCCACTTATTCTTCCTTCTGTATACCTGGCTTAAACATACTATAACTTCATGATCTTATGCCAGCTCTCCAAAATTCACCAGTGAATCCTGGATCTCGTCTACTTACTATAAAGTATTCCATGCAACAGAACTTTTCTTGAAAATACCAATCCACGTTGCCAATTGCCCTTATAAACGTGATTTTTCTATAACTCATGCTTAAATCGAAATGAACCATCCGCCTATGAGTGATAGGCCATACCTAGGTTCAGTTGCCTACCCATGGCTTCCTGTAAACTGGCCAACCTCTTGAGGGTAAACCGCTGTTAACCATGATGCAGTTCTCTCGCTCTGAAATGAGCACTCTTCGTGAGTCTACCTATTATGACCCACCTACCCGTATTCCCTTTCTTTGATCTAGGTAGTCTATCCACATAATCTATCGAGATGTTTTCACACTTCCCTTGCGGAACTTCTAATGGAGGTAATGGCCCACTGGGCTTCTATGACTTGGCCTCACCCTGGTGGCACAACATGTATCCTGAAACCAACTCGGCCACCTCCTCGAGTGATGCGCGTCTTTAAGAACCTTCATTACCAAGTCTTTCACTCGAGGAACACATAATCTCTCATCGCGCCTTAGTCTTCCCTTGTCGTCTATAATATATCTAGCGAGGTGACTTAACATCTCGCCTCGAATCAACTGGTCCACGTTCTTGACTAACTGCGGGTCTTCTTCCTGTGAAACCCCCTTCTTGATCCAGAAGAGTAAGTCTAAGCCCCGGGAATGCCAACTAACTAGCCAAACGGAGGAAGCTTCTTACTTCAATTGCCCTCCTCAGAGTTTTCCGGTC